>CM076682.1:33400839-33895839 GCA_038501925.1 Xenopus petersii | reverse complement strand
GTACAACCATATAATAAGCATTTAGATTTATAGTAATGTTTATATAGCTGATGACATTCTGAAGTGTTTATTTGTGTGTGTGTCTGTACACACACACACACACACACACACACACATATTCATGCAGAATACGGTATATATACACCCAGACACAAATGTATTTATAAGTATATAAAGGTATGCAATCTGTTATCCGGAAAACAGCTCAGAAATATGGTATTGTTATTTGCCATAGTGTCCTGTATAATCAATTCTTCATTTTAGGCAGAATATTCTACTTAATATTGCCTGAGCTACCATAATTCGATAAACTATTTTTCCTGATTCTTTAATGTTATCGCTTAACTGTTTTCATTAGCCTTATATGCGCCTTAAGATTTGCTACTTTAATATTCAGTTTCTCTTTGCTGCATAAAATATGATACACATTGAAACATAACTTTTAAACAGAAAAAGTCTGAAAATACAAAGATTTGGAGTTCCAAACCGTGATAAAGAGGGGAATGTTGTGCTTTGAACCAGTGCAATTTCCAGTTGTTCATATTGTTCTCTTTGAGTGTGTAATGGTACACACACATATATTTAGGGGATTATTTACTAAATCTTGATTTTTTTCTGGTCGATGTTTTTTGGGAAAAACTTGAATTTTTAGAGGAAGAAAAAACCAGAATTCTTTGAGATTTATTATACCCCGAAGCTGCTAAAAGTTTGAATCCGCTATCTCAAACTCGTCGAGGTCATGTAAAAGTCAATGGCAGGTATCCGTTTTACAATTTAAAAATATTGTGATCTGGGTTGGGTTTCATCGGATATCCGAAAAAAATTGGCGTTTTCGGGCTACAAAAAAAGAGTGATTCGGACGTCAAATCCGAAAAATTTGACGTGACTTTTTCAAGTTATTTTATTGATAAATAAGATAAAATTGTAGATGGGTGTTTGGTCAAGCTTCGTTTAATAAAAATATGAGATAAATAACCCCCTTATTGTGTGCACTTACCAAAAACTCTTTACACCCTTTGTTGTAGCATTGTTTCGATGCAACTTTAATGCTGCTTAGGTTTCTCTGATTTCATTGCCCTAAGGAGCACATTCATACCCATTTCATCATAGTATTATTATACATGAGCACTTGCTTAATTATATTAACATTTAGTACAGCTGATAAAATTCACGGGCTACAATGACAATGGGAAGCAATTTTAAACACCCTTCCTAACCAGAGAATGCATTTTATAACACAATGATCCCGCTGGACATGCCTAATTTTTCTGTTATCAACTTTAAGGATGACCAGTTCCAAGAACACCGATGCCCCATCTGCTGCGGACACTGAGGCCAAATGCTTTATTGCTGCCCCATTATTCTAAAACGGCTTTCATCATTATTTTCAAATAATTAATGCATTATCTATGCACATAATAAATTACATAGATATGAATGCATTCATCATCTTAAAGCTTCTAATTTATAGGTGCCGTAACCCTATTAATTGTTCTCCTATTATCATCTTAGTGATGGTGTTTAAAACGAATCTCTAATATCACATTAACAGCAGAAGTATTCTATTATTTTGTGTGCACTGAAACACACATCATTTTTGCTGCTTATACAAACAATTCAGTCCCTGGTTCAGTGTGCTAAAGCGTGTTTTAGGTTATTGCATAGTAATGATTTCAGTAATGCTTAATGAGATAGCCACTGCTTTTTTTCAAATACTATACATTACATGGTTCTCTTTGTATTAAAATAGCAAATAAAACGTGTTCTTGATAAATTGACAGTTTTTGTTACTTCTGTTTCATGATTCACATTCAACTGTTTAGTAATTACATGCTAACAGGCCTTTTTTTCTCCTTTCTTCTCAGTAGTGCTGCCGTCAAATTTAGGAATTAGTACTAAAATAACATATAGTGAATAAAGTATTTTACTATTGTAAATTATAAAGATATTATATAAGTACGAGGTCGTAGGCCGAGTGTTTTTATACAGGTCATGGAACTCCGAGGTTACTTCTAATAGCCTCATAATTTTGAACAAGGAGTACTTTATTTATTACAATACACACATTTTAGTGAGTGATGTGACAAAAATGACATCAGAACTCACCGTTTATAATGGATGATGTCACTAGTCACCGTTTATAAGGATATAATTTACAAGATCTTCATGGCTTTTGTATAATATAAAGATATTAATTTGACTTACTTTTACTAATAGCATCGCAAGAAAATGGACAATTGCACCTGCTGCTCTGAGGCTGCCTTCCCATACCGCAGTGGTTCCCACTCCTTGCCAGGCAATTCTGTTGTTATTTAGACTAATGCAATCCTTATACACTAGGGAAAATTCACTAAAGCGCAAAGCGGCTAACGCTAGTGCAAATTCGCCAGCGTGACATCATTTTGTTACTTCGCCGATTTACTAACGCATGCTGGCGTAAATTCGATAGTGAAGTGGACCTACTCTAGCACTACTTTGCAACATTACACCAAGCGAAGTTGTGCTATGGCGAAGGGACGTAACTACGCTAATTCACTAACTTTCACATTTTACTGAACTTTACCTCTTGCGCCAGACTTGCCTTCGCCACCTCAGACCAGGTGAAGTGCAATAGAGTAGATAGGACTTGCTTCAAAAAAAGTTGAAATTTTTTCTAAGTCCCAAAAAATGCTGGCGTCTTTTCCTTTTTTTCAGGGTGATAGGCTTAAAAAGATCGTAAATTTTTGTGGGGGTACCCTCCTTCCCCCCCACATTTCCTAACATATGGCACCTAAACTATACACTGGGCACATGTATAGGGCAAAATAACAACTCTATTTTATTTTATGAAGCTTTCCCAGCCTTGTATAGTGTAATGTACAGTATTTGCTGCTACATATACGTCCATTGTACTTTAACTTGGCGCCATATGCAAATTAGGCCTCGCTAGTGTAACTTCACTTTGCTTGACCAATTAACGCTAGCGCAACTTCGCTACCTTTCGCCTCCCTGAGCGCAAACTCGGATTTTAGTGAATTAGCAGCACCCTGGCGAAGTGCGGCGAAGTGTGGCGAAGCCAGCACTGGTGCAACTTTGGAAGTAAGTAAATTTGCCCCTAAGGGGTATATTTATAAAAGAGTAAAGTTTCACCCTTTGATAAATACGCTTTTAAAAATCCCATGGAAATGAATGGAGAGAGGCAGTATTTTACTCTAGCGGACTGTGGTGATTTCTACACAATTTGATAAATATAACCCTATGTTTCTCAGCATTAAATAACAGGTGATGAGCATTATTTAGCACAACCCCTTCACAAACTTTGTTTAGGCAGAAGCCTACTACCAGTAGTAGATCTCAACTCCTGGTGATCCTGTGTGCAAAATCTCTGTTGCTGTGCAATTTCCATCAAAAGCCTCATGATTTGCAATTTGTTTGCCATTTTTAATAGGGATGCACCGAATCCACTATTTTGGATTTTGCCGAACCCCCGAATCCTTTGTGAAAGATTCGTCCAAATACCGAACCAAATACTAATTTGCATATGCAAATTAGGGTGGGAAGGGGAAAACATTTTTTACTTCCTTGTTTTGTGACAAAAAGTTACACAATCTCCTTCCTGCCCCTAATTTGCATATGCAAATTAGGATTTGGATTCGGTTTGGCTGGGCAGAAGGATTCGATCGAATCCGAATCCGGCTGAAAAAGGACGAATCCTGGCCGAATCCTTGATTCAGTGCATCCCTAATTTTTAATGCTATATGTATGGAACCTATTATCTAGAATTCTTGGAACCTGGGATTTTCCAGATAATGGACATTTCTGTAATTTGAATCTTCATACTTTAAGGGCTCCAATTCGGGAAGATCTAGTCACCTGCCGATACATCTCCTCTTTTTCGGGGTGACTAATCTTCCCGAACTGCCTCCCGCAGGCTAGAATTTAAATCGCCGGCGGGATGGCACTCAGAGCGCTTCGTTTTCCGAAGTCATTTGAAGCTTCCTCGTGAGGCAACTTCTGAAAAAGAAGCACACTGATTACCCTCCTGCCGACGATTTACATTCCAGCCAGTGGGAGGCAGTTCGGGGAGATTAGTTGACCCGAAGAAGAGGAGATTTGTAGCTGGGCGACTAATCTCCTCGAATCTGAGCATGTGTCTCTGCCTTAAGTCTACTAGAAAATCATGTAAACATTAAATAAACCCAATAGGATGGTTTTGTTTCAAATAAAGATTAATTATATCTTACTTCAGATCAAGTACAAGGTACTGTTTTAATATTACAGAGAAAAAGGAAATCATTTAAAAAAATTGGTTTATTTGCAAAAGATGGAGTCTATGTGAGATGACCTTCCCATGTTTCAGAGCTTTCTGGATAACGGATTTCTGGATAATTGATCCCATACTTGTACTTTTGCTTGCAAAAATGAAACACTGAAACCCTTGCCATAATTCCTGGGGGTCGTCTGCATTGGATGGCTTCTGCTGAATATCAAAAGGGTTGTTTTAGAGAGAACTACAGATACAACATCCATAACCCGGGATCTTTGGGACCTAGGTTTTCCAGCTAAGGGATCACCATACCTTAAGACTGCTAAAAATCATTTAACCCTTAAATAATTGTTATGCTTAACTTGGACTATATTGGATCTGGCATTCCTATAATTCATTGTTTTCTGAATAATGGGGTTTCTGGATAAAAGATCCCATTCTTGTACAAGCTTAGCAAAAAGTGAGATATCCAGTGAATTGAAAATATAACGTGTACAGACAGGGCAGACATGACCTCTGCCTTCCCAATCATATTCCTGCTGGCAACCCCAATTCTATCTGGGCAGCCTTCCACTATCACCTCCCTGCTGACTTTCTCCTTCACATCCCGCTGGGTTCCCGTGATTGGCTCTCTGCATCTCTGCTGCCTTTCTCCATCATGTCCCCGCTGCTTCCTGCTGCCTTCCCCCATTGCACCCCTGTTGCCGTCCCACTGCCTTCCCTGATCAATTGTAAGCCTATTGCTTTAAAAAATAAATAAAATGTAATTTTAGTAAAACAAAAAAGTTATATACTTTAAGGGGCAGATTTATCAAGGGTCAAACTTCGAAGTGGAAAATACTTCAAAATTCGACCATCGAATAGAATCCTCCGATATTCAAATTTGAAGTTGGAGGATTTTATTCATCGTACGATCGTTTTCCGATCGTACTTCGAATCGTAGGATTCCAACAATTTTATTGTACGATTGTACGATTTTCCTTCGATATCCAAAAACTTAGAAATAAGCTCTGGCAGGTCCCCATAGGCTAACATAGCACTTCAGCAGGTTTAAGTTGGCGAAGTATTGAAGTCGAAGTTTTTTTAAAGAGACTTCGACTATTGAATAGTTGAACATTCAAACGATTTTTACCTCGAATCCAAGTAAATTCGAAGTCGTAGTATTCTATTCGATGGTCAAAGTATCCAAAAAAATACTTCGAAATTAAAACTTTTTGTACTTCGAAAATTCACTCGAACCTTAGTAAATCTGCCCCAAGCCTTCTACTGTTTAATTGGTGTAATTAACTAACACAGTGTGGAGCCTAAATACAATAAATTCACAAAGCAATTGCCCCAACTCCCTGCATCTAACTATATCCTGATTCTGCACATTATTCATTTTTCCTATAGCTACAGTTTTGGTTTAGCTCTAATTCCTGCAATTAATATAAATGGTCTCTGAACATATCTAATTAGAGAACATTAGCTGTGGTTAGATAACAATTATCTAAATGAGAGCGTTTATCATTAGTTGCAGGGAGTTAGAGCTAAACCAAAACTGCAGCTATAGGATAAAAATAAGTAATGCAAAATTAGTATATACTTTGGAGGGAGGATCAACATAAATCTGTTATGTGCAGGCTGGCGAGAGACACACAGGCAGGAACTTGGCAGGGGCTTTCCATGTCAGTGCTATGACCATATCCTGTGAGAGAATGAAGAGACACGCCCACCCCTCAATTCATTCTAGCTTCTGAACTGAAAGGATCTCTCCGCAGCTCTGATATAATGAGATTTTTAGGAGGTAAATGCTTTCAAAACATTTTTTTCTGTATCATTACATATTGTAAGGAAGAAAAAACAATACAACTGAAAATTAGTATTTTATCAAATGTCCCCTTTAAGTACTAAGGGCCACACAGAGAATCATATGATTCTCTGTTCACACAATCAAACCAAGGGCACATATACATATTGGGTCACATGAGCCACTTAATAGACAAGGGGAGTTATGTAATTAAAGTCACTAAGTTTGCCTATAGCAACTAATCAGCAGGTAGCATTTTCTGGTCAACTGTTTAAAAGCAAACTCATTGGTTGCTATGAGTTATTGCTCCTGCACATAGTTAGTGCCTTTTATTACATATGGGGGAAAGTTCTGTCTGTTGCCTCCACACTTCTTCTGCTTTATTTCTGGTCACATGGTTTCTGAGGAAGCACACAGCACACATAATGGTGGCTCAAGGTAAGAGATGTTTACTGATATCTATAGATTCATTTGGTAAAAAATCTTTGATAGGCCACTTAATATGATATACAGTTACGGTACATCTTTGGACAGGGACAACTTTTTTTTCTAATTTTGGTTCTGTACATTACCACAATGAATTTTAAATTGAACAACTCAATTTCAGGGGCTCAAAAGCAATTGGACAGTTGACTCAAAGGCTATTTCATGGGCAGGTGTGAGCAATTCCTTCATTATGTCATTATCAATGAAGCAGATAAAAGTCTTGGAGTTTATTTGGGAGGAGGGGGTTTGTATGTGGAAGATTTTGACAACATGCGGTCAAAGGAGCTTTCCATGCAGCTGAAACAAGCCATCCTTAAGCTGCAAAAACAGAAAAAACCCATCAGAGAAATTGCTACAATGTTAGGAGTGGCAAAATCTACAGTTTGGTACATCCTGAGAAAGAAAGAAAGCACTGGTGAACTCAGCAACACAAAAAGACCTGGACGTCCAAAGAAGACAACAGTGGTGGATGATCTCAGAATCATTTCCATGGTGAAGAGAAACCCCTACACAACAGCCAACCAAGTGAACAACACTCTCCAGGAGGTAGAGTATCCATATCCCAGTCTACCATAAAGAGAAGACTGCATGAAAGTAAATACAGGGGTGCATCAAGAATAGAAAGGCTAGATCGGACTTTGCTAAAAAAAAAAAAACATATAAAAAAGCCAGTACAGTTCTGTAAAAACATTCTTTGGACAGATGAAACCAAGATCAACCTCTACCAGAATAATGGCAAGAAAAAAGTATGGAGAAGGCGTGGAACAGCTCATGATCCAAAGCATACCACATCATCTGTAAAACGGCAGAGGCAGTGTGATGGCTTGGGTGTGCATGGCTGCCAGTGGCACTGGGACACTAGTGTTTATCAATGATGTGACACAGGACAGAAGCAGCCAAATGAATTTGGAGGTGTTCAGAGACACTGTCTGCTAAAATCCAGCTAAATGCAGTCAAATTGATTGGGAGGAGTTTCATAATGACCCAAAACATACAGCCAAAGCAACCCAGCAACTAAAAGCCGCTGCAGTAAAGGCCTGGCAGAGCATTAAAAAGGAGGACACCCAGAATCTGGTGATGTCCATGAATTCAAGACCTCAGGCTGTCATTGCGAGCAAAGGATTTTCAACCAAGAATTAGAAATGAACAGTTTATTTTCAGTTTTTTTTGCACTTTTGAGCCCCTGAAATGAAGTGATTGTTTTAAAAAAGGCTTTAGCTCCTCACAGTTTTATGCAATCTTTTTGTTCAACCCATTGAATTAAAGCTGAAAGTCTGCAGTTGAACTGCATCTGAGTTGTTTCATTTATTTAAAATTCATTGTGCTAATGTACAGAACCAACATTTAGAAAAAAGTTGTCTCTGTCCAAAGATTTATGGGCCTAACATTACACTGTTGGTCAAGTATTCATTTTGAGGTTATCATTTTGCTTTAAAAAGCAGGACAGAAACCTTCATGATGATTTTGAATTTTGGTGTTGGTTTGAACTTTTTAAAATGGACAGGAAAAAGTAGTGGATCCTTGACCAAATAAACAGGCGTTTGTTAGGAGAACACATGACCAAACTGAAGTTGGGTGGCTTAGGACTTATAATGAGATGATTCAGATCTTTGAATAGGCAATAAAGTTTGGATATCTTGAAAAGTATAAGAGGACAATCTGCAACAAGGTGATTTCTATTGCAACAATCATGAGCAAGTCAATAGGAGGCCTAAATACCCAACACAAATAAGACAGGAAATTCTTCAGAAACACTATCCATATGGGAGCTGAAATGTAAAAAAAAAAGTTTGCCAAGAAGCAAAAAAAATGGAAAGGCATGATGGGAGATGGCGGGACACGGTGTCTTCAGAAAATGTTGATACTTTGCACAAAACAGCTAACTAGATTTTAGAAGAATCATAAAATGATTCTAAAATTTCTTTAAATTATGGTATTCTAAAGGCATGAATAATATGTATGAAAAGGGGCACTTTGCATTCAATTTTTATAGGTTAAGTCATGATGCTACAACAATTTATACTAAACACTAATTTAAAGCACAAAATATAGTACAAGAAACATAGCAGGTTTTTTCCCTATATCATATTATCAAACAGCATGAGCTACATTTTGGGGCTTGCCATATATTACCACAGTGTTATACATCACAGCAGATCATGTCTACAGTGTGTCCACTTGATAGTATAATTGGGATCATAGATGCTGATTCCTCAGTGGTTCTACATTTCCTTGCGGTGAATTTAATTGGCGCATATGAGCTATAATAGTGTGCTCAAAGTGCCAATTTGCTTTATTGCTCCAGATACTGCAGTTATATAAATCAGCCTGGTACAATGTAATACACATGTACTAAAAATATCCTGACGTGAACCATAGTTTCGGGATCATGCATTCGTTTTCCCACTTCATGTAGAATTAAACAGAAATGTTAGAAAAATGATAAATTGAGTGAATCGGTTAAAAGGTGCATTATAACACATATTGGATGATAACTGTATTCCATAGGGAAACATATAAATGGAAAGATACATCAACGCAGTCTGCTCTATCTGATGCATTCTCTGCACTGTTCATTTTAGAAGGAGATCCAGTATAACATGTATTTAAGAAAAAATCATGTTGGAAGAGCACATATTCTGCTGCATTGTTGATATTCAGGGTCACTGGGAAATATCCCGGAAAAAACCCAATGGGCCCTGGCCCAGGTGCTTTCTGCATTTTTTTTGCGCATGGGGTTTTATGTGTCAGAGCGGTTTTTATGTGCATGCCGGGAATTTGGCGGTCGGAGGGGACTGCCAGGAGTGCCCGTCGTTGTGCAGCCCCAGTGGGCCCCGAAGCCTTCAGTCCGATCCTGGTTATATTGTTATTTTTGTTGTACATTTTTAGCAGGTAAGTAAATTTTATGAACTTTTATAGCTTTTTAACAGTATATTATAAAATATAATATAATGTAAAATATATTTATGAGATAAGATATTAATATTGCTGCGAAATTTCAGGTTGAACCCAACTGTGACAAGCAACATGTATAAACATAAAAACACAGAAAAGCAATATATAATATATAGTCCCAGTGTAACCTATCCCCTCCCTCATTACTTCAGAGAAACTAAACAGAAGCAAGCTCCAGATTATCAATGAGTGAAAAGCAGGTTTATTCAGGAGCAGATAAATTGTCCTTAATTCATTTTGCAGTCAAATTCTCACTGGTTCCATTCCTGTGATCTACAAAGCTTCACTGGGAATTGCCCCAGAATTTTGACTGAATCCCATAGAAAGAGGTTCAAGATGATTTGCCATGCATGAATTGCCATGATTCATAATAGGACGATCAATAGAATTCCTTTCAGTCAGCTCAAGTCGTTACTACCATTCTTATCTGAGAATATTTTTAATCAGAAAAAGCGCTGTTTAAGCAGCAAACTGACCAAACCACATTTATGTGTAACCAATTACTGCTCAGGAGTCAGGATAAACTGATTTCCATTTTGTGGACAGGCATTAAATGCTCTTTGAAGACCGGATAAAAAGTCCCAGTGCATGACAATTTTCACATCTAAAATAAATGTTATTGTATATCAAACTTTTGTGCTTTTTATATTTGAGGTTAACCTAAGTAACTATACGTACAGTGAAAAATTCAGGGTTTTTTGGGTTGAGAACCCAAAAAAAACTAGCAATTCGGAAGTAGAGACTGAAAAATGTGTATGTTTCAAGTTTTCGCTCGATTTTATTGAGTTTTCCCCTGACCTGACTTTTTACATTTATTTTATTAATAAATAAGGTAAAATCGTGGATGGGAGTTTGGCCGAGCTTTATTTAATAAAAAATTAGATTTTAGTAAATAACTCCTTAATAGTATCATACATATCTGGGAAATCCTGCACTTTTGGCCTCTGTGAACAGGAAAGAGTACTTTGCACATTGCTCTGTACAAATGAACCCTAGTATGTGGGGATCTGTGAATACCTTAGTGTATGGAAACTGCTATCTGGTAATGTGGGGAGGTATTAACAGTTTTTTTGGGTGTAATATAGAGTGAAATATTTTAATGATTTTCATGGTCACCATGGTCCTGCAGCTTCCTGCTCCACTCAGTAAATGAACAAGTGGAAGTGTATAGGATGCTGATCTCTGGTCTCCCATTAATTTTAACATGCATAAAATCAATGGGAATCTCAGTGGAAAGGCAAGAGCACACTCCTTCCATCTCTGTGCCCTAAGTTTTCTTACATTGTGTTAGCAAGGGTTTTTCAGAAATGGATACTTGCCAGCTACAATCCCAATAAAAGATGAAAACAGCTTGTACTACCCATTATTTTCTAGAAAAATAGTTTTAAAGGCAACATATGTTAAGGATAGTCAACACTATTAATGTTGTCATTGCGATTAGTATTAAAGGTGTAGCGCACCCGTAGGTGTTGGCAGTAGTCTATATGAGTCTGCTTTCCTAACCAGGTGACACCCCAAGGCCCCAGTAACCAGGCACACAAGATGGCAGTGCAACAGGCACAACCTGACTTTATTAAACAGCTGCAGCTGTAAGAGATGATTGGTTAGAAATAAAGCAATAATATGACAATTAGTACTCTGCTAACACTGTAGTAAATATGACAATTTAACAAAGACAACCCCTGTAAGACCCTTCAAACCCCGGTGTGCACACCTAAGTCCTGAAGCAGTTGTGTACCGATGGGGGGCCCCCTTACTGAGTTGAAAGAACTGAATGGGCTGCAAATAGCAAAGCAGTCTAAATGAATGGCAAATTCCACCTTAGGTTGCTGCTGAACTGTGCAACTGGATTATCTCCCTGGATGTAACCACAATAAAAGAACTGGTGATGTGTCCCTTGGTAAGGGTATAGATGGTGCTCCCTCTGGTGCTGTTGGAAGTGTGCAGCAATGCTGTCAGCTCTCCTTGCACAATATGTCTCACCCTCCAATGGACTAGCAGGATAATGTCTGTTTTATAACTCCCAAAGTTCCTTAAACTGGTAGCACAAGGGTTAATAACTTACAGTTGACAAAGAACCTTGCTTCTCTCCACACTGTGGCTTTCTCCTTATCAAGATGGCTGACTGTTGTACTCCTGAATCACAATGGTGCTGACATCAAAACTTCCTCCAGGGAACAGCAGCAGCACACAGCTTCAAGCAGGCTGCACACTGCAGTGTTCTCCCCTTGCAGGTTAATAGCAGTCTCTCTCTCTGGCTGGTCACTCAGCAGGCTGGAACACAAACCCAGTCTCTAGATCTCTCAGCACATCTCTCCATGCTGGCTGGTCTCTCCTCCCCCTATCCCAGGCCCTGGTTCCTCTTCCTGTTCCTGGCTGAGAGGGCAGGGCACAGACTGTCTCCTTTATCATTGGCTGGAGAAAATCCCTTCCTTCCTGCAGTCTGAAGCATTAACTAGTTCCTCTGTATTGTAGTGGAAGGCACGGGGGGGGGACTACATTACCCAGCAGCCTTACAGGTGCAAATATTAAGTGTGCTACATTCACCCCCCTCTTTATAAATGTCACGTCCTCGTGACAGCATTTCGGAACATATGTATCAATATGCAGACAGAGAATAAAGCATGGCAATATATATGTTAACATAAAAAATATACAGTGCAACAGAAACATCTCATTTACTGAACAATCTTTTCCACCATGGCATACCATTTTTGTATGTTTTATGGGCTGGGGTGTCACCATTGGGCATCAGAACACAGGGAACATGGGCGATGGTAGCCTTTCGAACCGTGGGCACCATCTGATTGTGACTTGTTCCCAGGATATCATATGTCAGTCTCTGAGGAGGTCTAACTGTTCGTTGTGGCCTGCAGGGCCTTTCAAGAGTCTCAGTACAATCCCTGGTCTCTGGAGTTGGTACAGGAGAAATTTCCTCCATGTTAGCTGTGACCACTGTCTCCAGCTGCTCCTGCTGTGATGTCTCATCTGATCTTGGTTCGGGTGTAATTGCAGCATTGGGAATAAACTCATTAGCATCCACACTTAGATTGCTGGAAACCTCTGAACCAAAACTGGGGCTACATTCTTTATTCTGATCTGTGAAGAAATAATCCAGACCCCAGTCATCATCACTCTCATTGTCCTCTGAAACTTCTGTTTCTTTGACGTCTGTTGGTGGCATCTCAGCTGGAAGGCCTTGCTGTCTCCTAGAACACCTAGGCCGATTGGTAGTGGGTTTTGCATCTGGAAGCTTCAACACCCTAACTTTTTCACCTATTGGCATAAGGTGGTTGCGGTGCCATGTCTTGATGGGCCCGGTTCTCCCCTCAGGTCGTATCTGATATACTGGGATGTTAGGTAGCTGTGTACAAACAATGTAAGGCTGGGATCCCCAGCGGTTGGCCAACTTATGCTTCCCAGGAATACCCAAATTCCGTAACAGCACCCGGTCACCAGGCTGCAAATCATGGAACTTCATACTTCGGTCATATTGCTTTTTATTCTGGTCTTGTCTATTTCCCGCAGCAGCCTGTGCCTGTTCATATGCTTTTTGTAAGTTGTGCTTGAGGCGCTCAATGTACCCTTGGTGTGATGTTACCGGAGTGTCGTCCGCTGTTACCCCAAAAACAACATCAACTGGCAATCGGGCTTCCCTTCCAAACATTAAGAAATATGGGGAAAATCCTGTGGTGTCATTTCTGGTACTATTATAGGCGTGGACAACAGCTGCTATATACCTGCTCCATTGTGCCTTTTTTTCTTCAGCCAAAGTCCCCAGCATGTTAAGCAGGGTTCTGTTGAACCGTTCTGGCTGAGGGTCACCTTGTGGGTGATATGGGGTGGTCCTGGACTTCTGCACTCCAAGAAGGGTTAACAGTTCTTTCATGAGCCGGCTTTCAAAATCTCTGCCCTGGTCAGAGTGTATCCGCTTAGGCAACCCATAATGGATGAAAAACTTCTCCACTAGGAATTTGGCCACAGTAATTGCCCTTTGGTCTTTTGTGGGGTAAGCCTGAGCATATCTGGTGAAATGATCAGTGACGACCAATACATTCTTCACTCCCCCCTCATCCGGTTCTATAGATAAAAAGTCTATGCAGACTAAGTCCATTGGTCCCTGGCTTTCAAGGTGTCCCATTGGCGCAGCTCTAGTGGGCAGGGATTTACGCTGGAGGCATCGGAAACAAGTACTGCAATAGCCCTCCACGTCTTGCTTGAACCCGGGCCAGTAAAATCGATCTCTTACTAACCCTAGAGTCTTCTCTACACCAAGATGTCCATGGTTGTCATGCAGCTGACCATATACAGAGTCCTTGTGTTTATGGGGTAGTAGCAGTTGCCATTTCTCACATCCTGCAAAATTAGGAGCTCTTCTATATACCAGACCATTCCGCAGGCTAAGCCTGTCCCATTCCCGGGCCAGTGTCCTAGCATTTGGGTGTTCATCTGTTTTTAACAACTCTGGCTTCTTTTGTCGCAATGCCTCCAGAGCCAGACGACAAAGTGGATCCTCCTTCTGATCCCTCCTCAGGTCATCTAAACTGAGGGAAGGCAGGGCAGCAGTGTCCACTGTCACAACACTGCAGTACAACTTTGGGATCCCAGCTGCCGATATCCCCAAAGCTTCAGCCACACTGGATCCTGCCTGACGACAGTGTACACCCTGGCATTGAGCTCTTACACCAGGGGCTGGTATTTCAACCCATTCATCTTCTGGGTGCAAACTGTCATGTGGTCTTCGGGACAACCCATCTGCATCCCCATTGCTACGGCCAGGCCGATATCGTAGACTGAAGTTGTAATTTGCAAGTGCAGCCAGCCACCGGTGTCCTGTGGCATCCAACTTGGCGGAGGTGTTGATATAAGTGAGCGGGTTGTTGTCTGTATGCACGTCAAATTCAGCCCCATACAGGTAATCGTGGAGTTTATCAACGACAGCCCACTTCAGTGCAAGGAACTCCAACTTGTGGGCTGGGTAATTTCTCTCTGTAGGTGACAAGCTTCTGCTGATATAGGCAATTGGTCGCAACTCTCCTTCATGCTGCTGATAAAGGACACCTCCGAGTCCTTCTCGGCTGGCATCAACATGAAGGACATAAGGCTGGGTTGGGTCTGCGTATGCCAGGACTGGAGCATTGGTCAGGTAGTCCTTCAGTTGCTGAAATGCCTTTTCACAGTCCTCATTCCACCTGTCCTCCACTGATTCTTTTGCTTTTCTTTGACCTTTGGACTTGTTAGAATAGTTCTCTATGTCCTCCTCTTCTTCTGTATCACTTTGAAGAAGCTGATTCAGTGGCCATGCAACTTTAGCAAATCCTCTCACAAATCTGCGGTAATACCCACAGAATCCCAGGAATGATCTGAGTTCAGTAATGGTGCGGGGTCGGGGCCAAGAAGTGACTGCTTCAATCTTGCTGGGGTCAGTGGATACTCCCTCAGCTGATACCACATGGCCTAGATAGGTGACCGAGGGTAAACAAAACTGGCATTTTTCCGGTGACAGCTTCAACCCTTCTTTCTTTAGCCTATCCAGCACCTTAAGTAGTCTCTCTTCATGTTCTTCAAGAGTCTTCCCAAAGACAATAATGTCATCGAGGTACACCACTACCTCTATGAAATGCATGTCTCCTACTGTGTTTTCCATCAGCCTTTGGAAGGTGGCAGGGGCTCCACTAAGTCCTGGAGGCATTCTTGTCCATTCTAGGAACCCCAAAGGGCAGATAAACGCTGTCTTCTCACGATCATCTGGATGCATTGGGATCTGGTGGTATCCACTTTTTAAGTCCAGAACGCTGAACCACTTACTTCCAACTAAGCAGTGCAGGACATCTTCCACCCTGGGAGTGGTATATTGATCAGGGATGGTGCGCTGATTTAGAGTTCTATAGTCCACACACATCCTAATGGACCCATTCTTTTTACGCACCACCACAATTGGCGATGCATAGGGGCTTCGGGACTCTCTGAGAATTCCTGTGGTCTTCAACTCTTCCAGAAGCTTTCGTAGGTCCTCTATATCCCCAGGAGCCAGTCTGCGGGACCTTTCTCGGAATGGTTTATCCTCCCGGAGCCGTATTCTGTGCTGAGTGCTGGTTGCACAACCCACATCGAAGTCATCTTTGGAGAACATCTCTTTCCTTTGCTCCAAATGTCCCGTCATCCGTGACTTCCATTCCTTTGTGATGGGAGAGTTTTCCAATGAGGCCCATTTGTCTGTGGTTCCTTCCTCAGTTTTAAGATGGGATGCCAGTATTGGGGAGGCAGCATAAACTTTTCCCACCAGAGTGCGGGGTTGAATTACTGCTGGCTGACTTGTGGAATTTCTCAACCCCACTTTCACCATGCCTCCATTCTTTTTCAGTTGTTCTACTGGGATGGCTTCTGGAAGCAGATCTACCCCCCTGGGCAGTTTCAATTCAAGGTCACTTTCAAACATTACATGGGATCCAGGGTTCTCACAGTTCATCTTCACCTTGGCTCGCATACAAGTGATCTTCCCTGGAGCAACTACTATCTTTTGTCTGTTCAAATACCATACATTTCCGATCCCATCAGCTGGAACATTTGCCTCCTGCACCAGTGACTTTAGGGTTGGCTGTAGCAGTGGGTGAACTGGGACAATGGATGCCTCCTTTGTTGTCACCAGGTGGTCAAGGAGTCTCCGTACAACAGCTGTGTTGGTTCCCACTACCAAGGCATTCTTCCCAGCCCCAGGGGGTCGGTTGCACACCACCGCCAGTGTCTCCATGGGTTCTGCCATTCCTGCTACTTTCTGGGAGAATTCCACTTTGACTGAAAGGAAACCCTGATAAGGCAACTTCTTATCACTTAGGCCCCAAATCTCTAACTGTTTGTCCAGGGTTTCCAGGGGTATGTGCTTTAAGTATTTCCTGTAGAAATCTTCATACAGGAGGGTCACTTGAGCACCAGTATCTAGAAGGGCTTCAGCATAGATGCCTTCAATCTGTACAGGGACAATAGGTGATGGACCCACCAAGCCCTTCGGTAGCTTGGGTTTAGGCCCTCTCTTTAGCATGTCCATATGACTTTGCTTTTGTCTGACAGGCAGGGGTTGACTTTTCGCAATCTGCACTTTACTGCTTTTCTGGATCCGGTGTGAGCAACTCTTGAGTGGGCTCTTCATTGAGGGCCCCTGAAGCTTCCCTGCTGCTTTTGGTGGTGTCTTGCTTGCTCTTCCTTTTGAGGTGCACTCTCTCTGGAAGTGACCTTCCCCTCCACAACAGTAACAAATAGCTGGGCCAGTCAACCTCCTGTCTTGGGAAACATTGGGCTGTTCAGCTGGTCCCACTGGGACTTCTGTATTTAGCTCTTTTTGTACCGGAGGCATGCCCGATTGTGAGACCACCTTTGTCATTAGCTCAGCCAGCTTGTTGACTGTCTGTTCTAACTGGGCGATCCTTTGGTTGGTGTCCACAGCATTTACCAACCCAACTCCAGCGATAAGCTTGGTCACTGGGTCTGCCATAGCTCCCTTAGCTGCTAGCGTGGCTTCTTCTTCCCGAACCCACTTGATCAGATCAATGTAGCGGGTGGTCCCCCCAGCTCCTCGGGTTCTCAATTTGATCACAATAGGGTCTAGTGGCTGAGCCCCTTGGAGGATTTGCTTCACTCTCACTTGATCCACTTCTTTAGAGTCTATGCCTTTCTTTAATAAGATTTGGTGAATAATCTTATCAAGGCGTCGGATGTAATTAGATAATTTCTCTCCCTCCCACTGGTAAGTGTGCTTCAACTGGTAGTGGAGATCCTCTACATCCTCAACTCTGCCAAACACTGTTTGAAGGGCAGCAAGGTAATCATATGCCGTGCAATCTTGCTGACTCAGCTTTAAATTCCTTATTGCTTCAGATGCAGCACCTCTCAGACACTCTGCTATTCGCTGCTTCTTTTGTGCCTCTGGTATGTCCCACTCATCAAGGGCCTGCAATGCCTGATCCATCCAGACTTCATATTCCTCTTCACCCATGGGCAATGGTTGTACCCCTGAGAAGATCTTCAGTTTTCGGTAGCCTGCACCAATATGGGCACCATTACCCTGATTACACTTAGCCATGAATTCTCCCATGGCTGTAAAGAACTCAGGCCCAATCATAGCCACAGGTGATGGGGCAGGTGGCACTTCAGGTGCGGCAGGACTTTCCACAGCTCGGTACTCAGTGTGGTCAAGTTCAGGTTGCACGATCTGAGCTTTGTTACCTTCATCACCCACCTCAACTGTGTCAGTTACTACAAGAGAAGTGACTTGGCAATCCCACTGTAGTAACACCTGGAGATGCCCCATGTGCTCCTCTCTTTGCAGCTTTACAATGCAGCATCTGTTTTGTGGTGCTAGACGGTCTAACAGTCTGTAGATCTGCTCTGATGAGAATTTTGTGACAGGCAATAGTAAAGCAGTACAATGGGAAGGATCCACACCCGCTGCCTGGCACCATTTAGTAACATCACTTGGCTCCATCTTGCTGGTTAGAGGGAGACTGGGCGTAGAAAGCTAGTAATCCCGGACGAGCCCCCAAGTGTAGCGCACCCGTAGGTGTTGGCAGTAGTCTATATGAGTCTGCTTTCCTAACCAGGTGACACCCCAAGGCCCCAGTAACCAGGCACACAAGATGGCAGTGCAACAGGCACAACCTGACTTTATTAAACAGCTGCAGCTGTAAGAGATGATTGGTTAGAAATAAAGCAATAATATGACAATTAGTACTCTGCTAACACTGTAGTAAATATGACAATTTAACAAAGACAACCCCTGTAAGACCCTTCAAACCCCGGTGTGCACACCTAAGTCCTGAAGCAGTTGTGTACCGATGGGGGGCCCCCTTACTGAGTTGAAAGAACTGAATGGGCTGCAAATAGCAAAGCAGTCTAAATGAATGGCAAATTCCACCTTAGGTTGCTGCTGAACTGTGCAACTGGATTATCTCCCTGGATGTAACCACAATAAAAGAACTGGTGATGTGTCCCTTGGTAAGGGTATAGATGGTGCTCCCTCTGGTGCTGTTGGAAGTGTGCAGCAATGCTGTCAGCTCTCCTTGCACAATATGTCTCACCCTCCAATGGACTAGCAGGATAATGTCTGTTTTATAACTCCCAAAGTTCCTTAAACTGGTAGCACAAGGGTTAATAACTTACAGTTGACAAAGAACCTTGCTTCTCTCCACACTGTGGCTTTCTCCTTATCAAGATGGCTGACTGTTGTACTCCTGAATCACAATGGTGCTGACAACAAAACTTCCTCCAGGGAACAGCAGCAGCACACAGCTTCAAGCAGGCTGCACACTGCAGTGTTCTCCCCTTGCAGGTTAATAGCAGTCTCTCTCTCTGGCTGGTCACTCAGCAGGCTGGAACACAAACCCAGTCTCTAGATCTCTCAGCACATCTCTCCATGCTGGCTGGTCTCTCCTCCCCCTATCCCAGGCCCTGGTTCCTCTTCCTGTTCCTGGCTGAGAGGGCAGGGCACAGACTGTCTCCTTTATCATTGGCTGGAGAAAATCCCTTCCTTCCTGCAGTCTGAAGCATTAACTAGTTCCTCTGTATTGTAGTGGAAGGCACGGGGGGGGGGGGGACTACATTACCCAGCAGCCTTACAGGTGCAAATATTAAGTGTGCTACAAAGGTAAGTGGAGACATTATCATTATATGCCTTTATGCCGGACTACATTGGGCAAATTTATATTTTTATGGCCATAAATAAAAGGCAATAACTGTTAGCTATAACACTATAGCTAACAGATATTGAACAGATATTCATACATAACAATAAAAGAATCAAAAGCAGGGATGGGCGAATTTGACCTATTTAGTTTCGCCAAAAATTCGCCGCCGGCAAAATGTCACAGACACCCATTAAAGTCTATGGGCGCCAAAAAAATTTTGTCGCGCGGCGAAATTATTTTGTCGCGTGTCTTTTTTTTTTTGACGCACGTCTCCATGCAAGTCTATGGGCGTCATTTTTTCAGCGAAACAAGGCGAAAAAATTCGCCCATCCCTAATCAAAAGCATTCTCTGCTCACAGTCAAAAGTGAAAAAAAATCAATTTATTACTAATCCTTGTTTGGACACATTAAACACAAACGTGAAAGGAAAATCAACCCCTATTTTACACAAAAGGCATTAGTTGCCCTCCCCAAAAGGGGTGCCCACAGTGGAAGCATTTGGAGTATGTGATGTGGCTAAACATAGAGGCTTCCAAATCTGCTGCACAATCATTTGGTCCCCTATGGGGGTCTGGTAGAGCACTTTTTGATGGAATGGGTCATGAGAGGGAATTCATGGTTTAAATAGGGTTTACTGCCCCTTTAATCTTGTAGATGCTAAATTGTGTCTCAGTGGCTTTTTATAACTGCATTTTTTTTCAGTGGACCCGTCACCCAAAAAAATTATTCAAAATCCTATGTTATCACATTAGTCAAGCAAAATGAACTTTAATTACACTGTATAAATTATTTGAATTGTGTTTCCTTCAGTCTGGGAATTCAAAATGATAGCAAGCAGGCAGCTTTTGTGGACACTGTTTTTAAGGAAAGCCATGCATCATCTCAGAATCTTGTTTATGCACCAAAATGGGGGACCCGATGTCCATTCCCATGCCCTGGCTACACAATTAAATGGTAAAGAGTTCGGGGGAATGTGGGAAGAGCAGTGACATCTAGGAAGTGCTGAATGGAAAGTGAAAGTAATTGTCTGCCCCGCCTCTATGCCCATGGCATAGAGGAGGGGCAGACAATATTTGATTGACATCTGAGATTTTTAAATGAGCTTACAGCAGCTATGAATGTTTTAATAAAAAATAGAAATTGGATTTCATGTTTAATTTGAAAAGGACTTTTATTATACGGATTTTTGTGTTTGGGTGACAGGGATGTCTAGCTGTAGTTCTTTGTAGAACTATACTACACCCAGGGGGTTATTTATCAAAGGTCAAGTTCAAGAGGTTTGTGAGGTTTTTTTTTTTTTATACCTCGAATAAACTCACAACTCAAATGTTTTCTGATTTATGAAAAAACTTGAATGGGAAAAACTCAGCGAATTTGCTCAGCGAATTCAGGGTGAAAAACGAAAAATATTCTAACTAATCGAGTTTTTGGCAAAGAAACTCAAATCTCTTGAATTAATCGAGTTTTTACACAAAAACTAGAACATCATGAAGGCTACATTCATCTTCAAATGGTTCAAGGGACAGCTGCCATTGACTTCTACATGACCTCAACAGGTTTTAGCTGAAGTATTTTCAGATTCGAGCTATTTCCAGCTTCGGGGTATAACAAATTTCGAAAAATGTACGTTTCTGCTATAACTAGAAAATTCAACTTTTCACTGAAAAATACCCTTGAAAACTAGAATTTTTGTCTAAAAATCAACTCAACCTTTAATAAATAACCTCCCTCAGTGTTTAACATTTATAGTGTACGTTTACCTCTGAGATGTGGTGGTCGAGTTCATGTTTCACTCTTTTTGCAATTAATTCTGTTTTAAACAGTTGGATATAGAAAGAACCTGGTGTGTAAATCCACAGGCTGGGCTATTGTGGCTATTTCTACAAATATTCATGCAGCATTTATTTTGCACACATTTACACATTTATCTACCTGCTGAGAAACATGACAATGTTATTATGGAGGGAAAGAAGGTGTTAATACACATTTGTAATGTGTTGTGAATTGATCAGTGGCCTGATTAGAGCCTTTGTCCCTATGATAGCACATTTCTGAGATTTCGTAGATTGGATCAAACAGCTTGGCTAGTTAGTAACCAAGAATACTCTTATGTTCTGCAAAGAAAATTGAAAGTGAAGGTTACTTTGTGGTAGACTTTATCTTCAAGCAGTAAAACCGGTAACTGGAGCTACATCTGAAAGTATTGATTTTGTAATTTCATCAAATTAAGAGCACGACAGAAAACCTATTAAACCTTTCCACCGGGTACTTGTTGGAGATGCTGGAGCTGACATTAAAATTGCATACACCTGTTCCTTTAAAGGCCAAACACATACAAATTACAGTGAGCTAGTGTCAGTTAATGCACACAGAAATACAATCAGTTAAAATCTTAATAATAGCACATCCGACATGCAAAAGTGTTGATGTCGGATGATATGAATGCCGAGTAGCACATCTCAAATTTTCATAAATTATGGCTCGACTTAGATGTACTTTTATTACATTTTAACAAATTAAAATTTCTGCAAAGCTAGAAGAGTTTTGTAATAACAGGACGAAGGGAACTATGGTAATAGTATTATCTGTCAGAACATTATGAGTAATGATTACATAAAAATCTATATTTCAAAGAGTAACCGAAGGAGAGATCAAATTATAGTCTTTTGTGTCAGTGTATAGGAGAAGTTATATTAGGCTTTTTTTTTCTATGAAGAAAACCAAAAGATATTTAAAAGCTTCCTGACATAGACTTTGCTTACAAAGAGGTAATGTGGCCACCATGCATGATTTCAGGGGCCCCACAGTTACATAGTTACATAGTTACAAAGTTAAATTGGGTTGAAAAAAGACAAAGTCCATCAAGTTCAACCCCTCCAAATGAAAACCCAGCATCCATACATACACCCATCCCTACTTTTAATTAAATTCTATATACCCATACCTATACTATAGAGCTTAGTATCACAATAGCCTTTGATATTATGTCTGTCCAAAAAATCATCCAAGCCATTCTTAAAGGCATTAACTGAATCAGCCATCACAACATCACCCGGCAGTGCATTCCACAACCTCACTGTCCTGACTGTGAAGAACCCCCTACGTTGCTTCAAATTTCTTCTAGTCTAAAGGGGTGGCCTCTGGTATGGTGATCCACTTTATGGGTAAAAAGGTCCCCTGCCATTTGTCTATAATGTCCTCTAATGTACTTGTAAAGTGTAATCATGTCCCCTCGCAAACGCCTTTTTTCCAGAGAAAACAACCCCAACCTTGACAGTCTACCCTCATAATTTAAGTCTTCCGTCCCTCTAACCAATTTAGTTGCACTTAGTCTCTGCACTCTCTCCAGCTCATTTATATCCCTCTTAAGGACTGGAGTCCAAAACTGCACTGCATACTCCAGATGAGGCCTTACCAGGGACCTATAAAGAGGCATAATTATGTTTTCATCCCTTGAGTTAATGCCCTTTTTTATGCAAGAAAGAACTTTATTTTCTTTAGTAGCCACAGAATGACACTGCCCAGAATTAGACAACGTGTTATCTACAAAGACCCCTAGATCCTTCTCATTTAAGGAAACTCCCAACACACTGCCATTTAGTGTATAACTTGCATTTATATTATTTTTGCCAAAGTGCATAACCTTGCATTTATCAACATTGAACCTCATTTCCAGTTTGCTGCCCAGTTTTCCAGTTTAGACAAATCACTCTGCAAAGTGGCAGCATCCTGCATGGAACCTATAGTTCTGCACAATTTAGTATCATCTGCAAAAATAGAAACAGTACTTTCAATGCCCACCTCCAGGTCATTAATAAACAAGTTGAAAAGCAAGGGACCTAGTACAGAGCCCTGCGGTACTCCACTAACAACACTGGTCCAATTAGAAAATGTTCCATTTACCACCACTCTTTGTAGTCTATCTTTTAGCCAGTTCTCTGTCCAGGTACAACTACTATGTTCCAGGCCAACATTCCTTAATTTAACCAGTAACCTTTTGTGTGGCACTGTATCAAATGCTTTAGCAAAGTCTAAGTAAATCACATCCACTGCCATCCCAGAATCGAGGTCTCTACTTACATTCTCATAAAAAGAAATTAAGTTAGTCTGGCAAGATCTATTACGCATAAAACTATGCTGGCACAAACTAATAGTATTATGATTTGCTATGAAGTCCAGTATCTTATCCTTTATTAACTCTTCGAAAAGCTTTCCTCAATAGCTTTCAAGTGAAAGTCAATAGTGTAAATATTGGCACCATAAAACCAAACTTCTGAATTATATGTGTCATGCATTTATTATTTAACAAACCAGAGTGAAATGTACAACAACAGTACGTAATGCATTACAATTTAATTGTTTATGTATGGCATCATGGAATCATGCAAAAATGCTGAACAGTTCTGCGTTTCCAATATGCTAACAATGTTCAGCTTGGTAACATCTAGAAGCTACCATATAATGCTAGTAGCTTTTGGGGTCTCTTTCATGTTGTTATAGCAAATTCTTGCTACTCTATATATATATATAGCAAGTTTTGATATGTCAGAATCTTAAA
Organism: Xenopus petersii; assembly: GCA_038501925.1. Lineage (NCBI taxonomy): Eukaryota > Metazoa > Chordata > Amphibia > Anura > Pipidae > Xenopus > Xenopus petersii. The sequence continues at coordinate 33,872,128 of CM076682.1, read as the reverse complement.
TGTAAACCCCATTGAAGAATGTAGGAGTTTTAGTTTTTCCTTTGATTATTATTTCCCAATCCAAACACCTCCCAAATAGCTTAAAACACTGGCCTACAATATTCTACCATTCTTTAACTAAGGGGCCTAATTTAAGAATGCTCAAGCCTTTGGGCTTGAGCATTAGGGGACTAAAACCACGTTAGAATTCCTAAATTCTTGTGTAGTGTCCTTCTTTGAATACCGTGGCTTCCTACCGAGTGGGTTTTTTCCCCATGCAAAAAATAAAAAGCTTATCTGTTTTTAGGTGCAAAGCTTTTTATTTTTTTTAAATGCTGGGGGGAGGGGAAACCCCACTTGGCAGGAAGCTTAAGTATTCAAAGGAATACAGAATACAAGAGTTTAGGAACTCTTGAGTGCTTTTAGTATCCAAAGGCTCAAGCATTCCTAAAGGAGACCTGTCAACCTATAAAAAACACCCACATTCTTTTCTATTGTGTTTGTAAAACAACATAAACTTTATTTACACTTTATACGTTGTCTTTTTTATGTTTCCTTTATTCTGCAAATTCACAATCACTGCAAGCAGGCAGGCACCATTTTGTGGACACTGTTATTAAGGCAAGCTTTGCATCATTCCAAAATCTTGTTTACATGTCAGAATAGGGGACCTAATGCCCATGTGCTGGCTACATAATTATAAATTGTGAGAAGGGATGTAGAAATGAAGTGAAGTGAAAGTAATTGCCTTTAAGTCTAAGGTAGGGGTAGCTAGATGTAGGGAAGGCAATATGTGATTGACAGCTGAGATTTTTAAATGCCTTCATAACAGGTATGGATGTACAGATATGGGACCTGTTATCTAGAATGCTCGGGACCTGGATAACAGATCTTTCCATAATTTGGGTCTTCATGCCTTAAGTCTACTAGACATTCATATAAACAACAAATAAACTTAATAGGCTGGTTTTGCTTCCAATAAGGATTAATTATATCTAAGTTTGGATCAAGTACAAGCTGCTGTTTAATTATTACAGAGAAAAAGGAAATCATTTTTAAAAATTTGGATAAAATGGAGTCTAATTCTGGCTTTCTGGATATCAGGTTTCTGGATAAGGGATCCTATTGTCAGGAGTCGAGGCGAGTCCGAAGGTATGAGCCTCCCCCACGCTTCCCACTGAGTTGCGCCCTGAGGGTTGAGACAGGACGTTCCCAGATAAGGAATAGCAGGAGTGCCAGATGAGCCCACAGAAATAACAGTTCGTAATAAGGGCCAGCACTTATCTGCAGGAGACGAAGCGAAGTCTGGAACAGGCCGGGTCATACACAGGAAATGATCAAGAAGCAGGTACAGTTGAGGGAAATGCAGAAGAGTAGTCAGAAAAGCCAAGGTCGAGATCAGACGAGCAAATACAGGAATCCAGGGATAATCAGAAGAGTAGTCAGGAACAAGCCGTAGTCGAAATCAGATAACCATCAGTAGTATACGCTTAGTGTCAATAAGACGATCACCTCGCACTGGGCACGTAAATGCGCGCCCGCAGTTAAACACACGCGCGCATCAGGACACGCGCTCGACCCCGCAACAAGCGCCGGTGTAGGAGCACAGGCCTGGGGCGATGTCGGTTCAGCTTGAGCCAGATCTTCTAGATCCCGACACCTATACCTGTATTAATAAAACAAATTTGGTTTCATGTTTCATTAAAAAAGTATATGGAGGCCTTTCTTGGTTTATTATTGTACTGTACCATGCATCTTGCTTGTATATTGAGTTAAAAAGATTTATATAACATAATATACCTCCTATCCCTGCCTTTAAAATAGGATATTATAAGTCACTTAGGAGTTAACCTTGATAAACTCATAAGGCCACAGTCTAACAGCAGGTCATAAAACACCAAGGACACTTCTTTATACTTCAAAGTAAAAGGGTGCATTGTTTCTTTTAAAACAAAAAAAAAATCAGTACGTCTTGTGACAAAATGACATTACTAACCATTAATCATAACTGATGATAAAATAATAACAATAGCGTTGTGAAATAACAACTAATTATATTGTCAGAAGAATTTTCTGAAACAAATTTTCCGGTGATACAAAAGGAATTGAATTTTCCTCCCACAATATGCCTAATCCCACAATGTGCATAAACTCACACATATACATTATACACAATAATACAATATAGTATATGCAGATTAGTTTTTCCTAATGCTATTACACTTAATTCTATTACATTTACCAATACTTCAAGCACTTCTTGCTACAGAATAATATGTCAATGAATCCCAATGACAGCATCCTTATATATTTTTAAGTTAAAAACAAAAATCCAAAGAGATTTAAACACAAATAAGTTTTGACTTTGCTAATAACAGAAATATGTTCAGAGAAGTGAGGCCTATCTTCTAATAGCAGCAAAATTAATAAAAGGTATGTCATGAAAAAGCTATAACGAAAAACTGCCTATCCTACCATAACCATGTATAGCCTCCAGCTATAGAGACTGAAGGGGATATTAAACAATTTTTAAGTCTCTTCAGGGGATCGACAAGGTAAGCACAAAGAAATTCTTGAGCATTTGATGATTTTTATTGTAGGGTTAAGATGTTGAGCTCAAACTTGAAATAAAAAGAAAACTCAGAGGTCTTTCTTCGATGTTCATTTGTATAATATATGCCCATGAAAAAAATATTTTACAGTTATTTTTAAACTGTAGTTTGCACTGTTAAATATTCACTAAATGAATACATATGAAAGATCTGGGTATCCAAATAAATCTTTATTATTTAATAAAACAGAGGAGATAAGACCATAAGCACACCAAGGATTTTTTTTTGCCACATTTAATATCTAGATTATACAGTAAATGCGTTTTTATTGAATTCCTACGGTATTTTTTTTTTATTATAAAGGTGAATCATGGGAGTGTCTTTGATTACATGGTAAGAACTATTTTCAGTTACAACATAATACACTCTGGCTTTCTGACATCTATAATTATCAAAGCATTTTTGTCACTCAGTTATCAAAACATTTGTTGACTTCCCAAATAGATATTTTTTTTAAAAAAAATTGGGTTCTCCAGGACAAAATTTTATTTAAATCTTTTCACTTGACCTCATATACAAGATTTAAAATTCAATTGTCTCCTTCAATTGCATATACAGTAGGGTCTAGGTATAGGGTCTGTTTATGGGAACTGAGAAAAACACTTAAACATTTAAGAGTTACTAAAAAATATTAATTTCACTTTTAGGGGGTTATTTTTACTAAACCTTGAATTTATCTTGTCTGGCTTATTGGGCAAAAACTTGAAATTTTCATGGAAAAAAACCCCTAATTTTTAGAGATTTATTATACCCTGATGCTGCAAAAAGCTTGAATCTGAAAATCCACCATCTCGGACTAAGTCCTCTATAAGTGAATGGGAGAGGCACCCATGTCAATTTGATGTTATCATGGTTTGTGCTGGGTTTAGCTTGAAAATCCAAAAAATATGGGGGTTTCAGGAAAAAAGTACAACAAAATAGGATGATTTGGGTTTTTGCTCGATTTTATTGTTTTTTCCCAATCTGATTAATTTGAGTTTTTAACAAATACATAACTTCAAATTGGGTGTGGGAGTTTGTATAGTTTTTTAAAAATAAAATATTGAGATAAATTCAGAGTTTAGCAAATAACCCCCTTAATTATGGGTCTTTTTCATTGATAGTCCAAATTTGTTTTTTTTGTTGTTTGTTGTTCCCTGTTATTCCTAGATATCATTGAAAATAGTTACCACTATAATGATAGTTACCACTTGGCAAAACTTTACCAAGCTTTTTAGATATTTTAGCGAGGGGACATGATTACTCTTAACAAGTACAGTATATCAAATCACATTATAGACAGATAGCAGGGATATTGTTTCCAGTAAAAAATATCAAAGAACAAGAGGCCATCCCCTTAGATTAGAGGAATTTACTTTCATTTGAAGCAGTGTAGTTGGTTCTTCACAGTGAGGTCAGTGAGGTTGGGGAATGCACTGCCGGTTGATGTTGTGATGGCAGATTCTATTAATGCCTTTAAGAGAGGCTTGGGTGACTACTTGAGCAAACATAATATCCAAGGCTGTTTTGATCTGAACAGGTCTGGATTTCGAAGTTGGGCTAAGTAAGGGTATTGCCCCTAGACCGCTGGGTCCTAGAGCACAGAGCAACAGCCCCCCCTCCCCGCACGCCAGAGCACATAACTGGAGATTATGTGTATAGGAGTACACAAGGGATCTAATGTATTTTATACATATATTTATATATATATATATATATATATATATATATATATATATTTGAAATCATTTTTAACCTCTAAGAGTGGCTTGGGGTGACTTCTTGAACATGCACAATATCCAAGATCTTAAGATCTACAGTTAGTTAGTATAGCTGTTGGTATATATAGTTTATTTATGTGAGTGTATAGATAGATCTGTATAGGTATGTGTCTATATATTCTCTGAGGCTCATTTGGAAAGGTTAAACTTGATGGATGTTGTTATTTTTCAACCCAAATTAACTATGTTATAACCATGCTACAAATAATTGGTAATTATATTGTTTCTTAAGAGTCCAACACAGGTAAGCAGCATAATTTTTTTTTTACATTTTCGGTTTTCCTGGAATTTACTCCTTTGTATGGGCTCCCTGGCAAAATGTAAAAGCAGGGATCTACGATAAATATATTTGAAAATATTTTTAAACCCTTGATTATTTTTTCTCAGAGGTAATAACTGATAAAACATGAAGTGCTTCAGATCTGACTATCTTCTGAATCAGGGAGTGAGGATATAGACAGGAGTGCTCAGTGCTGCTGATATTTGACATCCCATAAATGTCACTTCTGGATTCAAAAACATTGCTCGCTACCATTTAATTTTAATATTATATTTAATTGGTGCAAAGATTAAAACATGATCATCTGGTTAAATTTACAGTTGTCAAAGTGGACCAGGATATGTGCCCATTTAGTGCCATGACAGATTCTGTGGCACAACATATTGCTCTCCAGGTTACCTTTGCATATTGTTTCTTACACACTTCTAGTAAATTAACTAAAGGATTTCAAATGCTAAATAAAATATCTACTGTCGAATGAAGAAAGAATAATAAAATTAACAGATTTTAATTTCTATATTTGACCTTCAGTGTGATCTTCCAGCATGCAATTCTTGCTCATTTGAGTATTGCCTCAAGATGCAGGGCACAAATATTAATCAATACAATTTTGCAATACCAACTGTGTCATGAAACAATTCTTTTTCGCTCCTTTGAAGTCAATCTGGTTTATACATGCTTGGTTAATCCAGGGATTTTAGTGTACATGATATCTAAGTGGTTACAAATCTTCCAACAATAAGTAATATTGACAAAGTGCTATGGGAAATGTTGTCAATTCGTATAAAAATTGATCTGGCAATGCTTTATTGATTTACTTGGTCTCTGTGCTGGGATTGTCCTGTATCAAAGTTTTGGCTGAAAAGCAAGGTTCTCTTAGTTAACAATGTTTCAGTAAAAAAATGAATGCCGTATTTTGCATTCTAGAAGTACTCACACAAAAAAAGGATAACATATTTATTAACATAAATATAGAGGCTCATTTCCAGTCATTAGGTACAGAACTAAGCACAAAACTGTATGCAGAATTAGGTGTATTAAAATGCAACACCACATGTCTGCAACTACCTGCTGTAGTATATGAGGCCCAAGACAAAAGGCAAAGTTCACTCCAATTCAAACCATGTACCTAATGGTTGCCTTAAAGGAACAGTAACACCAAAAAGTAATTCAAATATAATGTACTGTTGCCCTGTATTGGTAAAATGTATGTCTTTGCTTATAAAGACTACTATAGTTTATATAAATAAGTTGCTGTGTAGCCTTGGGGGCAACCATTCAAACTGGAAAAGGAGAAAAGGCACAGGTGTCAGGGAGCCGGGAGCTCCCTCCAGGGAGGTAGTCAGGATCGAGGAGGAAGCCCTCTTGAGGGAACAAGGTCGCGGTGTCCAAAGGGTTAATCAAAGAATAGTCAGGATCCAGGCAAGAGTTCTCAGGCAGGCAGATAACAGCAAAGTCCAAAGTCCAGGCAAAGGGGTCAGGATACAAAGCAGGAACAGGATTAGCAATAAAGCTCACAGGAAAACCCAGGATACGCTTAAGGGAAGTATTCCTATTCTTGGATGCCATTCTGGCGTCTAGTTGGCGTTTTTATTTTGAATTTGGCATCATTGACGCCCTTGCGCCGACGTCGGCGCGCTGACGTCATCGCGCCGGCGCCGCTACCCACGTGGCGGCCATGGGCGCCGCCATTTTGGGAGCGACGCCGGCAAGGAGGGACGCTCCGCCCGGAGCTCCTGGGCCTGCTCCGGGTGGCGATCGTGACAGTACCCCCCCCTCACGGGGGGCCTCCGGACCACCAGGACTTGGCTTCTGGGGAAATTTGGAGTGGAACTCCCTCACCAGACGAGGAGCATGGACATCAGAGCGTCCTTCCCAGGAGCATTCTTCAGGGTCAAAGCCTTTCCACTTGATGAGGTACTGAAGGGAGCCCCTGGAGATCTGGAGTCAAGGATCTTCTCCACCTCATATTCTTGTTGACCATCCACCGAGATAGTAGGAGGGGGAGGCTGGACAACGGAAAAGCGGTTGGAGGTGGCTGGTTTCACCAAGGAGACATGAAACACGTTGGGAATTCGCATCTCAGGGGGAAGCTGAAGTCTGACAGCCACAGGATTGATCACCTCCGAGATGGAAAATGGACCTACGAACCTCGGACCCAACTTAGGAGATGGTACCTTCAACCGAATGTTCCTGGAAGACAACCAGACTTTATCACCGACCTTGTAGGGAGAAGAGGGTCTACGTCTACGATCTGCAAATGACTTATGAGCACCAGAGCACTCTTCTCTAGATTTGACTTGGTTGCAGCCCAAATAGCAGACATGTGGGCTGCATGGTCATCAGCGGCCGGAACATCAGACAGCACAAAGTCTTGAGGGAAGGCTTGAGGATGTTGACCATACACCGACATAAATGGGGACCTTCCAGTGGAAGTGTGGCAGGCATTGTTATGAGCAAACTCCGCCCACGGGAGGAGATCAGACCAGTCATCTTGACAAAGGGAAACGTGTTCCTCAAGAACTGTTCCAAAGCTTGGTTCACACACTCAGCTGCTCCATTTGTCTGGGGATGATAAGCTGAGGAGAATTGAAGATTAATACCCAGATCTTTGCACAGGGAACGCCAGAACTTTGCAGTGAATTGGGACCCTCTGTCAGAAACGATCTCGGCCGGGAAGCCATGCAGGCGAAAAATGAACTGGATGAACAACTGTGACAACTCCACTGCAGATGGAAGCTTCCGTAGAGGGATGAAGTGGGCCATCTTGCTGAAGCGGTCAATGACAACCCAGATCACGGTGTTCCCGCTGGAGGGAGGAAGTTCAACAATGAAGTCCATTGCCAAATGCGTTGACGAGAGGGAACAGGCAACGGCTGTAGTAACCCGCTAGGGCGAGAATGGCTAGACTTGGAAGTGGCACAAACGGTACAACAAAAGTCTTTGACATCTTTACAAATAGTCGGCCACCAGACTAGACGTTGTAAAAGTTCAAGAGTCCTAACAGGACCAGGATGTCCCGCCTGCTTGGAACTATGAGTCTGTTGCAGGATAGGCAGACGAAGTTCAGGAGGTACGAATGCCATTCCAATGGGAGTATCAGGAGGGGCAGAAGATTGACTAGCCAGGATTTGATCAGCAAATTGAGGGTACAAAGAGGCGATGATCTTGACGGGAGGAATAATAGGCTCTTGTCTTTCGGGAGTACGATCCACCGGAGTGAAACTTCGAGACAGAGCATCAGCCTTCCGATTCTTGGAGCCAGGGCGAAAAGTCAAGACAAAATTGAATCGAGAGAAGAAGAGAGACCACCTTGCTTGTCTGGGATTCAGCCTCTTGAGAGATTAAATTAACTCGAGATTCTTATGATCCATGTAGATCGTGACTGGGATCAACGAACCTTCAAGGAGGTGACGCCACTCTTCTAAGGCAAGCTTAACAGCCAGGAGTTCTCGATTTCCTACATCATAATTGTGTTCTGCAGGAGAAAACTTCTTAGAGAAATACGCACATGGGTGCAGCTTCCCATCAGAGGGATGTCTTTGGGACAGGATAGCTCCAGCTCCAACTTCAGAAGCATCTACCTCGATGAAGAAAGGTAATTCCGGAACAGGATGGCGGAGAACCGAAGCAGAAGTAAAGGCATCCTTCAAGGATTGAAAGGCTTCTATAGCAGACGGAGGCCATGAGCTGGGTTTACCCCCTTTTCGGATGAGGGCCAGGATAGGAGCAATACGAGAAGAGAATCCCTTAATGAATTGCCGGTAGTAATTGGCAAAACCAATGAATCTCTGGATTGCCTTAGTGCTCAGCGGTAGGGGCCACTCTTGGATTGCAGACACTTTCACAGGATCCATCTCGAAACCCTCTGGGGAGATGATATAGCCCAGAAAAGGGATCTTGGACACTTCAAACACACATTTCTCCAGTTTGGCAAAGAGAGAGTTCTTCCTCAAACGAGAGAGTACTTCCTTCACCTGGGAACGATGGCTTGTAAGGTCCTTGGAGAAAATCAAGATGTCATCAAGGTACACGACCACAAACTTTCCCAAGAGATCCCGGAAAATGTCGTTCACGAATTCTTGAAAGACAGCGGGGGCATTGCAGAGACCAAAGGGCATCACGAGGTACTCATAGTGCCCATCCCGAGTATTGAATGCTGTCTTCCATTCGTCACCCTCCCGGATGCGGATAAGGTTATACGCCCCACGGAGATCCAACTTAGTGAAGATTTTAGCCCCCTTCAGTTGGTCAAAGAGTTCGGCAATCAAGGGCAAGGGATACCGGTTCTTAACGGTAATTTTATTAAGACCCCGGTAGTCGATGCAAGGACGTAGGCCTCCATCCTTCTTTTCCACGAAGAAGAATCCAGCCCCGGCAGGAGAAGTAGAAGGGCGAATAAACCCCCGCTGGAGATTTTCTTGGATATACTGCTTCATGGCAGTGGTCTCCGCTGGAGAGAGAGGATAAGTACGACCTCTAGGGGGCATGGTTCCAGGCAGGAGATCGACAGGACAATCGTATTGTTGATGTGGAGGAAGGAATTCTGCAGACTACTTACAGAATACATCAGCGAATTCCTTGTAAAAGGGGGGTAGAGTCTTCAGATCCGACAAAGAGATATTCACCCTCTGGAGGGGTTCAGCAGTGCTGCTGGCAAAATGGGCTCCAACGGGAAATCTGTCCTGCGGACCAATCAATGGAAGGATTATGCAGGCGCAGCCAAGGGAGACCCAACACAACTGGAACGGATGGGCAGGACATAATTAGGAACGAAAGTCTTTCTTTATGCAGCGTCCCAACCTGCACAGGCAATTCCCCAGTCGTCATGGAGATAAATTCAGCCTCCAGGGGTCTGTCGTCAATGGCAGTGACACAGAGAGGAGTAGACAATGGGAATAAGGGAACTTCCATGTGTTTGGCGAATAGAGCGTCCATGAAGTTCCCAGCAGCTCCAGAGTCAATGAAAGCAGAGCCGACAATAGTCTTAGTGGCTAGGCGAATCTGTAAAGGAAGGAGAAACCTGTGAGTGTTCTCTTGAGACTTCGGAGTAGTGCCCCCTACATGAGTTACCCTAGAAATACCTCGGGGAACAGAACTCGTGGACTTCACCGGACAAGAGTTTGCAAAATGAGACTGTCCGCCACAATACAGACATAAGCCAACCATTCGTCTACGGAGTCTTTCTTGTTCGGATAGACGAGCCCTTCCAACTTGCATTGGTTCCTCCGGAGGAGAAGGAGAGGCTTGAGTAGCAGGAGTATGCAGGAGAGGTCTCTGGAAGCGAGGTGCCAGCAAGGGTTGAAATCTTTTACAGCACTCCCTCTCTACTTGATGCTCTCTGAGCCGAGTGTCCACCTTAATAGAAAGTGCGATCAGATCCTCCAGCAGGTCAGGGAACTCCCTGGAGACAAGATCATCTTTAATGCGAATAGACAGACCTTGATAGAATACGGCCTTATAGGCATCGTCATTCCAGGAAGTCTCAGCCATCAAAGTTCTAAAGTCAATAGCATAGTCACTGACACTGCGGTTTCCCTGCCGGAGTTGCAGAAGACGAGAAGGGGCATTAGTGACCCGACCCGGGGCATCGAACACAGTACGAAATGCTTGAAGAAAAGCCTTGGCATCAAAAGTCAGCAGAGAATTCTTATCCCAAAGAGATGTTGCCCACTCAAGCAGTTTGCCCACCAAACGAGACATCACATACCCCACCTTGGAACGTTCATTGTGGAAGTGCGAGGGTTGGAACTCGAACTGGATCTGGCACTGTGTAGCGAAACCTCTGCAGGCTTGTGGGTAGGGATGTAGCGAACGTCGGAAAAAAAGTTCGCGAACATATTCGCGAACTTGCGCAAAAATGCGAGCGGTTCGCGAACGGTTCGCGAACCCCATAGACTTCAATGGGAAGGCGAACTTTAACATCTAAAAAAGACATTTCTGGCCAGAAAAATGATTTTAAAGTTGTTTAAAGGGTGCAACGACCTGGACAGTGGCATGCCAGAGGGGGATCAAGGGCAAAAATGTATCTGAAAAATCTGCCTGTGTGTGCTTGGAAGAGATAGTGTAGGGGGAGAGCTGTTAGTGATTTCAGGGACAGATGATAGTAAGTTTGCTGGCTAGTAATCTGCTTGATACTGCTCTGTATTGGAGGGACAGAAGTCTGCAGGGATTTGAGGGACATTTTAGCTTAGGTAGCTTTGCTGGCTAGTAATCTACTGTTCTCTTTAAACAACTGCCATACGTTGCCCTTGTAGGCATTGTTTGCCCAGTTTTTTTGGACGCAGCCACTGAAGCACAGTTGCCAGAAAAAATATGCCATATAAATGCTGAAAATAGTCATTTTTCGCCATACGTTGACCTTGTAGACATTGTTTGCCCAGTTTTTTTTGGACGCAGCCACTGAAGCACAGTTGCCAGAAAAAATATGCCATATAAATGCTTAAAATAGTAATTTTTCGCCATACGTTGACCTTGTAGACATTGTTTGCCCAGTTTTTTTGGACGCAGCCACTGAAGCACAGTTGCCAGAAAAAATATGCCATATAAATGCTGAAAATAGCCATTTTTTGCCATATACGTTGAGTCAACGTATGGCAAAAAATGACTATTTTCAGCATTTATGTGGCATATTTTTTCTGGCCTCTGTGCTTCAGTGGCTGCGGCCAAAAAAACTGGGCAAACAATGCCTACAAGGTCAACGTCGTTGACCTTGTAGGCATTGTTTGCCCAGTTTTTTTGGCCGCAGCCACTGAAGCACAGAGGCCAGAAAAAATATGCCATATAAATGCTGAAAATAGTCATTTTTTTGGTCGCAGCCACTGAAGCACAGTTGCCAGAAAAATTATGCCATATAAATGCTGAAAATATAAATTTTTTTGGTTGCAGCCACTGAAGCACAGAGGCCAGAAAAATTATGCCATATAAATGCAGAAAATATGCATTTTTTTGGTCGCAGCCACTGAAGCACAGTTGACAGAAAAATTATGCCATATAAATGCTGAAAATATAAATTTTTTTGGTTGCAGCCACTGAAGCACAGAGGCCAGAAAAATTATGCCATATAAATGGAGAAAATATGCATTTTTTTGGTTGCAGCCACTGAAGCACAGAGGCTAGAAAAATTATGCCATATAAATGGAGAAAATATGCATTTTTTTGGTTGCAGCCACTGAAGCACAGAGGCTAGAAAAATTATGCCATATAAATGGACAAAATATGCATTTTTTTGGTTGCAGCCACTGAAGCACAGAGGCCAGAAAAATTATGCCATATAAATGCAGAAAATATGCATTTTTTTGGACGCAGCCACTGAAGCACAGTTGCCAGAAAAAATATGCCATATAAATGCTGAAAATAGTAATTTTTCGCCATACGTTGACCTTGTAGACATTGTTTGCCCCGTTTTTTTGGACGCAGCCACTGAAGCACAGAGGCCAGAAAAAATTAAACCAGTAGGGTTTGCACCCTAGTTTGTAACGGTGGCGGAGGGAGGAGGACGCTAAAGGACAGCTGTGTGTGGAGTCATGAGGCTTGAAGAGAAGGACAGCTGCATAGAAGTCAGAACAAGTCTTCCGGCGTGCAGTAACCCTCCGAGATCCACCCCTCATTCATTTTAATAAAGGTCAGGTAATCGACACTTTTGTGACCTAGGCGAGTTCTCTTCTCAGTTACAATCCCTCCTGCTGCACTGAAGGTCCTTTCTGAGAGCACACTTGAGGCTGGGCAAGACAAGAGGTTCATGGCAAATTGTGACAGCTCTGGCCACAGATCAAGCCTGCGCACCCAGTAGTCCAGGGGTTCATCGCTCCTCAGAGTGTCGATATCTGCAGTTAATGCCAGGTAGTCCGCTACCTGCCGGTCGAGGCGTTCTTTGAGGGTGGATCCAGAAGGGTTGTGGCGCTGCCTTGGACAGAAAAACATTTGCATGTCTGATGTTACAGACCGGCCAAAGGGCTTTGTCCTTGCAGGTGTGCTCGTGGCAGGATTACTGGCACCTCTGCCCCTGGAATGTTGATGAGTTCCTGAAGTGACATCACCCTTAAAAGCATTGTACAACATGTTTTGCAGGCTGGTTTGTAAATGCCGCATCTTTTCGGACTTGTGGTATGTTGGTAACATTTCTGCCACTTTATGCTTGTACCGAGGGTCTAGTAGCGTTGCGACCCAGTACAGGTCCTTCTCCTTAAGCCTCTTGATACGGGGGTCCTTCAACAGGCATGCCAGCATGAAAGACCCCATTCTCACAAGGTTGGATGCAGAGCTATCCATCTCCGCTTCCTCATTATCAAGGACTGCATCATCCACGGTCTCCTCCCCCCAGCCACGTACAAGACCAGGGGTCCCCAAAAGGTCACCACTAGCCCCCTGGGAAGCCTGCTCCTGTTGGTCCTCCTCCTCCTCCTCCACAAAGCCACCTTCCTCCTCTGACTCCACTTCTGGCACCTCTCCCTGCGTTGCAGCAGGTGCCTGGGTTCGTTCTGGTGATTGCGACCATAAATCGTGCGCTTCCAGCTCCTCGTCACGCTGGTCTACAGCCTCATCTGTCACTCGTCGCACGGCACGCTCCAGGAAGAAAGCGAAGGGTATTAGGTCGCTGATGGTGCCTTCGGTGCGACTGACCATATTTGTCACCTCTTCAAAAGGTCGCATGAGCCTGCAGGCATCGCGCATAAGCACCCAGTAACGGGGGAAAAAAATCCCCAGCTCTGCAGATCCAGTCCTACCACCCAGTTCAAAAAGGTACTCGTTGACGGCCCTTTGTTGTTGCAGCAGACGTTCCAACATAAGGAGCGTTGAATTCCAGCGAGTCTGGCTGTCAGAAATCAAACGCCTGACTGGCATGTTGTAGCGCTGCTGAATGTCAGCAAGGCGTGCCATGGCTGTGTAGGAACGTCTGAAATGGGCCGACACCTTTCTGGACTGGGTGAGAACGTCCTGGAATCCTGGGTACTTGGAGACAAAACGTTGGACTATTAAATTTAACACATGTGCCATGCAGGGCACATGTGTTAAATTTCCCAGTCTCAACGCTGCCAACAGATTGCTTCCATTGTCACACACCACTTTTCCGATCTGCAGTTGGTGTGGGGTCAGCCACCGATCGGCCTGTGACTGCAGAGATGACAGGAGTACAGATTCGGTATGGTTTTTGCTTTCCAGGCACGTCATCCCCAAGACAGCGTGACAACGGCGTACCTGGCACGTCGAATAGCCTAGGGGGAGCTGGGGGTGCACAGGTGTGGAGGAGGAGAAGGAGGACCCAGCAGCAGAGTAAGAAGAAGAAGAGGAAGAAGACGAGGTAGAGAGCGATGGAGGAGTAGAGGTGGTGGCAGAACCGCGTGCAATCCGTGGCGGTGACACCAACTCCACTGTTGTTGTTGTTGTTGAGCTACCCATTCCCTGCTTCCCATTCCCAGCCATTACCAAGTTCACCCAGTGGGCAGTGTAGGTGACATACCTGCCCTGACCATGCTTGGAGGACCATGCGTCAGTAGTCATATGGACCTTTGGCCCAACACTAAGTGACAGAGATGCGGTAACTTGGCTCTGCACATGTTGGTACAGGTGTGGTATTCCCATTTTAGAAAAAAAATTGCGGCTGGGTACCTTCCACTGCGGTGTCCCAATTGCTACAAATTTGCGGAAGGCCTCAGAGTCCACCAGCTGGTATGGTAAAAGCTGGCGGGCTAAGAGTGCAGACAAGCCAGCTGTCAGACGCCGGGCAAGGGGGTGACAGTCAGACATTGGCTTCTTACGCTCAAACATGGCCTTCACAGAAACTTGGCTGGTGGCAGATGACTGGGAATGGGAACAGGTGGTCAAGGTGGAAGGCGGAGTGGAGGGTGGTTCAGATGGGTCAAGGAGAGCAGAGGTAGAGCAGTAAGATGCTGGACCAGAAGGAGTGTGGCTTTTAGTTTGCCTGTTGCCTTTGAGGTGTTGCTCCCAAAGTGCTTTGTGCTTGCCGCTCATGTGCCTTCGCATAGAAGTTGTACCTATGTGGCTGTTGGGCTTACCAAGGCTCAGTTTCTGACTGCACTCATTGCAAATTACAATGCTTTTGTCAGAGGCACACACATTAAAAAAATCCCACACTGCTGACTTTTTGGAAGTGTGCGATCTGGCGGTAACAGTAGAAGTTGGCGGCATTGGCGGCAATGGCGGGTGCGTTGGCCGGCTGAACACAGGTGCCGATACATGTTGTTGCCCTACTGATCCCTGCGGGCTGGCCTCCCTGCTTCTTCTAAGTCTTATTCTCCTACTGCCTCTCTGACTCTCCGTCTCTCCATCTGAACTACCCTCCTCTTGCTCTCTTCTACTAGGCACCCACAAAACATCAATCTCCTCATCATCATTCTCCTCAGATGCATCAATTTCTTCTGACACATCACAGAAGGAAGCAGCAGCGGGGACCTCCTCCTCCTCCTCATCACTCATCATTATGTCCATCTCTGTCGTGTTCTCTGCCAGAATTAAATCTGGTGTAACGTCCTCATCTCCTTCATCTTCTTCTGCCAATAATGGTTGCGCATTACTCAGTTCAAGAAACTCATGGGAAAATAACTCCTCTGACTCCAGTGAAGAAGGGGCACCGGTGGTGGAGGAAGTGTTACGTGGGGTGGCCATAGCAGTGGAGGATGAGGAGGATGTTGTGGTAAAGTTAGAAACGGTAGAGGATGGGGTGTGCTGTGTAAGCCAGTCAACTACCTCTTCAGCATTTTGGGAGTTCAGGGTCATTGGCTTTTTAAAACTGGGCAATTTGCTAGGGCCACAGGATTGCATAGCAGCACGGCCCCTAGCACGGCCTCTGCGTGGCGGCCTGCCTTTGCCTGGCATTATTTTTAAAAAAACAACAACAACAAAAACTCAGTTGGTTTTTCTGGAAACGATAATACACACAGCTAGATGGCAGTTTGAAGAAAACAGTGTGCAAATAATGCCTACAAGATCAACGTATACACTACTACAGCGGTGGATACGGATTACGTAAAATATATGAATGCTGCTTGAAAAAAAGTAACTCAAGTGGTTTTTCTAGAGACGATAATATTATCAATATTTAGACAAAATGTGAACAAGCTCACACAGCTAGATGGCGGTTTGAAGAAAACACTGTGCAAATAATGCCTACAAGGTCAACGTATACACAGCGGTGGATACGGATTACGTAAAATATAAGAATGCTGCTTGAAAAAAAGTCACTCCGGTGTTTTTTCTGGAGACGGTAATATTATGGATATTTAGACAGAATGAGAACACGGTCACACAGCTAGATAGCAGTTGGTTGAATAACACACTGGGCAAAAAATGCCTACAGGGCAAATAATGCCTACAAGGTCAACGTATACACAGCGGTGGATACGGATTACGTAAAATATAAGAATGCTGCTTGAAAAAAAGTCACTCCGGTGTTTTTTCTGGAGACGGTAATATTATGGATATTTAGACAGAATGAGAACACGGTCACACAGCTAGATAGCAGTTGGTTGAATAACACACTGGGCAAAAAATGCCTACAGGGCAAGTAATGCCTACAAGGTCAACGTATACACAGCGGTGGATACGGATTACGTAAAATATAAGAATGCTGCTTGAAAAAAAGTCACTCCGGTGTTTTTTCTGGAGACGGTAATATTATGGATATTTAGACAGAATGAGAACACGGTCACACAGCTAGATAGCAGTTGGTTGAATAACACACTGGGCAAAAAATGCCTACAGGGCAAATAATGCCTACAAGGTCAACGTATACACAGCGGTGGATACGGATTACGTAAAATATAAGAATGCTGCTTGAAAAAAAGTCACTCCGGTGTTTTTTCTGGAGACGGTAATATTATGGATATTTAGACAGAATGTGAACACGGTCACACAGCTAGATAGCAGTTGGTTGAATAACACACTGGGCAAAAAATGCCTACAGGGCAAATAATGCCTAAAAGGTCAACTTATACACTACTACAGCGATGGATACGGATTACGTAAAATTTATTATGGCTGCTTGAAAAAAGTCACTCCGGTGTTTTTTCTGGAGACGGTAATATTATGGATATTTAGACAGAATGTGAACACGGGCACACAGCTAGATAGCAGTTGGTTGAATAACACACTGGGCAAAAAATGCCTACAGGGCAAATAATGCCTAAAAGGTCAACTTATACACTACTACAGCGATGGATACGGATTACGTAAAATTTATTATGGCTGCTTGAAAAAAGTCACTCCGGTGTTTTTTCTGGAGACGGTAATATTATGGATATTTAGACAGAATGTGAACACGGGCACACAGCTAGATAGCAGTTGGTTGAATAACACACTGGGCAAAAAATGCCTACAGGGCAAATAATGCCTAAAAGGTCAACTTATACACTACTACAGCGATGGATACGGATTACGTAAAATTTATTATGGCTGCTTGAAAAAAGTCACTCCGGTGTTTTTTCTGGAGACGGTAATATTATGGATATTTAGACAGAATGTGAACACGGGCACACAGCTAGATAGCAGTTGGTTGAATAACACACTGGGCAAAAAATGCCTACAGGGCAAATAATGCCTAAAAGGTCAACTTATACACTACTACAGCGATGGATACGGATTACGTAAAATTTATTATGGCTGCTTGAAAAAAGTCACTCCGGTGTTTTTTCTGGAGACGGTAATATTATGGATATTTAGACAGAATGTGAACACGGGCACACAGCTAGATAGCAGTTGGTTGAATAACACACTGGGCAAAAAATGCCTACAGGGCAAATAATGCCTAAAAGGTCAACTTATACACTACTACAGCGGTAGTAAAATAAAAAAAAGTTAAATAAAAAAAAATTAAAGTTGGTGCTGCTGAACTACTAGGAGCAGCAGATTAGCACACCAGTCCCACTCCCCAACACTGCTAGACTAATAGCACTGGGCTCTTATAGTAGTAGTAGTAGTAGTAGTAGTAGTAGTAAAACAACAAAAAAATAAATAAAAGCAGTCCTTACAAGGACTATTGCTATTGCAGCAGTCAGCAGATGAGATCAGAAGCAGGACAGCTGCCCACTGCAGCTACATACAGAGCACTGCAGTAGAAGGTAGATTACTAGCCAGCAAAGCTACCTAAGCTTAAATGTCCCTCAAACCCCTGCAGACTTCTGTCCCTCCAATAACAGAGCAGTATCAAAACGTTTACTAGCCAGCAAACTTTCAACTGTCCCTGAAATCACTAACAGGCAGCAGCTCTCTCCCTACACTATCTCTTCAGCACACACAGGCAGAGTGAAAAAAAGCTGCAGGGCTTCGGTTTTTATAGGGAAGGGGAGTGGTCCAGGGGAGAGCTTCCTGATTGGCTGCCATGTACCTGCTGGTCTGGGGTGAGAGGGCAAAAAAAAGCGCCAACAATGGCGAACCCAAAATGGCGAACGTCGCGCGACGTTCGCGAACTTCCGGCGAGCGCGAACACCCGATGTTCGCGCGAACAAGTTTGCCGGCGAACAGTTCGCGACATCTCTACTTGTGGGTCCCCACTGAAGCGAGGAGGAGGCGGAATGCGAGGCTCGCTTGACGAAGAACCTGCGGTAGACGAGACGGCCGCCATGGAAGGATTTACCGCAGCTTGGGGAGCTGGGGGCGCTGGAGGCATACGAGAGAGAAGGGTATCAAGTGCCTGCCCTATGCGGTACTGCTGGGCTTCATAATCCTCCATGCGGGA
Organism: Xenopus petersii; assembly: GCA_038501925.1. NCBI lineage: Eukaryota > Metazoa > Chordata > Amphibia > Anura > Pipidae > Xenopus > Xenopus petersii. Next base: position 33,853,804 of record CM076682.1, on the reverse strand, counting down.
TGCCAGTCCGCGGAGCGCTCGTCCGACATCAGGCGTAGCTTCTTCAGTAGGATCCATGCTCCAAGAATAATGTCAGGGAGCCGGGAGCTCCCTCCAGGGAGGTAGTCAGGATCGAGGAGGAAGCCCTCTTGAGGGAACAAGGTTGCGGTGTCCAAAGGGTTAATCAAAGAATAGTCAGGATCCAAGCAAGATGTCAGGAGCTAACTGGGATCGAACCCTGAATTATACTCTCACAAGCTCCTGCATTATTTCGTTGAGCCACTGGAGACCTTTTGAACCTGCATCTATTGGTATGATTAAAGACGTTCTACCTTTTACGTTTGCTCACCTCCTCCTTCTCCTTCTTGTTCTGCCAGGTGTTGGTAATATGTTAATTAAGGGCCTTTATAAGCCTGTTACCAATGTTACTCCGGTGCTTGATCATTGAAGCTCCCAAGCTAGATCCTGCGTTCTCCTTGTTCCTGTGACTTCTGATTCCTGCTTTTGTTCCTGAGATTCCTGCTTGTTCCTGAGATTCCTCTGCCTTGTTCCCTGTGCCTTTGTTCTCTGCTTCAGTTCCCCTTACCTGCTCTCTGTTTGATCTCCTGGTTATTGACATCGGCTTGTTTTCTGGACTACCCTCTGCCATCAGCCTGCCTCCGACCTCGGCCTGCCATACGGACTTGTTTGCTATCAGCCTGCCCCCGACCTTAGCCTGTTTCTCGGACTTGCTTTATTGTTGCCTGCCCTTGACCACCAACCTGGCGTAAGAACTTATATTATTTATCTTTTGTTATAAGTTATATTGCCATACTTTTCATTATTAAAAGACTATTCTGCATAACATGTTTCCGGCCTATCAAAACCTCAAATACCCAATGTACTCGTGTTATTCAGCACCAAGGCTCCTAACCACCAGCCACTCACCTGTGGCCAAGCCTGACAGAATGATCAAGCCATTTAATCAGGAGCCTGCTGGTGACACCTCTGCTGTGCAGTCTGAACTACAACAATCTGCAGAATGGCTTTCCTCCATTAAAAGGTATGAGGGTGAAGATGATTCCTTTCATGATCTACTTGATTTGTGCAAGAAGTTTTCTATGGTTCCATTTGTCAAAGAAGCCCCTGATAATATGAAAAGCAAGTTAATTATTCTGTTTCTTTTGGGAGGTAAGGCCTTGGAGTGGGCTGAGGCATGTATTGATGAAGAAGCTCATTTTTTAGAGGACCCCTGTTCCTTTCTATCTTTTCTAAAGGCAACATTCACTGGAGATTTGTGGCCAGTTGCTTCCAATTTATTTTCTTCCAAGGAATCTTCTGTTAAACAAACTAAGCCTTTCCAGCTTACCCCTCCAGTGCCAAGATATTCCGAACTTGTTGGCCTCAAAAATATCTATCAACCTGTTACTACCTTTTCCTATGAAGATTCAGAGGTAGATGATTCTTTCCAAGTTGATTGGGGGAATATACCTGATGAGGAAGATTTGGAGAATTTCTCTATTGAAGAGGACTGTACTGATTTTTCTGATGTGGAAGATTGGGAAGATGTGGAATCGGATGAGGATGAAATACCTACCGCATTTACCACTAGGTTCAAGGGCCGATTAGTCTCCCAGTGTCAGCCTGTCTTCCACTCTCTACCTACTTCTCAGTCTGCTACCATGTCCGTTACCGATCCTGTATCAGCCTCTCTGAGTCTCAGGCCTGAACCACAGTTTATTTCTTTTACTAATATACCACGGCCGGCTTCCCAGCCAAACTTCTCTCCCATCCCAGGCTCAGTTCCAGCAGCCCAGCCGGTTCCAGCAGCCCAGCCGGTTCCAGCAGCCCGGCCGGTCCCAGTGATGGCTTCCCAGCCGGTCCCAGTGATGGCTTCCCAGCCGGTTCCCCGAAAGCTGCCTCCCGTGCCGGTTCCCCGAAAGCTGCCTCCCGTGCCAGCATCCCTCCAGCCTGCAGCTCCAGTGCCAGTGGTCCCGTCTGCAGCTCCAGTGCCAGTGGTCCCGTCTGCAGCTCCAGTGCCAGTGGTCCCGTCTGCAGCTCCAGTGCCAGTGGTCCCGTCTGCAGCTCCTGTGCCAGTGGTCCCGTCTGCAGCTCCTGTGCCAGTGGTCCCGTCTGCAGCTCCTGTGCCAGTGGTCCCGTCTGCAGCTCCTGTGCCAGTGGTCCCGTCTGCAGCTCCTGTGCCAGTGGTCCCGTTTCCAGCTCCTGTGCCAGTGGTCCCGTTTCCAGCTCCTGTGCCAGTACTTCAGCTTCCAGCTCCTGTGCCAGTACTTCAGCTTCCAGCCCCTGTGCCAGTACTTCAGCTTCCAGCTCCTGTGCCAGTACTTCAGCTTCCAGCTCCTGTGCCAGTACTTCAGCTTCCAGCTCCTGTGCCAGCAGCCTTGCCGCTTCCAGCCTCCGAGCCAGCAGCCTTGCCGCTTCCAGCCTCCGAGCCAGCAGCCTTGCTGGCTTCAGTCTGTGAGGACCTGTGTACTGTGGCCTCTGGGCCCAAGGACAAATCCACTTCTAGACCTGCCGTACCTGCTACGGGATCTGATAGTTCTGGTGTTCCAGAGTCTACCAGTCTTGTTGCTGTTCATGATGGTCTTCCTGTTGTCCTGGGCAAGCCACCACCTGTAATGGGTGCCTCTGCTGGTCCGCCACCTGTAATGGGTGCCTCTGCTGGTCCGCCACCTGTAATGGGTGCCTCTGCTGGTCCGCCACCTGTAATGGGTGCCTCTGCTGGTCCGCCACCTGTAATGGGTGCCTCTGCTGGTCCGCCACCTGTAATGGGTGCCTCTGCTGGTCCGCCACCTATAATGGGTGCCTCTGCTGGTCCGCCACCTGTAATGGGTGCCTCTGCTGGTCCGCCATCTGTAATGGGTGTCTCTGCTGGTCTGCCACCTGTAATGGGTGCCTCTGCTGGTCCGCCACCTGTAATGGGTGCCTTGGCTGATTCTTCTGCTCTGCTGGCCGACCCTGGCGACTCTTCTGATTTGGCTTCCGACCATGGCGACTCTTTTGATTTGGCTTCCGACCATGGCGACTCTTTTGATTTGGCTTCCGACCATGGCGACTCTTTTGATTTGGCTTCCGACCATGGCGACTCTTCTGATTTGGCTTCCGACCCTGGCGACTCTTCTGATTTGGCTTCCGACCATGGCGACTCTTTTGATTTGGCTTCCGACCCTGGCGACTCTCCTGATCTGGCTTCCAACCCTGGCGACTCTTCTGATTTTGCTTCCGACCCTGGCGACTCTTCTGATTTGGCTTCCAACCCTGGCGACTCTCTTGATTTGGCTTCCGACCCTAGCGACTCTCCTGATTTGGCTTCCGACCCTGGCGACTCTCCTGATCTGACTTCCGACCCTGGCAACTCTTCTGATTTGGCTTCCGACCCTGGCGACTCTCCTGATCTGGCTTCCAACCCTGGCGACTCTTCTGTTACAGCTTCCAACCTGGCTGATGTTTCTGCTCTGGCTCCCATTTCTGATAATTTATTTATCCTGGCTCTGTCCATCCGTTGCTGTGGTACCAGTTCCTGGCAACTCTGCCACTCTGGCTCATGTTCCTGTCAGCCCATCTGTTTTGGTTCCTTTTCTTGGTAGCGGTTCAAGTTCCTGGTAACTGTCCTGCAGTGGCTCATGTTTCTGCCATTCTACCGGCCCCTGATTTTGATGTTCCACACGTTTTGCCATTTCCTCCACTTGGGTTATTTTTGGAGCAACTCTTTCTTTTTGTCTGTTTTGTTCTAAGATTGAGTTTTTTCATATGTGCTTTTTCTTTATTTCAATTTATCCACATGCCACAATGTTCATGTTTCCTTGCCTTATTCACTATGTACTCTGCAAATCTTAACTATAATTTTCTGTTGGACAATATGTGGACTATAATCAAGAACTCTACTAAAAGGAAGGTTCCACCAGATCCTGGGATCGCCCGGTGGTCGATCCTTGAGGGTGGGGTAATGTCAGGAGCTAACTGGGATCGAACCCTGAATTATACTCTCACAAGCTCCTGCATTATTTCGTTGAGCCACTGGAGACCTTTTGAACCTGCATCTATTGGTATGATTAAAGACGTTCTACCTTTTACGTTTGCTCACCTCCTCCTCCTCCTCCTTCTTGTTCTGCCAGGTGTTGGTAATATGTTAATTAAGGGCCTTTATAAGCCTGTAATGTTACTCCGGTGCTTGATCATTGAAGCTCCCAAGCTAGATCCTGCGTTCTCCTTGTTCCTGTGACTTCTGATTCCTGCTTTTGTTCCTGAGATTCCTGCTTGTTCCTGAGATTCCTGCCTTGTTCCCTGTGCCTTTGTTCTCTGCTTCAGTTCCCCTTACCTGCTCTCTGTTTGATCTCCTGGTTATTGACATCGGCTTGTTTTCTGGACTACCCTCTGCCATCAGCCTGCCTCCGACCTCGGCCTGCCATACGGACTTGTTTGCTATCAGCCTGCCCCCGACCTTAGCCTGTTTCTCGGACTTGCTTTATTGTTGCCTGCCCTTGACCACCAACCTGGCGTAAGAACTTATATTATTTATCTTTTGTTATAAGTTATATTGCCATACTTTTCATTATTAAAAGACTATTCTGCATAACATGTTTCCGGCCTATCAAAACCTCAAATACCCAATGTACTCGTGTTATTCAGCACCAAGGCTCCTAACCACCAGCCACTCACCTGTGGCCAAGCCTGACACGAGTTCTCAGGCAGGCAGATAACAGCAAAGTCCAAAGTCCAGGCAAAGGGGTCAGGATACAAAGCAGGAACAGGATTAGCAATAAAGCTCACAGGAAAACCCAGGATACACTCAAGGGAAGTATTCCTATTCTTGGGAGCCATTCTGGCGTCTAGTTGGCATTTTTATTTTGAATTTGGCGCCATTCTGACGTCATTGATGCCCTTGCGCCGACGTCGGTGCCCTGACGTCATCGCGCCGGCGCCACTACCCACGTGGCGGCCATGGGCGCCGCCATTTTGGGAGCGACGCCGGCAAGGAGGGACGCGCCGCCCGGAGCTCCTGGGCCTGCTCCGGGCGGCGATCGTGACAACAGGCTACTTAGCAGATTACAGATAGGCTCTGATGCAAATTCACCAGTTGTACCACTGCAGGGAAACAGTATATGCTATTTTAATTACTTTAAAACACTTTTTGGATTGTTAGTGTTCCAGGCAGCAAATACAAGGCCCCTTTGTTGGTTCTCTTTGAATCATATGGAATGATGGTTATGATTTGCTGCCAGAAACCTACCCCTTCCCTCGATGGAGCAAGTTGTACCCATTTGCCTGCAAGTTACTAGCAACCAAAAATCTGCCCTTAAGGAGATTTTGCACCTACCTTTGGCATCATGGGCTTGAACTTTGCACAGTTTGATCCTTTAATAAACCCTCTAATCCTTAGATATTTCATTAAAAACATATTATTTGTAATAAAAAAATGACCAGGGCAGTGTCAATGCATCTAGCTGTCGAACCTACCCATTCCCACTTACCAATTCCTTGCCACTTACCTCTTTTTTTTGTAGTAACCAAGAATCACACTCACACAGTCCAGGATAGATGTGAAAAGGCCACAGCTTTATTAACAAGTTTAACAGGTTACATAGTTAAATAGCAACATTAAATAACAACATTACCAACCCGGGAATGCTTGCCTGCTCCACTGGAGTGAACGGGCCTCTCCTGCCATGCCGGCCACCCCAGCGGCTGAGGTGGGCAAGGCATAAGGAGACCTCACTCCGAACTCCTACCTCCTGGGACCATGACCCAAGGAGGTAACCATACAATAAACACCAGAGGTACTGGCCCCTTCCCCTACGGCAAGCATTGCCTCAGAAAAATCCAAAGCTCCTGAAACCAACAAAGCACTTACCCTCTCGCCAACCCACTTGGCGAGAGGGTAATACAATAACCAATGGTTATACAATAACTATAAATTATGTACTACTGTAAAAAATGTGTATAGGGTGTCCAAAAGTGTTCTAAAATATTCATGCAGAACTGTGCTTAGAACATAGCAATGCTGTATGCTGGTGTAGTTTGAGGATACAAGGTATGGGTACTCCTGTGGATGGCTGAATAGTTAATACTCCAGGAATCCAGATAACATTGGAGGCATTGGTTATGATTAAACTGTAAACTATATTGGTAAAACCTTTGTAGATACTCTATATTCAGTTCTTATATGATTATTGTACTGTTTTTCAGTATGGCCGCTCAACAATCAGTACAAACTAGTGACTCCTTCTGATACCATGACATTGGAATTTGCATGTTCACCAATACCTACATCCAAAGTCCTCCATAAGTTTCTGGATCCTGACAGTCTGACATTTGGTAATTCTCTTACTAAAAGTAGTCCCCTTGTACCAAATATTAGCAGACAATTTGTAGAGTTCTCTCCTCATAGTCTTGTATTGGTAGTTTATATTAATAGCTTAAAAAAATGTTGTATGCCATCTAGTGAAAACTATAGTTGAAGAAAAATCGCTTCCAACATGACTCTTGCATATGGCTATCTACATTTTAGTGGAGAAATGTGGGATAACAGTGTGACATAAGGGGACATTTTTTCTCCTGCTCAGATTGAGGGCTGGTTATTTACATCTACTTTCCATGGGGGGACATGGCGATGCATCATTCTTGATACATGGCTGTACTAGGTCATTCGCATGTGATACAATGCAGATGTAATGACTGGTGCAATAACCATTCTGCAGCCAGGAGTATTTTTTTTAATCTTTTCTGGGATAAAATGGAAGACATGTTATTGTTTGTCCTTTGTCTGGATCAACTAGAAGCTCACAAACAATTAGTTGAGGGACGATTGAGAGACAAGTGTCTGGCCTCAAAAGTGCCAGCTTTTGTACAATATTGAAACCTTGAAGAGGTATTCAACGTCAGTGTTGTTTTGCCACTGTACTCCTAATTTTCAAAGCTAATGAATAAATATTAACATTCAGACAAATAACAATATACAATCTGGGTTATTCATGAAAGTGGTTTGAATTTACAGCTCTGGACATATCAATGAAGCCATACATGTCTTGCAAACTCTATAAACATAACAAATGCAATGTATCCTACATTTATCTAATTATTTTAGCTGTGCTCCTAAGTCAGTATTGTTAACAGCACAAACTGAGGTCACATGTCAAGCTCAGGGGCATAAATAGCTAGTGTTAAAATGCAAATGAAAGGTCAGCAAATTACCAAATTGAGGAATGGGGTGGAGGATCAGAACAAAGTGCTGTTTGCCTATATTGGATTACCATTGATCAAAAAATGTCAAAGAAAATAAAAGGTGGTAATACTGTATAAAGGATGGACAGAGATAGAAAACAAAATGTGGTGAAAGGGTTATATAATATTGACCTTTAAGGAGGATGAGAAAGAAGAGAGAAACAAATGTGGAATGCCCTAATTACCAATGGTTGGTGCATGTGCTGTGAAGTCTACATAATGTTATTGGTCTAGTGAGTGCTAGTGGATTTCCCCAATCAACCAATAACTATGATGCACAATTCTATCAATACTGTTCTGGATTTTCTGCTATCCTTCAATACAGGCAAAACCATGAATTAAAACCCTGCACCAAAGCTCTGACTCCCATTTATAGAAAAGGTGGACCTTGTTTTAGGTGCACCCAAATGAATTGTGCACAAGAACAGAATGCTATGCATAACTGCTTATTTTTAATTTAGGCATCTGAACAGCATCAAGGGTGTTTTCAAAGAAGGTGTATATGTTACATTCCTTCTCCATTACAGAGACTTGAGCAATGTTCCTGCTCTCTAAAATTCTAACCACTGAGGGTTGCTTCCAATAATCAGTTTAACCATGATTCATTTTACAATGCCTATTTATTTTTGTAGACTTCATGATACAAAGAAACATTAATTTTATAAAACATGGTAAAATGTGAGTCACATTTCAATCACACTTTAAACAGCATGTTTTGCAAGTGCAAATAACTGCATTCACATAAGCGGTCAGGTATAATAAGTCAAGTGAACAAAATTCACTTGCCAACAAACCAAGTGTACCGTAAAAGCTGATGTCAATTAGTACCCATGGCAACCCGAAAAACACTCAGTAAAAGTGCAATACATTGATGCAAATTTGATTCTTGTTGCTATCTTCCTTCATCCAAGTTTTGAAGAAATCTATTGCATTTCTTGAGTACAATACCATATCCTTCTTGAATGGATAAGTAGTTCTCTGGGTCATGTCTCTTATCAAGGTACAGGTTATAAGAGTTTGCAGATTTATTAGTTAATATTGCCATTGCATGATTATTCACAATGGAGTGATAGACAGCTATTGCTGGGGATTAACCACCTAGTTTGGATTGAAGACCAGACAATGAACACCAATGTCAATTTTCATGAGACCTTACAGGTATTTCTTATGAATTGTACGTACAGTATGGAACAGGCTATATTTCAACATATCAACAAAAGTGCTGAACAATCTATGTCATTGCATGTTATGGTAGCTAGGATGAAGAGAAAATGTGCTCCCTGCATTTGAAGATGTTTTTTTTTTGTTTGTGACAACTTGATGATGTAGTTTCAAGTTGTGTAGGTCACAGAGTAATGAAGATACAATACCTTAAAATAGGATATCAAAAATAAAGTAAGGTCTTCAATAGAGTAAACTTGAGGTTTATTGGATTCTTCAATACATTGCAAAAGATTGATTGTGTATGTCTATAACCGTGTATAACTTAACTTGTTATATTGTCACATAAACTGAAGTTTAATTAGAATTCTTTCTCCATTTGTTCCATGTACAGCCTTTGTTACGCTGTCAGATAGCTGATAGATAAAAATATTAAGAAAAATGTATTGATATAAAAAAAATATTTGCAGAATTTATTGGTGTGTTATAAATATGTGATGGTAATAGAATTTATTAACAATGCAATAGCTAATTGGTTCTAATCATATATTGAATTCAATTACGTTAACTGTCCTAGTAATCAACTTTAATGTGGATTTGATGCTATGGATTAATACACTGATGCTACACTGTGATTTCATAAATATAGGACTTAAACCAACATAATAGAGCTAATTTAAGACTACCGGATGAGGAAGTGCAGGCGTACTAAGGTTGCAAGGGCTGGACCTTAGTGCTCATTCAGCAAGCAATTCTTCCTCTGGTCTGTACCTCACTCCAGATAATTAACAGATCTTTAGAAAATTGACTTGGAATCTGTAACAAAGCTTTACATTACGCAAGGAAATATCTTATAGGGGTTCTTTACCCAAAAACTATATAGTGAAAGTGTAATTGTCAGTAACTTTCCAATAGACATACATTATAAATTTTCAATGGTGACTGTTTAATTTCCCTGCAGTCCTCACTCAACATTGTTTTAGTGATCCTAAAACAATGTTGCACGTCAGCTAATTGATGGACCTGGAGGAGAACTGACACCTGTTACATTGTTTTATGAGACAGGACTAGAGAACAGAAAGGGATAAACCAGTGATGCTTTCAAAAGCAATTACATTTATGAATATCTTTTAAAACATTGAACATGTTTGATTAATGTATATTTGAAAGTTGTACAATTAAATTTTCTTGTAAAAAAAAAAAAACAGTGTTCCGTATTTAGAGGACCCTTGAAAGAAGACATGGTAAAAAAGCGTGTTAGTATGGTAAATATACACATGATTTTTATGTCTAGGATAGCTTTCTATGACTATGAAGATTTTTATTCATCCAGGTCATGGTATATTTAGTATAGGTAAGTCTAAAACAACTGGACTTGCTGAGTAATCATTGAAGACATTTCACTACTCATCCGAGCAGCTTCTTGAGTTCAATTGACTGGTGTGGGAAGTTCTCGGTATATAAACTCTTCCTCTAATCCAATCACAATGGCACATTGTAACTCTTCAAAGAGGTGATGGTTTACATGATATACCCTTAATGTTAATATTTTGTTTAACAAATAAACAAAAACATTTCAAAATATATATACGACATGTTATCTGCACCATGGTTTCACATCTAGCATCTAATGAGTGCATCAATAATAAAAATATAGAAAAAGACACATTTAGTGCCAAAAACAGTAATTAACCTTGTTTTGATATTGCTTAAATATTACATTTTGTTGTATAAAAGAAGAGAAATATTACTAATAGACTAGTAATTTACTAATAGAGACTAACAACATATTTACATGTTATTTTTCAGCCTGCTTCCAGCTAGTTGTTAGAGCTTGTTAGGATTACTTAATTAAAACACTTATTAAATCGCTCAAATTCATTAGAGATAGTATGTTGATTAGGTAGCTTTTCCTGCCAGGTCACTTTCACATTTAAAAGAAAATGAATTTTTAAATGGTAAAAATGCCTACGGGTAAGATTTTCTTTGAGCGTATAGGGTTTTCAATACTCACAGGGATATAATTGACTCTAATTAGTTAGAGTGCAATGAATTTTTATTTCATATGAAGGAGTGTCATTGATAAACCATGGCATTACGCTTAAAATGCATTCAGATTGACAGTGTGGGCTTCAAGTCAGTGGGAAAATCACAAGCTAATTCATTGATTGCCCCTTGGAAATTTCTGTTGTTAATTGTTAGGTAATTAACATAGAGCTACAATTATATTGGCCTTAGGGGGTGATTAATGTTTCAACATGTCAAATTAGCACTGACTTGAAACCAAAAGCCTTTCTTTACACATGATTTACAGACAGATGGCATATTGTGTATGGTAAATTGAAGGATTTGCTTGGTTTCTTTTAACTGTTTCAAAGGAGACATATTGTGCTTAACACAGCTATGAAGTCTTTCTGATCTTTTAATATTTATGCAAAACTAAGATAAGCATGTTAATATGGTATTCTTCTAGTATAATAAAGAGGATTTTATGCACAATAGTCCATATTTACTTTCTACTTAATAAATGGACTGTATGCGTGTTATCAGCTCCTTCTTGCTGTATACTTGTAATAGATAGCTCACACGTTCCATTCATTCAGCCTTGCATACTATTTGTCTATTCAAGCCTTTAAAGGACAAATGATTCACACATGCTGATCTGCTCAAATAAATGTGCCAACAGGGATCATGTTATAACCTCTCCGAGCTTTATCCTTCATGCTATGGGTTGAAGGACTAACAAATGATAAGAGAAAACAAAACCCATTACAGATCTTAAAATGGCTTTGTTCCTATCTTCAGCAGTGCTTGTGTATATTCATCTGACTCTTTGTTCGGAGACTCAGCAATGGATGTTGTTGTTGGGGAATTTGGATCATGACGGATAATATATTTTGTACCAAAAAAAACACAAAGATCGTTTGGGGGGTGGGTGAACATGTTAAGAAGACGGGGGCTGAATTGAATCAAGAGTTGAGGTACCCATTAAACTTTTTACTTTTTTAGGTTTATTATATTCACTGCCAATAAACCACTATTTGGACCAAACATTTAAAAAAAAAAAAAACATTTAACATTTAAAAACGTTATATTTAAATTACATATAGATTAAAAAATGATTTACAGTGCAGTGCAGTTGTGTTTCATTCAGTTACCGGCATTTAAATGCAACACTCTGGAAGGATTTCGAATCTTGGGTTACAATGAAGTGGGTGATTAGTTTGAGCATGAAGAGAGTTACTGTTAAAGGTGCTGGCAATGGCACTAGAATTTAAAGGCACTTAAACCATCTTCAAATTATTTTGCCTCCACTTCTTGAGCCTAAAGATTAATGCAGTTGGTTGTTTACATTGATGAACTGCTGATTTTGATTTTAAGTAGGTTTTATTAAGAGGGTTGCATGAAGGAAAAAGCAGAGACACAATAATTATTTATGATATTTCATTCTTTTTTCAGTTTAATTTCATTTTACATATTGTACAGTTGCATATATTGATTTGGGCATTTTGAGAAGGATAGAGTAAAATATAAGTTATCACAGATTTAATTTTGTATCCTGTTCTATCAGTCATGGAAAAGCCCCCAAAACTTTCAAAAAACAACAAAAAATCTATCTTGTTTGCACCAAGCACCCTTTACATGAGGAAGGAGGAGGAGCTTCTTCATGTAAATGGTACCTTGCTCCTCATAAGAGATGCTTCACACAATGAAAATGGGATTCCTAAATTTAGTAGCACAGTTACATGTTCAGGTATGGGATCGGTTATCCGAAAACCCTGTTTTCCAGAAAGTTCCAAATTAAGGAATTAACATATCCCATAGACGCCATTATAATAAAATAATAAAAATTTTTAGAAATGATTCCCCTTTTCTCTGTAATAATTAGGGATGCACCGAATCCACTATTTTGGATTCGGCCGAACCCCCGAATCCTTCACAAAAGATTCGGCCGAATACCGAACCGAATCTGAACCCTAATTTGCATATGTAAATTAGGAGTGGGAAGGGGGAAACATTTTTTACTTCCTTGTTTTGTGACATATGCAAATTAGGATTTGGATTCGGTTCGGCCAGGCAGAAGGATTCGGCCAAATCTGAATCCTGCTGAAAAAGGCCGAATCCTGGCCGAATCCCGAACCGAATCCTGGATTCGGTGCATCCCTAGCAATAATACAACAGTAGCTTTTATTTGATCCAAACTAAGATATACTTAATCCTTATTGAAAGCAGAACCAACCTATTGTGTTTATTTAATGTTTATTAAATAGTAGATTTAAGATATGGAGATCCAAATTACGGAAATATCTGTTATCTGGAAACCCCCAGGTCCCAAACATTCTGGATAACAGGTCCCATACCTGTACAGCAAATTGTGGTTTGAACATCCTAAAACTGCATTAGGTGAAGTTGCACCCTGATAAAGGGATTTCTGATTTCTGATAATCATGACAATAAAAATCAACAAAAAACATGTTTAAATTTAGTTGTGTTTATGAAATAGTGGCACTGGTAATTCTGACATATCAGCCAGTGATTCATAAGCTGGGAGGGGAAAATAGATTTGGTTTAGTAACTCTAAAAGCCTTATCACCACAAGTATGTAAATATGCATTTATAACATTTATTACACCATATACTCTATTACTTCACAACATCTCAGACATGGAGGCCTATTTATTAAAGGTCAGGTTTTTTGAAACAGCAAGTAAACCTGCTTTCTGTAAAACCATGAATGTCATGACATTTATTAAAAGATCTGAATAAAAAAAGTAGACATGGAAACTAATGCTGAACGATCTGGAAAAAAAATATGAATACCTCTAAAAAATTTAGTTTTTCAGAGATTCCTAGCAATAAAAAAATCCAAAAACTTGTAAAAGTCAGAATTGATTTTTAAACTGTTCAATAGGATCATCGAAGCTCCCATTGACTTCTATAGGATCTCGACAACTTTAACCTGGTGAAATTTTGTATTATTGGTTTTTGTGGTTTTTTATACTTAATAAAAGTCGAATTTTGCGAGCTTTCAAAAAAATAGGAAAACCCAAATTTTTTAGAGATTCGTGGAAAAAAAAACAAAATTTGATTTTAGTAAATGGGCCCCCTAGAGTAAGCCATTTAAGTCAACATTAAGAGGCCGATTCACTAACTTCGAGTGAAGGATTCGAAGTAAAAAAACTTCGAATTTCGAAGGGTTGTTTGGGCTACTTCGACCATCGAATGGGCTACTTCGACCTTCGACTACGACTTTGAATCGAATGATTCGAACTAAAAATCGTTCGACTATTCGACCATTTGATAGTCGAAGTACTGTCTCTTTAAGAAAAAACTTTGACCACCTAGTTCGCCACCTAAAAGCTACCGAACCCAATGTTAGCCTATGGGGAAGGTCCCCATAGGCTTGGCTAAGTTTTTTTGGTCGAAGGATAATCCTTCGATTGTTGGATTGAAATCCTTGGAATCATTCAATTCGAAGGTTTAATCGTTTGATCTAACGATTATTCCTTTGATCGTTCGATCGCAGTATTTACGCAAAATCCTTCGACTTTGATATTCGAAGTTGAAGGATTTTCATTCCCAGTCGAATATCGAGGGTTAATTAACCCTCGATATTCGACCCTTGATGAATTTGCCCCTAAGTATTCAGGTGGTAAAAAAATCTATTTTAAAAAACAAACCAGGCTTCACCGTATCAATGCACACCTTTAAAAAATTTGATACAGGGGCCCCCAAGGTCACAGGCTTTTAACCCCTTTGTTACCTGGCAAGGAACCACTGTCCAGCTTGTGGAGAGACCTTTTGTGAGACACAGAAGACGGAAAGGCTGCAGTAACAACGTTGTCTTTATTGTTCAAGGACAGCAACAAAGAAAGGCACCCTAAGTACCACCGCTCCTTTCAGCAACAACTGTTGCACCTACTCCTCCATTGCTAGAATGGCCTCTTGGCACTTGAGTTTGACAGAAAAAAATCTGGGTTTCGTTTTGAAAGAAATTCTATTCTGTACCCTCTGTAAATTAATTTCTAGTACCCTAGGAGTTATCTCTGCCCAGGCCTCCCTGAATTGTAGGAGTCTTGGCAGAAAAGGCAGCCCGATAACCTGCTACTTTCAATAAAGGAACCTATACTAAGCCAACAATCTGGAGGCAGAGTGGTGTGGCATCAGGTGAGGAGAGAAAAAGAGCAAAGAATTCCTCATCTGGTAAGAACACTTGTTTCCACGCTGACAGAAGTAAAATGACATGGAGCAGAGTGGAAGGAATCATTTATAGTGTGGGCAAGTTCTTCCTTCTGTCAAAATCACTGAGAGAGGGAATACCCAGATGTTTTGAGACGCTACAGAGGGGATAGTGAGGAAACATACATTTGGATTAAACATTAAACACATCATCCTACTACAAATGCACCACCTTTTACTCAGCAATGGCCAGCATTTAGATGGCATTATTTGGTATCTCTGATCCATGTATATTATACAGCTTTATAAACAGGCCCCACAAAGTTTACAGATGTCATACTACAGCATCTTCAACCTGAGAGAGATTTATTAAGGGCTTGCGCTACAGTAAAAAAAAAAAATCAGAACATAAGAACAGATTAATTCAAATGCATATTAGAAAACTAAAGAAGTCTCAGAGACGAGACTAATCATTTAGATTATTGGAAGAATATGATTAAAACAATGGACTGTATAAAAAAAAGTTACGTTGATTTCATGCTTTTTTGTAGCTAAAATGTTTTGGCTTCATAAATGAAAAAGCTCTAAGCTGCTTACAATGAGAGAAAGTAATCACTTAAATTAGAAAGCTGAGATTTTCAAATTACATACCTCATCAATTTAAGTCTATTTGAACTTGAAATCCACAGTAGATGAGTTATTCTGTAAAGTTGATGGATTTAATATTTTAATAATAGACACAATGAAAATGCTGAAGCTGATATGCCTGTACATTTCTAAATATAAACAAGATTTCCTGTTCATTGGAAAAATTACATTTTTTGCATTTTAGAAATATTTGAATTGTCAAGGAATGCAAGTAAATTCAGGATTGCTGCTGTTGCTTGTTACTCTCGGTTACATTTATTATTTGGTTTCTCGTCTGTAGTAATAAGCTTCAAACAAGACAAATGAAAATGTACGGTATTCTAAGAGGAACAAACATATATGAAAATTGTAATTATTAAAATAAGCAATTTTGTAAAATCAGGGTGGATTTTTTTATACAAATTACAAAGAGAAATTTAAAAAGGTATTTTATTATCATTATTATTATTATCATTATTATTATTAATATTGCTACTACTACTACTAGACTAATAATAATAATAAAAATCATCTTTATGGAATATATTCCATACAGATTAGTAGAGCCATCAGAAACACTGGTGGTAAAACAGGATAGCCCCTGGATTTTACATTCACCCGGTATGGATTTTGCTTTTTCCCAGTCATACACAGGCATTGTATTTTTTTCTTTCTTGCATTTTAATTTTTCCTGGAATTTATGCCATCCTTGAAAACTTAAAATCATTAGCACTCCCATTCGCAAAATGTTTCTACTATAGTTAGTCAGCCAAAAATGTAATATATAAAGGCTGTAGTGACTGGATGTGTAAAATAACAGAACACTACTTCCTGCTTTTCTGCTCTCTAACTCTGAGTTAGTCAACGACTTGAAGGGGGGCCACACGGGAGATAACTCTTCAGTGGGTTTGCAATTGATTCTCAGCATGCAGCTCAAATTCAAAAGCAACAGTTATGATCCATATGCCCCCCACTCAAGTCACTAATTGGTTACTGCCTGGTAAGCAATCAGTGGAAACTAAGAGAGCTGAAAAGCAGGAAGTAGTGTTCTTTTCTGTTCTGTTAGACATCCAGTCACTCCAGCATTTATACATTAGCAGCAAAGGAGGGATCAACTTCCTATTAATACTTTGATTTGGAAATTAGATGTTGTACATGATGATATCTAAATATGTTTGGCCATGTTAGCCAAGCTACCCTAATGCTTTTGAAGATATAACTGTAATGACATGTGCGTGTAAACAAAGCTGAGCTGCTTCATTTGCATTGAGGCAAAAACAGGGAGTATACATATGCATTCTATTCCAAATAAACAAATCCAAGTTGAGCAAACTACATTAATAACCTAAATCTCTATAATTAATTTCAATGCAGTTTTCTGAAGTCTCTCATGATAGAAATAAATTGTGGTGGGGGAGGGGGTAACATGATTCAATTTTTTGACTAACTGAGGTACTAAGTGTTTTACTAAACTGGAAAACTGGGCAGCAAACTGTCAACTGAGTTTCAGTGTTGATAAGTGCAAAGATATGCACTTTGATATAACTAACATAAATGGTATACACTAAATGGCAGCATGTTGGGGGTTTCCTTAATTCGGAAGGATCTGGGCCTTTTGTGGGTAACATTCTCATAAAGTGAACAATAAAGCAAAACATTTTTACATTTAATTTTGCAATCTGACATGGGGCTAGACATGTTTTCAGTTTCGCAGGTGCCCTCAGCCACATGACTTTTTGCTCTTGCTACTGCTGCACTGCAAGTTGGAGTAATATCACCCCCTCCCATTCCCCTAGCAGCCTATAAACAAAACAATGGGAATGCAACAAGATAACAGCTCCCTGATACAAGCTAACAACCCCCTGGTAGATATGAGAATATCACTCAGTAGTAAAAATCCAAGTCCCACTGCAACTCAGTGACATTGAATTGAAGAATCAATAGATTAACTAAAAGCAGTTCCATCAGGTAGAATTCTGCTGGAGCAGTGCTATTAACTGATGCATTTTGAAAATCATGTTTTCCCTTTAAAAACTATTCAAAAATCTAAAGGATAATATGTTCCATAATGTCAGCAGAACTGAGTGCTGGAAAAAGCCCCAGTATCAATGATATACCATGAAGATCACAAAAACATTCCACAGTCTAAATAATTATTTAAAAATGAAAAAGGCTTTCATTATAAATTAATTTAAATATATACTAGCCCCACAGCCTAGACCATAGCAACCAATCAGAAACATGTAATGAGCAAATGCCAGCTGTTGGTTGCTATGGGCAACTATTCCTGATACATCCATGCAACTTTGATTCATTATATATATATATCGATCTATATATATATATATATATATATATATATATATATATATATATATATATACATCAGGTATACAGCAGGTACAGTAGGAGCACACACCTTGAGCCAATGTCCATTACCTGGGTGCTAATCCAAATAGAAATAGATAAGACAGCAGATAGTGGCAGCACTCCAAGGAATTTTAAAGCCAGTCACAAGTTTGTCAAAACAAGCAGGTTTATTATTCCAACATTTCAGTTCCTCATGGAACTTTCATCAGGGAAAACTTTCCCTGATGAAAGTTCCATGAGGAACTGAAATATATTCAATTTACGCATTTCTTTAGTTTTAAACACTGGGATGGCAATATCTATATTTCTGTCATAATCCAAAATAGTTATCTCAGGGTGAAAGCATGAGCAGAAACATTTTGCTAAGCCCTGTGTATGTGCATTACAGTCTGAAGAGATCCCTGTGTAGTGAGGGTGTTAGTTGTAAGCACCCTTGCACACCCCACCTACAGTGCCCGAAGAGATAAGTATGATGGTGCATGTGGAATCTATTATTGCCAAATAGGGGAGGTGATGTAGGGATGTTGAAAATGGTGCCATTAAATTAAGGATGACCCCAGAGCTACGGAACAGACATGGAAGTAAAAGGAGGGGAATCTAGAAATTTTAGATCAGTGTTTTAAAGGAAGAGATGCATACAATCAATTTGAGAAAATTTTATAACAATATGTTCTTGTCCTTTAAACAATTTTGTTCAGAGGAAAAGGCTGGGAATGTATTCTTTGTTTTCAAGCACTATCAACAAATGCTCGGACTCATGAATTAATGTAGGAATGTGACTACAAAAGGCAGCATTTTTCAGTAGTAGAGAAGTACTTATTGATCTCTGCGAAAGAAGTCACCAAATTAACCAAAAATAAAGTGTTAGTTCATGTAGTCAATTCCTCCTGGGAACGGACCTAAAGCTCTCTCTGATACAAGTCAATTCTTCTTAGTACAGTCAACATGTTATTACATTGATAAAACTGCCACGGGTAATAGTAACAAATAAATATGTCAGTTGCTTTGTATTCCAGGGCAACCTTAATAAAACTGTTAGAATATTATATATTTATAACATACACAATATTTTTCAGATAATATTTTAACCTTTCTAAGATTCTTCAGACATGTCAATCAAACCTGCTGGCAAATCACATATGTCACATATAGTTTTTTTCAACTTGATTCTTGCCTTACTGATTGCACAATCAATTTCTGCCATGGGCCACTGGCTATTAAGTGTGTCAAGTGACTGAATGTAATAAAGAGCAAAAAGGCATGGGCATTATGGATGCTAAAATCAGTGACCATAAATATTTAATCCACAGTGAACATCATTGAACACATGTTTATATTTATTTTTTTGTATTATTTAGATTAGACACAAATGCTAGCTAAGTGGCAGCTGGCTGCTTGTTTCCAAATGTATTTTGTCAAGCAAATATAGAATCTCTTGTTAATAAAAATAAGATGGTATTCTAAAAAAAATGAATTTAATTTAACAAGGCATCTTTATTATGGAATACAGGGGAATGTTGTGTTTTATATATATCTGAGCTAGTTAAGTTTTCTGTTTGAACAGATTCTGCATTTCTACCATAAGAAAGTTGAATAAAGGTTGGATTAGCATGTTTCTCATGTCACTCATCAAACCACTTCTTTTGTTTATCTCAGGCGACTGCAAAAAGAAACTGGGTCACGGTTTGGCCGGTTAGTATATATATATATATATATATATATATATATATATATATGTTTTCCAATGAGTATCCGCACTCCAAAGCTGTTATCAATGGCGGGGTGCACGGTAATTATTTATGTATCAAAAATCTTCTGACCAGCACTCCCTTCAAAAGTTTAATAATAAAAAGTTTAATAATTTTATTGTCATTCTGTAATATCCGACGTTTCGGTCCACATTTGGACCTTTTTTTCCTTGAAAATATATAAGTAGTTCTAAAAGAACTGGACTTGCTGAGTAATCATTGAAGACAGCGGATTCTTCAGTTCCAACTGGTGTTGGAAGTCCTCAGTGTATATACCAAGGACTTCCAAATGATTACTTAGCAAGTCCAGTTCTTTTAGAATTACTTATATTAGTGTCATCCTCCAGATCATATTATATATCTTGGAACTGACACATTCTTTTTTCCAAAGTGCCATATTCACAGGGCTACAGAAGATTAATAATTCACGTGCCTAGGGGCACTTTAGGGATGAGGTGGCTAAGTGCATGAAAAATTGGATGGTAACGTGCGTTATGGTGTTCCCTGCAAAATGCAAACTAAAATGCCCATGATATCAGATCCTGAGGATGTCACTTGCATTACTGAAATGGAGTACAGGTATGTGACCTGTTATCCAGAATACTCAGGACCTGGGGTTTTCAGGATAACGGATCTTTCCATAATTTGGATCTTCGTACCTTAAGTCTTCTAGAAAATCATGTAAACATTAAATAGACCCAACAGGCTGGTTTTGCTTCCAATAAGAATTCATTATATTACTTTGGCTCAAGTACAAATAACTGTTTTAATATTACAGAGAAAAAGGAAAATAATTTTTTAAAATTTGGATCATTTAGATGAAATGGAGTCTATGGGAGATAGTTTTCTGCATAACGGATTCCTGGATAATGGATCCAGTACCTGTATAAAAAGTTATCAGAATTAATTAAATGGTGCTGTACCATTTAGCAATAAACGTGTTCTAAATAAATGATAAAAACCCACAAAATTATTTTTTATCTTCTAAATTTACTAAGGGGCAGATTTACTAAGGGACGAATCTTTAAAAAAGGATTTTTCATAGAATTTAGCGCTCGAATGATCATCCTTCAATCAAAAGATTAAATCCTTCAAATTGAACGATTCTAATGATTTTAGAGCATTATCGAAGAATTTTCCTTCGATGTATAAAGACTAAGAAAATGGTTGTAGTAGGTCCCCATAGGCTAACATAGCACTTCGGCATGTTTAATTTGGCGAAGTATTGAAGTCGAAGTTTTTTTAAAGAGTACATCGATTATCAAATGGTCGAATATGCTAATGATTTTTACTTTGAATCGAAGTCGAAGTAAATTCGAAGTCGTAGTATCCCATTCGATGGTCGAAGTATTCAAAAAATAACTTCGAAATTCGAACTTTTTTAACTTCGAAAATTCACTCGAACCTTAGTAAATCTGCTCCTAAATGTTGTAAAGGTAAAACTATATAAAAACGAAAAAAAGCAAAAGTCTTCTAACATCGTTAGGATTCAGCTTTAAGGTTAGGGTTAGCAATGAAATATCTTTGCTCTGTCATGTTTTCTTGATCTGATTTTAAGGATTTAACCTGTGTTCTCTATTAGGCTCTTGCATTTTTCTTCCTGCTGTGATGCCACGGGGTCGGAGGCTGCTAAGAACAAAGAAATAAGGACGTAAGACACAGTCTGATGTACAGTTTTTTTAAGTATTCCTCTGTGGCATTTCTTTTTAATCAGCTAGGTCATGGTAACATTAAAAATAAAAGTAAAGCTGTGAAAAATGTCTGTACAGTTCTATACAATTCAGTAGAATGGCCAGCTATATCACCTATTTCAGTAGAACATCTAAAATACAAACGTATAATAATTGATATAACGTATCAAACCAATGTTTCTGTCTTCCTTGGGGTCTGAACCTTCTTTACATGCCTTCCTAGAAGTCAATGACCAGCGTGACTCATTAGCACTTGGGAAACAGATTTTAAATTTCCTTGAAATAGATGGGATCAGTCATTTGAGATTGTCTCAATGGCCTACCCTTCATAAACATTCTTGTAAAGGTTTCTGTTTTATAACTGTTTTTGTCTTTATAAAAAATAACTGTTAAATACTTTATTTTGACTTGATTTGTATCAGCACTTCCACATCATGCTGAAAGTTTATTTTCTCATTGCTCAAGGGCAATAAACAGCAGTATGTTTGGAACTTCTGTTCTTTCCTTTACTTCTACTTGCCTGCATGCTCTTTATTAACTCATGCCTGAAAACATTAATACATACAACAAATCTATGATTAGTATTGATGATGATAATGATGATGATGATGCTGAACCCTAGCTTAAATGATTATATTATGAGGTCCATTTAATTTTTATTCTGCATTGAGATGTTTTTTTAATGCAAATTATTGTATTACTTTATGCTTGTATGACTTGCATACTTGTAATAATTTACAGACATTACAATCATTTACCATTGCTTGGTGCAATAGATATGAAGTGTAAATAAATAAAACAATACAAAGAAAACTAAAAATGAATAACAGTTCTTGTGTCAGTGCAGTCAGACAATATTCTAGCCATTAAAGGAGACATAAATCTTAAACAAATAGGGGTAGAAATGTAAATGTGTACATACTGAACTTACTGCACCAGCCTAAAATTTCAGAATCGTTATAACAGTAATGATTCACAACTTCACTATCTATTTTATTAGGAGTGTAAGTGGCGGGTATTTCAGAGGTTATTAGTAAATTCTGATATCACTGGCTTTCAAGCTGCTATGTAATGATAATCTGAATCAACATTGTAATTTGACATTTATATTCTATACAGTATGTGTGAGTCAGTCCCTAAACATAGGTAACTGAGAGCAGCACAGAGCAAGTGCTGTGAACTTGCAGAATAGAAGACGGGGAGCTATTGGGGGCACAGATCTTTACTTCTAAAGGGTTGTAGTTGCCATGGGCTGGTACAGAACACCAATAATGTTCATCATTTGTGCCCTAATTCTTTGTTAAGATTCAGTTCTCCTTTATGAACTTGTATTAATACATAGAAGTATGCATTTACATGCTAAGAGATAATGGTGGTGGGTGGGAGACAGAAAAGGGCATAGAAGCAATGAGGAAGTAGGGAATTAAGAAGGAAATTAATATAGTAAGGGTTAAGCAGTAAAGAGGAAAGCATTAAAGACACAGTAACACCAAAACATTAAAGTGTTTTAAAGTAATGAAAATATAATGCATTCTTGCCCTGCACTGGTGAAACTGATGTGTTTGCTTCAAAAACACAACTATAGTTCATATAAATAAGTTGCTGAGTAGCAATGGTGGAAATTGAAAAAAATCTATATGGCACAGGATAAATAATGGATAACAGATAACATTATGTTCCAGTAACGTAACTGCAAGGGGACGGGCCCTGGTGCGGGACGTGCCGCCGAGCCCCCTCTGTACTTGATTATTTTACCCGAAATCGCCCGATGCGGCCGCAAATCGGCAGTGCGTGAGCTGCCGGGGGGCCCTGGGGGGGTGTGGGCCCTGGCCCAATTGCACCCCCTGCTCCCCTGAAGCAAACACAACAGTTTTCTAGTGCAGGGCAACACTGCATTATATTTTTATTACTTTAAAACAATTTAATCTTATGATGTTACTGGCAACAGGTGGATGTCCAGAGTTCAGTCCAGATTACATTTCATTTGCAGACTTGTTTAATAATATTTATCCAAAAATACAGCACAAAAGTCAAATGCAATATGTCTATGCATTAAAGGGCATCTGTTGGGTAAAAATGTTATCCCCAACCAAAAGTGCGGGCTAATAGAGCCCGCATTCCTGTTGGGGATAGCAGTATTTTTTTTTTAAAAAAAAAATGCCTCCCCCGCCAGCTCTACACTACCCACACCGGGAGGGAGCTTGTGCATAATGAGCAATTTGGGGCAGCTTTTCATTATGCACATGTGAGTGACCGGACATGACTGCTTGCACCGGGAGCTCCCTCTCATTGTGGGTAGTGTAGCTGTGGCGGAGGGCATTTAAAAAAAAAAAAAGCTACTGTTATCCCCAACCGGAATGCGGGCTCTATTAGCCCGCACCTTTGGTTGGGGAGAACATTTTTACCCAACAGGTGCCCTTTAAAGAAGATATTGTTTTTTTCACCATACACTTCTTAGCAATGAATCCTGGGGTTTCAACCAGAGACAGTTTTTACTTTATTTCCCTTTATATATTTTACAAATTCCAGCAATCTTATTGGTTTAGGTTCAACCAATCATTGCTAAGCACCAGCTACCATCAATAACCCACCTTGCCCATTTTTCATTTCCAGTTTTACACTGCTTCTTCCGTGCTGTTTTGGTCCTCTATTGTTCATGCCTGTACCCTGACCCCAGTGTTTGGGTATTCATATTTAGATAATGCTCTTCCCCCTGACAAAATAGCACTGCAAGTTGTGGATTATGAACTTTATGACTATTTCCTGGCACAGAAAATTTTGACAGTAATAACATGTTAATATGGCGACACGTAAAATACAGCCATAATGTTAAACTACACCTTGAATAATGAGTTTGATCACTAATCAGTGTTGTCACTGACAGCAGTCAGTTACATTGTAATCACCCTAATTCTATCTTTAACTTTCTTCTAAACTCCCTACTTGTCTTTGATTCTATGTACATCTTGCTGCTTACCGGATGCATGCTCAAGCAATTTCTGCTTCCATGAGCCCTAATTAATTTTCATCATCTAGAATGAGGAGTGACATGCAGACCAACATAAATGCCACAAGACTGAAGCATTAAAGGGTGAAGGGTATAAACCCTGCCTGGTTGAATTAAAATAGGGAGAGGTGTTTATTGACCAGTGCATCACATTTAAATAGAAACAATACACGCCTTACGTTTTTTTAAGTCTTTCAGGTTGTGCAGAAAACTACTCATCATTTAATCTGATGTGGTACATGCCTAAATAAATTGCTAACTAGCCATCTAGCATGTGAAGGTTATAATAATCTGCTTTGAAAGGAGTGACCTAATAACATACATGCATTGTGCAGGGGTATGTTTAAACATATTAAGGCCCATGGTAATCAAACTGCACAAGTCTTCCTCAATCAATCTGGTGCATTCTTACTGATACAAGCAGTAATCTTTTTAATACAACTCTTTTGGGCTGGTCCACAGGTAGATGAAGAGGAGAAATACAATACTGCTTAGTACTACATCTTCTGTTTACATGTAGTTTGTGCTGAGATGTATTTGCCACGAGAGTATTTACTCTATGGTGAAGTAATTGGATGAGATTTGCTCACACCATTTGTCTTTTCAGTTGTTAAACGCTTATGCTGAATCTTCCCACTTGGTTGCTATAATCAGCCTCCAAGTCCTCTCTTAGATCTCTGCAGGATGTCTCTCTCTCTCTTATCCCTCCCAATATGTCTGCTATCTCTGATCTTCTGTATAATACCTACTGTCTATTTCTCTATGATCTTTACCACAGTGACACCTACTTGACTCTCTAAAGTTTCCTCATCTCTTTTCATCCTGTATTGGCACCCTCCTAGCTTCTCCACTTGACATTTCCCATTTTGCTTTGCTCTGACATTTCAACTCTGCATTCTGATTGGGAGAGTAAACATTACTCTAGTAGTTGGCTACTCTGCCCTTTTACTTAAGTCACAGCACATAATTTCTCAATAATTTTCAGGCTCCATGAACTATGCACCTGGTAAACACTTGGTAAGCACAACGTTGTCCTGTGAGTAACATGAGTTCATTTATAAAAGGGGTGCTACATAGAAAGCCACACTTTGGTCTTTTTTTCAACCCAGCTTAACTACGTAACTATGTAACACCCAATGGTTCTTCCTTAAAGGAGAAGGAACGTCTTCTTGCACTTGGGGGTGCCAAGTGTTAGGCACCCCCAAGTGATTGTATTTACCTACCTAAAACCCTGGGCCAGTGCTCCTATCAGCAGAAAACTGCACCAACCTGGGGTTCTTCCAGCGAGCACCTTCACCTTGAACCCTCTGTATTGATTAAAGAAGGCAGTAATTCTGTTGCTCTCTGCAGCAACTGGGGACAGGGACAGGCATTCTCCCTTCATCTGTACCCCTTTCCATCTAGTTACATCTACATTTAAAATTTGTGAGGCACGATTTGAGTAGAACCACCGTATAGACATGTTATTTATATTACAAGGAATATCTCCTTATTTGAGTACCATTACCCGTCTGCTCTCAACTCATTAATGACCCCCAGATTGCCCATGTTCAGTTAACTTTGCATACATGTTATGTCAGAGATCTTTTGAAGTGTTTTCCTTTAAAGGGAAATGTATTGATGCTTTTAGTTAATATTTGTTTGTCAAAATGGATAAGGTACTGTACATGAGCCCTGTATTTTATGAAAAATGCTAAATATTTAGGAATGCTCCTGTGTCTGAAATGTAAAGAACACGATTCACATAATTCGTTATAGAGGAGGTAACCAGTAGAGATGGCGCGAACTGTTCGCCGGCGAACTTGTTCGCGCGAACATCGGGTGTTCGCGCTCGCCGGAAGTTCGCGAACGTCGCGCGACGTTCGCCATTTTGGGTTCGCCATTGTTGGCGCTTTTTTTTGCCCTCTCACCCCAGACCAGCAGGTACATGGCAGCCAATCAGGAAGCTCTCCCCTGGACCACTCCCCTTCCCTATAAAAACCGAAGCCCTGCAGCGTTTTTTTCACTCTGCCTGTGTGTGCTGAAGAGATAGTGTAGGGAGAGAGCTGCTGCCTGTTAGTGATTTCAGGGACAGTTGAAAGTTTGCTGGCTAGTAATCGTGTTGATACTGCTCTGTTATTGGAGGGACAGAAGTCTGCAGGGGTTTGAGGGACATTTAAGCTTAGGTAGCTTTGCTGGCTAGTAATCTACCTTCTACTGCAGTGCTCTGTATGTAGCTGCAGTGGGCAGCTGTCCTGCTTCTGATCTCATCTGCTGACTGCTGCAATAACAGTAGTCCTTGTAAGGACTGCTTTTATTTATTTTTTTGTTGTTTTACTACTACTACTACTACTACTACTACTACTACTACTATAAGAGCCCAGTGCTATTAGTCTAGTAGTGTTGGGGAGTGGGACTGGTGTGCTAATCTGCTGCTCCTAGTAGTTCAGCAGCACCAACTGTAATTTTTTTTTTTTAATATTCATTTTTTTTTTATTTTACTTTTTTTTATTTTACTATCGCTGTAGTAGTGTATAAGTTGACCTTTTAGGCATTATTTGCCCTGTAGGCATTTTTTGCCCAGTGTGTTATTCAACCAACAGCCATCTAGCTGTGTGACCTTGTTCACATTCTGTCTAAATATCCATAATATTACCGTCTCCAGAAAAAACACCGGAGTGACTTTTTTCAAGCAGCCATAATAAATTTTACGTAATCCGTATCCATCGCTGTAGTAGTGTATAAATTGACCTTTTAGGCATTATTTGCCCTGTAGGCATTTTTTGCCCAGTGTGTTATTCAACCAACAGCCATCTAGCTGTGTGACCTTGTTCACATTCTGTCTAAATATCCATAATATTACCGTCTCCAGAAAAAACACCGGAGTGACTTTTTTCAAGCAGCCATAATAAATTTTACGTAATCCGTATCCATCGCTGTAGTAGTGTATAAGTTGACCTTTTAGGCATTATTTGCCCTGTAGGCATTTTTTGCCCAGTGTGTTATTCAACCAACAGCCATCTAGCTGTGTGACCTTGTTCACATTCTGTCTAAATATCCATAATATTACCGTCTCCAGAAAAAACACCGGAGTGACTTTTTTCAAGCAGCCATAATAAATTTTACGTAATCCGTATCCATCGCTGTAGTAGTGTATAAGTTGACCTTTTAGGCATTATTTGCCCTGTAGGCATTTTTTGCCCAGTGTGTTATTCAACCAACAGCCATCTAGCTGTGTGACCTTGTTCACATTCTGTCTAAATATCCATAATATTACCGTCTCCAGAAAAAACACCGGAGTGACTTTTTTCAAGCAGCCATAATATATTTTACGTAATCCGTATCCACCGCTGTAGTAGTGTATACGTTGATCTTGTGGGCATTATTTGCACAGTGTTTTCTTCAAACCGCCATCTAGCTGTGTGAGCTTGTTCACATTTTGTCTAAATATTGATAATATTATCGTCTCTAGAAAAACCACTTGAGTTACGTTTTTTCAAGCAGCATTCTTATATTTTACGTAATCCGTATCCACCGCTGTGTATACGTTGACCTTGTAGGCATTATTTGCACAGTGTTTTCTTCAAACCGCCATCTAGCTGTGTGAGCTTGTTCACATTTTGTCTAAATATTGATAATATTATCGTCTCTAGAAAAACCACTTGAGTTACGTTTTTTCAAGCAGCATTCTTATATTTTACGTAATCCGTATCCACCGCTGTGTATACGTTGACCTTGTAGGCATTATTTGCACAGTGTTTTCTTCAAACCGCCATCTAGCTGTGTGAGCTTGTTCACATTTTGTCTAAATATTGATAATATTATCGTCTCTAGAAAAACCACTTGAGTTACGTTTTTTCAAGCAGCATTCTTATATTTTACGTAATCCGTATCCACCGCTGTGTATACGTTGACCTTGTAGGCATTATTTGCACAGTGTTTTCTTCAAACCGCCATCTAGCTGTGTGAGCTTGTTCACATTTTGTCTAAATATTGATAATATTATCGTCTCTAGAAAAACCACTTGAGTTACTTTTTTTCAAGCAGCATTCTTATATTTTACGTAATCCGTATCCACCGCTGTGTATACGTTGACCTTGTAGGCATTATTTGCACAGTGTTTTCTTCAAACCGCCATCTAGCTGTGTGAGCTTGTTCACATTTTGTCTAAATATTGATAATATTATCGTCTCTAGAAAAACCACTTGAGTTACTTTTTTTCAAGCAGCATTCTTATATTTTACGTAATCCGTATCCACCGCTGTGTATACGTTGACCTTGTAGGCATTATTTGCACAGTGTTTTCTTCAAACCGCCATCTAGCTGTGTGTATTATCGTTTCCAGGAAAACCAACTGAGTTTTTGTTGTTGTTGTTTTTTTAAAAATAATGCCAGGCAAAGGCAGGCCGCCACGCAGAGGCCGTGCTAGGGGCCGTGCTGCTATGCAATCCTGTGGCCCTAGCAAATTGCCCAGTTTTAAAAAGCCAATGACCCTGAACTCCCAAAATGCTGAAGAGGTAGTTGACTGGCTTACACAGCACACCCCATCCTCTACCGTTTCTAACTTTACCACAACATCCTCCTCATCCTCCACTGCTATGGCCACCCCACGTAACACTTCCTCCACCACCGGTGCCCCTTCTTCACTGGAGTCAGAGGAGTTATTTTCCCATGAGTTTCTTGAACTGAGTAATGCGCAACCATTATTGGCAGAAGAAGATGAAGGAGATGAGGACGTTACACCAGATTTAATTCTGGCAGAGAACACGACAGAGATGGACATAATGATGAGTGATGAGGAGGAGGTCCCCGCTGCTGCTTCCTTCTGTGATGTGTCAGAAGAAATTGATGCATCTGAGGAGAATGATGATGAGGAGATTGATGTTTTGTGGGTGCCTAGTAGAAGAGAGCAAGAGGAGGGTAGTTCAGATGGAGAGACGGAGAGTCAGAGAGGCAGTAGGAGAATAAGACTTAGAAGAAGCAGGGAGGACAGCCCGCAGGGATCAGTAGGGCAAC
Source organism: Xenopus petersii (assembly GCA_038501925.1). Lineage (NCBI taxonomy): Eukaryota > Metazoa > Chordata > Amphibia > Anura > Pipidae > Xenopus > Xenopus petersii. The sequence continues at coordinate 33,824,828 of CM076682.1, read as the reverse complement.
AACATGTATCGGCACCTGTGTTCAGCCAGCCAACGCACCCGCCATTGCCGCCAATGCCGCCAACTTCTACTGTTACCGCCAGATCGCACACTTCCAAAAAGTCAGCAGTGTGGGATTTTTTTAATGTGTGTGCCTCTGACAAAAGCATTGTAATTTGCAATGAGTGCAGTCAGAAACTGAGCCTTGGTAAGCCCAACAGCCACATAGGTACAACTTCTATGCGAAGGCACATGAGCGGCAAGCACAAAGCACTTTGGGAGCAACACCTCAAAGGCAACAGGCAAACTAAAAGCCACACTCCTTCTGGTCCAGCATCTTACTGCTCTACCTCTGCTCTCCTTGACCCATCTGAACCACCCTCCACTCCGCCTTCCACCTTGACCACCTGTTCCCATTCCCAGTCATCTGCCACCAGCCAAGTTTCTGTGAAGGCCATGTTTGAGCGTAAGAAGCCAATGTCTGACTGTCACCCCCTTGCCCGGCGTCTGACAGCTGGCTTGTCTGCACTCTTAGCCCGCCAGCTTTTACCATACCAGCTGGTGGACTCTGAGGCCTTCCGCAAATTTGTAGCAATTGGGACACCGCAGTGGAAGGTACCCAGCCGCAATTTTTTTTCTAAAAAGGGAATACCACACCTGTACCAACATGTGCAGAGCCAAGTTACCGCATCTCTGTCACTTAGTGTTGGGCCAAAGGTCCATATGACTACTGACGCATGGTCCTCCAAGCATGGTCAGGGCAGGTATGTCACCTACACTGCCCACTGGGTGAACTTGGTAATGGCTGGGAATGGGAAGCAGGGAATGGGTAGCTCAACAACAACAACAACAGTGGAGTTGGTGTCACCGCCACGGATTGCACGCGGTTCTGCCACCACCTCTACTCCTCCATCGCTCTCTACCTCGTCTTCTTCCTCTTCTTCTTCTTACTCTGCTGCTGGGTCCTCCTTCTCCTCCTCCACACCTGTGCACCCCCAGCTCCCCCTAGGCTATTCGACGTGCCAGGTACGCCGTTGTCACGCTGTCTTGGGGATGACGTGCCTGGAAAGCAAAAACCATACCGGATCTGTACTCCTGTCATCTCTGCAGTCACAGGCCGATCGGTGGCTGACCCCACACCAACTGCAGATCGGAAAAGTGGTGTGTGACAATGGAAGCAATCTGTTGGCAGCGTTGAGACTGGGAAATTTAACACATGTGCCCTGCATGGCACATGTGTTAAATTTAATAGTCCAACGTTTTGTCTCCAAGTACCCAGGATTCCAGGACGTTCTCACCCAGTCCAGAAAGGTGTCGGCCCATTTCAGACGTTCCTACACAGCCATGGCACGCCTTGCTGACATTCAGCAGCGCTACAACATGCCAGTCAGGCGTTTGATTTCTGACAGCCAGACTCGCTGGAATTCAACGCTCCTTATGTTGGAACGTCTGCTGCAACAACAAAGGGCCGTCAACGAGTACCTTTTTGAACTGGGTGGTAGGACTGGATCTGCAGAGCTGAGGATTTTTTTCCCCCGTTACTGGGTGCTTATGCGCGATGCCTGCAGGCTCATGCGACCTTTTGAAGAGGTGACAAATATGGTCAGTCGCACCGAAGGCACCATCAGCGACCTAATACCCTTCGCTTTCTTCCTGGAGCGTGCCGTGCGACGAGTGACAGATGAGGCTGTAGACCAGCGTGACGAGGAGCTGGAAGCGCACGATTTATGGTCGGAATCACCAGAACGAACCCAGGCACCTGCTGCAACGCAGGGAGAGGTGCCAGAAGTGGAGTCAGAGGAGGAAGGTGGCTTTGTGGAGGAGGAGGAGGAGGACCAACAGGAGCAGGCTTCCCAGGGGGCTAGTGGTGACCTTTTGGGGACCCCTGGTCTTGTACGTGGCTGGGGGGAGGAGACCGTGGATGATGCAGTCCTTGATAATGAGGAAGCGGAGATGGATAGCTCTGCATCCAACCTTGTGAGAATGGGGTCTTTCATGCTGTCATGCCTGTTGAAGGACCCCCGTATCAAGAGGCTTAAGGAGAAGGACCTGTACTGGGTCGCAACGCTACTAGACCCTCGGTACAAGCATAAAGTGGCAGAAATGTTACCAACATACCACAAGTCCGAAAAGATGCGGCATTTACAAACCAGCCTGCAAAACATGTTGTACAATGCTTTTAAGGGTGATGTCACTTCAGGAACTCATCAACATTCCAGGGGCAGAGGTGCCAGTAATCCTGCCACGAGCACACCTGCAAGGACAAAGCCCTTTGGCCGGTCTGTAACATCAGACATGCAAATGTTTTTCTGTCCAAGGCAGCGCCACAACCCTTCTGGATCCACCCTCAAAGAACGCCTCGACCGGCAGGTAGCGGACTACCTGGCATTAACTGCAGATATCGACACTCTGAGGAGCAATGAACCCCTGGACTACTGGGTGCGCAGGCTTGATCTGTGGCCAGAGCTGTCACAATTTGCCATGAACCTCTTGTCTTGCCCAGCCTCAAGTGTGCTCTCAGAAAGGACCTTCAGTGCAGCAGGAGGGATTGTAACTGAGAAGAGAACTCGCCTAGGTCACAAAAGTGTCGATTACCTGACCTTTATTAAAATGAATGAGGGGTGGATCTCGGAGGGTTACTGCACGCCGGAAGACTTGTTCTGACTTCTATGCAGCTGTCCTTCTCTTCAAGCCTCATGACTCCACACACAGCTGTCCTTTAGCGTCCTCCTCCCTCCGCCACCGTTACAAACTAGGGTGCAAACCCTACTGGTTTAATTTTTTCTGGCCTCTGTGCTTCAGTGGCTGCGTCCAAAAAAACTGGGCAAACAATGTCTACAAGGTCAACGTATGGCGAAAAATTACTATTTTCAGCATTTATATGGCATATTTTTTCTGGCAACTGTGCTTCAGTGGCTGCGTCCAAAAAAATGCATATTTTCTGCATTTATATGGCATAATTTTTCTGGCCTCTGTGCTTCAGTGGCTGCAACCAAAAAAATGCATATTTTCTGCATTTATATGGCATAATTTTTCTGGCCTCTGTGCTTCAGTGGCTGCAACCAAAAAAATGCATATTTTGTCCATTTATATGGCATAATTTTTCTAGCCTCTGTGCTTCAGTGGCTGCAACCAAAAAAATTTATATTTTCAGCATTTATATGGCATAATTTTTCTTTCAACTGTGCTTCAGTGGCTGCGACCAAAAAAATGCATATTTTCTGCATTTATATGGCATAATTTTTCTGGCCTCTGTGCTTCAGTGGCTGCAACCAAAAAAATTTATATTTTCAGCATTTATATGGCATAATTTTTCTGGCAACTGTGCTTCAGTGGCTGCGACCAAAAAAATGACTATTTTCAGCATTTATATGGCATATTTTTTCTGGCCTCTGTGCTTCAGTGGCTGCGGCCAAAAAAACTGGGCAAACAATGCCTACAAGGTCAACGACGTTGACCTTGTAGGCATTGTTTGCCCAGTTTTTTTGGCCGCAGCCACTGAAGCACAGAGGCCAGAAAAAATATGCCACATAAATGCTGAAAATAGTCATTTTTTGCCATACGTTGACTCAACGTATATGGCAAAAAATGACTATTTTCAGCATTTATATGGCATATTTTTTCTGGCAACTGTGCTTCAGTGGCTGCAACCAAAAAAACTGGGCAAACAATGTCTACAAGGTCAACGTATGGCGAAAAATTACTATTTTCAGCATTTATATGGCATATTTTTTCTGGCAACTGTGCTTCAGTGGCTGCGTCCAAAAAAACTGGGCAAACAATGTCTACAAGGTCAACGTATGGCGAAAAATGACTATTTTCAGCATTTATATGGCATATTTTTTCTGGCAACTGTGCTTCAGTGGCTGCGTCCAAAAAAACTGGGCAAACAATGCCTACAAGGTCAATGTATGGCAGTTGTTTAAAGAGAACAGTAGATTACTAGCCAGCAAAGCTACCTAAGCTAAAATGTCCCTCAAATCCCTGCAGACTTCTGTCCCTCCAATACAGAGCAGTATCAAGCAGATTACTAGCCAGCAAACTTACTATCATCTGTCCCTGAAATCACTAACAGCTCTCCCCCTACACTATCTCTTCCAAGCACACACAGGCAGATTTTTCAGATACATTTTTGCCCTTGATCCCCCTCTGGCATGCCACTGTCCAGGTCGTTGCACCCTTTAAACAACTTTAAAATCATTTTTCTGGCCAGAAATGTCTTTTTTAGATGTTAAAGTTCGCCTTCCCATTGAAGTCTATGGGGTTCGCGAACCGTTCGCGAACCGCTCGCATTTTTGCGCAAGTTCGCGAATATGTTCGCGAACTTTTTTTCCGACGTTCGCTACATCCCTAGTAACCAGAAAGTGAAAGGAGGAACTGCAGTGGAATAACAATACCAGGTGAGAAGAAAAATAATATTATAAGTATATACCCTGATTTAAATTAAACTGATAGCAATTGCTAAGTTTTTCTATAACACCTATGATAGTTTATTTGGTACTTAACAGCCATTTACAAACAAAATAAAGGGGTCTGGCTTCAAATAAGGTCCAGCGGTTCAGATCATCCCCAGAGGTGTCTTCACAAGCAATGATGGCAAAAATATTTTCACGCTTAGTGACTGGTTGCTCACAATTTCCTTTAATACTCTTGCAATAAGCAGCAGCCCTTTGTTATCCTAAGGGGCACATTTACTTAGCTTGAGTGAAAGATTAGAATGAAAAATACTTTGAATTTCGAAGTATTTTTTTGGCTACTTCGACCATCGAATTGGCGACTTCGACCTTCGACTACGACTTCAAAATGAACAATTCAAACTAAAAATCATTCCATTATTCGACCATTCAATAGTTGAAGTACTGTCTCTTTAAAAAAAACTTCGACCACCTACTTTGCCACCTAAAACCTACCTAGCACCAATATTAGCCTATGGGGACCTTCCCCATAAGCTTTCTAAGCAATTTCTGATCGAAGGAAAATTGTTCGGTCGATGGATTAAAATCCTTCGAATCGTTCGATTCTAAAGATTTAATCGTTCTATCGAACGAATTGCGGTAAATCCTTCGACTTCGATATTCGAAGTCCAAGGATTTAACTTCGATGGTCGAATAACGAGGGTTAAGTAACCCTCAATATTCGACCCATAGTAAATGTGCCCCTAGGTGTGTCCTGCCAGTAGAGGTCTGAAGTCTGTTATGCTAATTTGTCCTTTTAAGCCTGCACTTTGCATGCAGGCCTTGCCACAACAATGATTGCTTCACACCTTGTGCTGCTTAGCGTTCTAACAGGCATTTTATGACAGAGAAACCAGTGAAAGCTAAATGAAAATGCATGTTCATTTTCTTCCGCCATTCACTTCTTTTCTCCCAAAAGTATCATTGAACAGCTGCATGCTCTGACCTGAAAAATGACATGCTGCATATAAATTCACTAACCTGAATGCAGAATATAAACCTGGATACAAAATGACCGCATGAACAAATTTATACATAAGATTCACATCTAAATATTATGCATCACAGTCAGCATTGGCAAAGGAGGGATGTTACATAGTTAAATTGGGTTGAAAAAAGACAAAGTCCATCAAGTTCAACCCCTCCAAATGAAAACCCAGCATCCATACACACACCCCTCCCTACTTTTAATTAAATTCTATGTACCCATACCTTTACTAACTATAGAGCTTAGTATCACAATTGATATTATGTCTGTCCAAAAGGCATTCTTAAAGGCATTAACTGAATCATCTGGAACATCTGTGTTGTTGTTGTCTTCATGTTTCCCTACATCGCCTGGCATGAAAATCATATTATTATTAATTAATGCTCTACCACCACTACACATCCCCCAGTAAGGTAGGAGGTATAGTTCAACAATAACAAGATGCAGTCAAGCATAATAGTTGGGTTACACTGACTTAGAGGAGAAAAACTCAACTCTTGCATTTATATGACAAATTATAATTGTACATTTTTGTATGTCTTCTCCATGCCCATCAGTCCCTTTACTCGCCCATTTGTCTATCTGTCCGTCTGAAAATATGGTTAAGTTATATGAACCATATCCCATTTTGATTTAGCAACATTTTTCTTAAAAAAAGCTTAAGAGCATAACACATCTTCCTGTGTTTAATTTAGAAAGCCATATCCAGCACCCTCGGGAATACTCCACATAATAGCAAAGGCAAGCTGACCATTTTCCAATCGTAGTTAGCTGTCCTGGATATCTGATTGAAACAAAAGGCCTATCTCAGTGTAATAAAACAAAAGACCATCCTTGTTATTCTTTGCTTTTCAAAGGCTCTATTATTTAGAGCAATAACAGTCTCAAGTTTTTTTAAAGAAGTCATATCCATGGCAACAGGCTTCTTTATAATCCATAGCAATATTGCAAATTTAGGGGTTTTTAAAAAAAGGGAAAAACAATGTCACCAGTAAAATAAAACATCTTTCTAGCCCTTAATGCTGTAAACTTTGCAGGGAAATGTGGCAGAGCCTTTACTAATTCAGGTGCCGAGTAAGAAAAAAAACAGCACTTTCCTAATTTTTCTGTAAATAAGGTGAAAATGTTTATCTGCTCACTTCCTGTATTGTTCTTTATGTACATTCACATGCAACTACAATGGTTTGTACAGGCTCCTGCATGAGGACACAGCTGCTGCATAGCATTATTGTTGTATTATAATTACATAATCTAATTAGGGGTGTCATTATGAAGCAATTATATCATTATGGTATCTAATCATCTTTTAACCTTGCTTTGCTATATGTAAATCTGTGCATATGTACAATTCACAGTTTAATTGGGTAATAATACATCCTTTTACATTTTACACCTCTGTTCTTGACAATGGCAGATGCTGAAAGGCGAAATGTTGGCCGGATTTCAAAAACAACTTGCTTTTAATCAACACATGAGCATACCTTCAAGTGTTTTCATTATATTTACATAATTGAATAACTGAATCTAGATAGGGATGAGGGAAACTAGGATTCTACGTTATGTGTGTGTTGAAGACCAAGGGCTACATATGAAGTCCCATGGAAAGTTGCCTTCCTAAAGAAGCTAAACCCAAACTAAAGAAATAATGATTGCTTCCAAAAGGTACCTTATATAGTCAGAAAAAAATGTTTTGTAATATCCCATTACAGTCTTGAATATCTGTTAAAGTTTATATTACTTACACATATAGAATTTTTCTAATAATAAGCTATATATGTTATCCTTTGGAGAATAGGGGGCCTGTGAAACTGCTAACTTGTGACAATTCTTGCCACTTCTAAAATTGCGATTGAAAAAGTGAATTTCCAAATTGCGATTGAAAAAGTGAATTTCCATAGTGTGTCAAAAGTATTCAATAAAACATTAAAGGGGAACTATATGAGTTTCATCTCATGGAAATAATGAACTTTCTATATTACATAATCAGAAGAGAGACAGAATGCTGAAAAGACAACAGTGAGGGGTAACTTGATTATTTCTGTACAGAATTTATAATTGATTATATTTAGATGATAAAATTAAAGATATATTACATTTTTATTTTCACAATATTTTTTCATTTAAGGGGAAAAGTGGGGATTCGAAAAGATACCCACCCGTTCACACCTTATCATAGTTATTAACATTTCTTTGCCTCCAATGTGTTAATATAAAGACAATTAAACAAAAACTGTTGGATTTTTGATGTATTCTTTAAAATCTTTGTTCTTAAAGGAATTGAATATAAACCGGCCCGGATTTGTGGAAAGGCCACCTATGCCAGGGCCTAGGGTGGCAGGATTTTAGGGGGGCGGCATGCTGCCCAACCACACCCACATTGGTCCTGATGATGAAAATTTGCACGAAAAAAGGGGAGGGTACAGGGGCGACAAACGGCAGTGGGCCTAGGGGCACCCACTATGTAAATCCAGCGCTGAATATAAATATTGGTGATAAATTTGCAGGTAGAACAACAACAAACATCCAATTATATGCCATGCTCTTGATGCAAAAGTGTTCAGTGTTTACAAATGACCCCCTCTGTGTCCCATAAACTAGTATTTCTGACTGGTAGTGATAAGCATAACTTATAAGCAACTTATTTGCCTTAAAATTTCTGAAATCATGAAAAAAATAGCATACCAAATACAGGATAATTGAAAATAGCTCTTAGTACAAAGTTGATTCAGGGACTGGTCCGATTGGCATCTTGGAGTTCGAAAGGAATTTTCCCCTCTGTGGAAAAATGGAGAGACTTTTATGCCTTCCTCAATCATCAATTAGCAGTTAGGCAGGTTATATATATATAGAGATAAAAGGTTGACCTTGATGAACATGTGCCTTTTTTCAACCTAAATTATGGGTATGGGATCTGTTACCCGAAATCCATTATCCAGAAAGCTCTAAATTACAGGAAGGCCGTCTCCCATAGACTCCATTTTATCCATATAATCCAAAATTTTAAAAACTATTTCTCTTTTCTCTTTAATTATAAAACATTACCTTGTACTTAAGCCAAACTAAAATATAAGTAATCCTTATAACAGGTCCCATAACTATACTACATTTAGCTAAATGGGACTTTTGACTGCTTTTGCCTCTGTTAAGTCCCTCGGCTGTTACTTCTTCTAGAGTAATCTGTAAGTTAAGGATAAGGGCTATTGCTAATTTGCTATCAATACTATGTCTATATCTTTATCTATATTTATCCATATATAGATCTCTCACTATATACATATGCTACCAAATATAAAAAAAGGTAAACACAATACTAGCAAATTTTTCGCCGTTTCGAGAATTTCACAGGAAATTCGCAAATTTTTCAGTGAAGCGAAACACCCCAAATTCGCCCATAACTACAATACAATATGCTTACTACATAGAGGTTTTTGTCTGGGTACATTATTCATACCTTATTTTCCCTCTTTATAATCACTCTCTTTCAGACACTAATGGCGAATCTCCACCACATCATTTTTTTATTTTATATTTCAGTATTGCTAGTGAATCATAATGGAGATGAAGTATTTAGCTTCTAGTAATTAAAGGGATAATTTTAATGATAATCATATAACAAGACTACTTTGTGCAATATCCTATCAGCGACTCCAAGAAATATGATTAGTGTTCTTTAATATGATAAAGGTAAATTATTTTTAATAGAGTACTCCCATCTACAGCTTATGAATAACCAATTTGCAATTAAGAAAGCTGAAGCTCTGATTAATTTCAGGCAATGATTTTCTAGCACACTGGAGGCATAGGGCAGTTTTTATTATAATTAGACTTTGAATGCCAAGGTCATGATCAATAGAAGTTTAAAGACCATTTAAAAAAGCTTTGTCGAAAGAATTTATAATGACAAACATGGTTTCCATAATGAAAATGTCATAATTTTAAAGTAATATAAATTAACCCAATTATAAGATTTGTATTTACTGAATTTGGACTTCCAGGGCAACAAAAAAACATTTAAATTTAAAACAATATATTTATCATGCAAACTGTAGGCATGCATTTATTCAGTAAATTGTCATGATTTATTATCTGATATTGGAGTACTATTTATTGCAATGATGAATTTTTAAAGACATACATTTAATAGTGAGTAATATCTCATCCTTCAGTAAAGTTAGAAAACAAATATTAGTTGCTTTTCTGGAAGATGACCTTTCTTTGGGGTTGCCATATAAAACATTTGGATTACTCAGATATGAAAATAACAGATATCTTTTCCCATTGCTTACTTCAATGTTTGTTATACCATGTACTCCTATTAAAGGGAACCTGTCACGTTAAAAAAATAATTCCAAATCCTTTTTTATGATGTTAGTCAAGCATAATAGACTTTACTTGCACTATATACATGATTTCAAACTTCTTTCCTTTAATCTTGTAAATCACAATCACATCAAACAGGCAGCAGCCATTTTGTGGACATTGTTATTATGGCAAACTAAAATCTTGCCAAATCATGTCAAAATATTGTCTATGCACCAAAATGGGGCATCTGATGCCCATGCCCATGCACTGGCTACACAATTAAATGTTGGAGATGGAGGGGGATGTAAGGAGTGCACTGACATCTAGGAATTGCAGAATTGAAAGTTAAAGTAATTGCCTGCCCTGCCTTTATGCATAAGGCATAGAGGAGGTGTAAGCAATATATGATTCACAGCTGAGAGTTTATAGTAAGTATGGTTCTTTTAATAAAAAACAGAATTGGGGTTTTATGATTCATTTTAAAAGGAATGTTATTATACAGATGTATCATGTGTGGGAGACAGGTCCCCTTTAATGTTATAAGCTCTCTGATACTAAATTATATTGTTTGAAAATCATTAAAATTTAAATGGTAGTGTAATGGTTAGCACCGTTGCCTTGAATTGCTGGGATCTTAAAGGAAAACTATACCCCCAAAATTAATACTTAAGCAACAGATAGTTTATTATATTTAAGTAAATATTGCCCTTTTACATCTCTTTCCTTGAACCCCAATTTGGTGATGGTCTGTGTGCTGCCTCAGAGATGTGTGGAAGCAAAAGACACAACTCTGTCTGTTAATTAGGGATGTAGCGAACTGTTCGCCGGCGAACTAGTTCGCGCGAACTTCGACTGTTCGCGTCCGCCGCAAGTTCGCGAACGTCGCGCGACGTTCGCCAATAGGCGTTCGCGTCAAAATCGTTCGACCATTCGACCATTCGATCGCTAAAATCGAACGATTTTCGTTCGAATCGAACGATCGAAGCCATTGGATTGAATGAAATCATTCGATCCAATGGCTTTGATCGTTCGATTCGAACGAAAATCGTTCGATCGAACGATTAAAATCCTTCGATCGTTCGAATCGAACGATTTTCGGATGTTCGAAGTTCGCAAACTGTTCGCGAACTGTTCGCATTTTTTGCCGGTGTTCGCGAACGGCGTTTGCGAACACATACACGGCGGTTCGCTACATCCCTACTGTTAATTGGCTCATGTGACCTTAAAAGTATAGTTTGTTTGGTTTGTTTGTGTGCACAGTGAATCGTACGATCCCAGGGGACGACCGTTATTTTTTTAAAAATGGCAATTTTATATTTATGACTAGAAAAGTATCTATAAGTATATATAGAAAATGTTTTATTTAGATGAAGCAGGGTTTTACATATGAGCTGTTTTATGCAATATCTTTTTATAGAGACCTACATTGTTTGGGGGGGGGGTTTCCTTTTAAGTTTTTGGCCAGACCACAGATCTGCAAGATGTTTGTATGGTCCAGTTTCCTCTCACATTCCAAATATTTACTCTGTCAGATTATGTTGACCACAGTGCATGTGCGTGTAATAGGGACCGTAGCTCCATATGAAGTAGGGACTTATGTGAATGCTATATTATTGAGCTTAAGACCAGACTAACTGCATATACAATGCTAAAACTACAAAATGAGCCAAAAACCGCAAAATTACACCTTCATAAATGTGTAATGTTGGGCAAATAGAATAAAGGAAATATATACACATTCAGCTATAAATATTGCCATCACAAAAATCCATGGGAAAATAATTAAAAGATAGTTGTATTCAACACATGCCCCTTGCCTAGTTAAGCTTTCAATGTAAATTGAACTTTTGCATAAAAACACACACATACAGCCTAAATGTACTTATATAAGCTTGCTTTTGTATGAGTCTACTAACTTTAGAAAAACTTTAATTAATAAAAAACTAGGGATGCACCGAATCCAGGATTTGGTTCGGGATTCGGCCTTTTTCAGCAGGATTCTGATTCGACCGGCTGAACCAAATCCGAATCCTAATTGGCATATGCAATTAGGGACGGGGAGAGAAATCGCGTGACTTTTTGTCACAAAACAAAGAAGTAAAAATTGTTTTCTCCTTCCCAGCTTTAATTTGCATATGCAAATTAGGGTTTGGATTTGGTTCCGTATTCGGCCGAATCTTTCGCGAAGGATATGGGGGTTCAGCCGAATCCGAAATAGTGGATTCGGTGCATCCCTATAAAAAACACTAGCATTTTGCAAGGAAACTCCTATTGACTTCTACATTAACTTTTCAGCTTTTAGATGGTGAATTTTTACATTCAAGTGTTTTGGGCATTTGAGTTTTTGAAATTCTAATTCCAGTTTGTAACTTTTAGAGCAAAAAACCTTCAATTGTGGTAAAAACTCTAAAAAATTATTTTAAATGATTTTGGGGTATGGATAAATACAGTACATATAGATCTTTTATAGGAATAACCAAGCTACTCATCATTCTAGATAAAAGATCACCTCAACTTAACACGAAGGCCAAACATTTATTTAGTAAATTGCAAATTTTAGTATTTTTTGTTTTTTAGCAGTTAATGTCCACTATAACTAGACTATTATTTGTGATATTACTTTATTAAATGTACTATATCTTTCTCCATTTCAAAGTCTTTCTTGATTCTGCAATGACTGTTAAAGTCAACAAGGCTGTTAAAATATTTACACAAAGTCTAATTTGCATATCAACAATTGAATGTCTTTGGTGTGCAGCAGCTGACATAGCTCTGATTTTAATTATTGTAATTTTATCTGTACAAATACTTCAAAGTTATGCAAATACTTTCTCATAATCCTCACAGACAATTCATAGTATTTGATTTATTAGTCTTGTAAGTCTTTTTGTCTATGTAGTTTATTCTCAGATGTGACTGTGCATTGCTATTGCTTTTCATTTATATCAAAGCCCTAATTCATAGAAAATATTGAAATGACTGACACTTAAAACACGTATTTGCAAATACCCTTAAAGATTAAATAAAAAATATGGCCTTGGCATAATACTCTTCTATGAAAAAACTACAATATGTAGCCTTGGATACCTTGAAGAGACTAGATACCTTAAAATACCTAGTTAATTGTCACAACAAGCTTTTGTTAACAAAGCCAAATGAGAAGAGATGCTAATATGAAAGGCAACATAGATTAAATCTCCCCAGATAGGGAGATAGATACAATCAAATGATTTTCTAAATGTGTTGAGTAGTAACTTGAAACAAATAAATTAAAGCATGAATGATTCAGCTGAAATAGCACAATTTCCATTGCTTATGTCTTCTATATCAAGTTAAAAGCTTAAACAAAGATGGCAACATTTCTTTGACAATCTATAAATGTGTTACCCTGTTTTTTTTTACATCTTTATTTAAAGTCTGATTTTAATTTTGACATGAAATGCTGTGGCACCTGAGAGTAAACCAGAGGTAGTAAATACCTCTGCTTCTGGTATGTGCACATCAATGAATTTACTAAAAGTTGCTAATATAGAATAGAATGCATTCAAGAATTGTGGAATGGGATATTTCTTTGAAGCTTAAACTAGCTGGTCCTTTTCAACCTCTTGTAAGCAATGCAGTTTTGGATGTTAAATACATTGAAGCTGAAATTGCTGTGAGTACAATTTATATTAGTGGAAGGCAGAGGTCTACCTATTTCTATTGTGCTACTGAAAATGTTAAGGCAAATTAAATGAGACCTCTTTTTACTAGACATAACATGGTGTAGTCCTTAAATTGAGCCTCTTGCACAGATAAAAGGAGTTGCTATGTTACTGGAATCAATGTATAAAAATGCAAGACTAAGGGGCAGATTTATGAATTTTCAAATTAAAAAAATTCAAATTTCAAGCTTTTTTTGTGTACTTCTACTAGGGAATAGTCCAAATTTGATTCAAATTTGAAAAAAAAAATTTGAAAATTTGAATATCGAAATGTACTGTCTTTTTAAAATTTCGTCTTCAACCATTCGCCATCTATAACCTTCTGAATTGCTGTTTTAGCCTATGGGGGACCTCCTAGAACCTATTTGGAGTAAATTGGTGGAAAAATCAAAGTTTTTTTGGGAAAAACTTTGATTCAAATTCGATCAAATGCGATATTAATTCCATTTCTGACTATTCGAATTTGGCCGAATACGGACCAATTCAATCGAAATCCAGGCCTATTCAGCCAAAAACAACCTTCAACTTAATTTCGGTTGGTCTTTTTGAATTTGAATTTTCGAAGTTTTTCAAATTCGAAATTCTACCCTTGATAAATATGCTCCTAAATCAATCATGATCTAAACCAGAGGGGAAGTTTTAGACTTTTTTGTGCCAATAACCCACTTTGAGAGCTCAATATTTGAATGGGACCACTCAGTGTATATATCAAGGTTTCATAACTATAAAACATTACATTATCTTCCTTTTCTAGTCTGTAGTACCTGTAGTACCTAAAGCAGCAATTTTTTTTATTTTATTTGGTAACCTCTCAAAATGAAGTAAAGCAACATAGATCACATTGTTGAAATTTTGGCAGTCTGCAAGGCACCAAAGTGGGTAACGAAGGGTGCCCGGAACTGTGGGGAGGTACAGAGAGAACCCTGGGAATGGAAGGATTGGTTGATGGCACTAAGGGAGGGCTGTTATAAAAAGGGGAAGCTGCTTACCCTCCTCCTCTTGTGACATCATGGCCCCCGGAGCGCTGTGCAGGCTGGTCTCCCCTAATGGCGGCAGATTATCCCACCCCCCACTCGTTGCACTGTAAAACTTTTATTGTTACATTTATGTTAAGAATTTATTGTTAAGAATTGTGTTATATTAAAAAAATTATATATATATATATATATATATATATATATATATATATATATATATATATATATATAGTGACCAACCATACTGGAGACAAAGAGGAGACAAAAATATAATTATTTTGGAAACATACAAAATGTAATTCAGCCCATATATGTTCAGATTTATAAGCAGCCATTGGTAAATTCTTGTTAAAGTATATAAAACTATGCACTACTGGTTACACATAAATATAATACTGGGGCTGGGGATACACTACAGAGCAGCTTCCCAAATTAAGGGGCTGCCCCTGCCTGATTGGGACACAAAGCAGTGGTTCACCCTAAGGCCAACATGGATAAGATTTGTGAGTGATCTTTTTCACTGAAGGCCAATATCACACACACACCATCTGACCTTACTATATACCACAACGTTACACAGCCAATGTACGCCATTGTATAAATAAATAGCCATTGAATACAATTGTTCTCTAAACTTTCTTTATCATGTTCTTACTACTATCATATCACAATGATACACCCATCATGTCTGACGTTTAGCATTATTTACTAAACATATTACATCTGCTAAGTGTGCACTCTCTTGTCCTCTCCCTGCACTGTGCTGTCCTGTCTTGCAGGAGTTGCATATTTTTGCACTTACACAATTTGTCTGTTGTCCAGTACTTCTATGTTGTGTGTAGCACCATGGTCCTAGAGGAACGTTGTTTCGTTTCACTGTGTACCGTACAAACGTATATGGATGAAATGACAATAAACTCACTCTTGACTTGACGCTTGACAATATGGTTAAGATTTGTGACCAGTGCTTATTATTAGATTAGAATGATATTTAGGGGCAAATTTACTAAAGGGCGAAGTGACTAACGCTGGAAAAAATCCATATTCGCATTGCGTAACTTTACTAGCTAAGGTGATACACTCTAGCAGTACTTCACTTCCTAATGCCAGGCGAATTTGCGCTATGGCGAATTGATGTAAATACGCAAATTCACTAAGATGTGGATTTTACTGAACGTTACTTCGCCTTCGCCACCTCAGACCAGGCGAAGTGCAATAGAGTAGATAGGACTTCTTCAAAAAATAGTTGAAAATTTTTCTATGTCTTTTCCTTTTTTCAGGGTGATAGGTTGAAAAAGAGCGTATTTTTTTTGGGGTAACCAGCTTCCCCCCTACATTTCCTAACATATGGCACATAAACTCTACACTGGGCTCATGTGTAGGGCATTATAACAACTCTATTTTCTTTTATTATGGTTTCCCGGGCTTGTGTAATGTAATGTATTTGCTGCAACATATACGTCCAGTCAACTTTAACTTCCCGCCGTATGCAAATTAGCCAACGCTAGTGCAGCTTCGCTTTGCTTGACGCAGTAACGCTAGCGCAACTTCGCCAGCATTCGGTGCCCTGGACGCAACTTTGGATTTTAGTGAATTATCGTTGTCCTGGTGAATCTACGTCTGGCAAAGTGTTGCGCTGTGAGCAAAGCTGTCGCTGGCACATTTTTGGAGGTTACTGAATTTGCCCCTTAGGTTGAAAACTTATCTGTTGTTCTGGATATTCTTGGAATTATAACTGAAGCAATATAGCAATATTTCATATACAGTATGTGCACTCTTGCTATGTATTAAGTTGTGCCCTGGCCTTCAAAAGGTCTAAAAATCACTGCTGTTGAGGAAAAGAAGAAAAGAGAATTGAAGACCTAAAATGTATACGTATATTGCTATGAAGGACTGCAACATACCCATTGAGATCATTTGGGGGCAGATTTACTAAGGCTAGAAGTTAATTAGAGGGAATTTTCGAAGTAAAAACATTTGAAATTCGAAGTAATTTTTGGATACTTCAACCATTGAATAGGATACTACGACTTTGAATTTAATTTGACTTTGATTTGAAGAAAAAATCATTTGAATATTCGACCACTCGATAATCGAAGTACTGTCTCTTTAAAAAAAAAACTTCGACTTCAATACTTTGCCAAATTAAACCTGCCAAAGTGCTATGTTAGCCTATGGGGACCTTCTACAACATTTTTCTAAGTCCTTACACATCGAATAAAAATCCTTTTATCGTAGGCTAAAATCATTCGAATCGTTCAATTCGAACAATTTAATAGCTCGATTGAACGATTTTTATTCTCGATCGCAGGATTGCCAAATTTGCTGAAAAACTTCAAATTCGATATTAGAATTAGAAGTTTTTTAATTCGATGGTAGAATTTCGAAGTTTTTTGTGCTTTGATATTCGACCCTTGATAAATCTGCCCCTTACTGTACCTCATTTAATTAATGAACTTGTAACTATGCTATTTTTGTAAATATTGTTCTTCCGTTAAATATGTTGAGTATCAGATCTTTATAAAATCAAATGCTGTATAGGCTATTTTATAATATTCTACTGTGTACAAAAATATATGTATACTCGAAACACCTCAAATGGATCAGGTAGAAAGAGCTACCTAAATGCACAATGAATCACTTTAATGCTGAATTACTCAAGACAGCAAAGAGAATACAGTATTCATTCTGCATTCTCATATCCGCACAATAGTAATTTCAGTCCATAGTTCAAAAAATACAGCTGACATCAAATACAATGAAATCAGTAAATGTATTAATAGTAGAAATATGCTATAGTAGGTTATAGTAGCCACATGAAAAAGAATAAAGCAAAGCACGTCACATACGTCATAGCAATTTAATAGCATACCTGCAAAGAGAATGACAAGAGTATAACACAGTGATTGCTTAATGCAGGGTTTCATATTCTTGGATAATTACATTCTGATAGAGAAAACATAGATTGTTTGAATATGGGAATAGTTATTATTAATGCTCATTATACAAACTGCCACATTCATCTAATATGTGACTCTTTGACATGTTATTAGCTGACAGTTTGTTTTCTGGAATTTGTTAACACTTATAGAAAATTTTTAACAATATGTAGGATTATTTCCATTTAACGCCCCCTACATTGAGAATAATGTCTATAATTTCCTGGAGTCTACTTGGCTCTGCGTTGCAGGGCTCTGATCATAATGTACCACTATTAGATGGACATCCCCACCTATGATACATACTCCAGTCATACATGATGTTGTTCTTGCTCCGTAAGGAGAAATAAGATTAATGTCTAACTTTTTCATTGTGAGGTCCTAGGAGGAGAGTGTGGCACCTCCTTGTATCCTCATAGATCATAACTTCAACGTAGTCAAACACATTCTGACATTTGACTCAGGTTTGATTATATGAATTTATTGGAAACTTTCAGGAAATTTTTTAATCAGGATTCCCAGTTTGATATTTGATAAGTCAGCCCTTCAACATCTGTAAATTCTTACAGAATTTCCAATTCATGTGATTTTTTTAAAACTCCCATAAACTCGAAATTCAACCAATCAAAATTTATTATAAAAACAGAATTTTTTAACTCAGGTGATAGGATTGACCCGAAAACTCGAATTAAATTGAATTTGATTTGAATTTTAACAACTTGATTCAAATGTCAGGAAGGCTTCAAACAACTCCAGATCCCTGGATGTCTCCCACTGACTTAAACAGCAATTTGGCAGGTTTTCGGTCTAATTTGAGTTCTTATAGGGTATGATAAATCTCGAAAAATGAATTAGAGTTTTTTGAAAAAATGTAATCAAATTTGAATAACTTCCTAGTCGAATTTGACAGTTTTGACCATAAAAAAACGTAAAAATTCTAATTTTGAATTCTAATTTTGAATTTGACCCTTGATAAATGTGCCCCTAAAAAATTGTCATTAGCTATTTTTTCTTGGCTGTCATTCTTCATTTTCATGGCCAGTCAACTACTGATTAGTTCTTGTAGACTAAGTAGAAGTCAAGTTGAGTTTTCTATACTGTAAAATTCTGTACTGTATTTATAAGGAAATCTATGTTGCTAAGATATTTTTTGCCACATTTCTACAAGAACTGTATATTCCGTATAATTAGAAATTCTGTGTTTGTAAAGATACTGCTACTGTTCAAGTAGCTTTCAAAATATTGTTTTTATGGTGTTAATCTAATATATTATTTTGTAGTGTTTTATTTAAAACAACATATTCCTTTGCATGTGGAAGCAAGAGGTATATGAACAGATCTAGTAGAAGTATAGAGTAAGCAGTGGCTGATCTATTAATAGAAAAAAAGGCAACTTTTAACTGGCAAAACAATCTGTTTTTACTTGAAATATGTCTCAGTATCTAATAAAGAAACTCAAGTGATATACAGTAGCTGAAAAATTGCTTTTCTCACCCGGTCATCTGTCTGTCATGTATTATTCAGGTCACCTGTGTTTGTCCTGAACTGTAGCATTCTGTAGTTGTGTCAGGTATGAAATATATTCTCTGTAATTCCATCAGACTTCACGGAGCTGATTAAAACAGATCACCTTTCGGCATCAGCACAAGTTATCTCAACAGATGGAGTGAAAAGGACATATTTGTCTTTTCTTCATAATAAAGAAAGAGCAGAGCAAATGCATCCATTAACTTTGAAAGAATAATGTTTTGTTGAGAAAAGAAGACCACCGTTAATCAAAGTGTAACATAGGTACACTTGCTCTTTCTGCAACATACTGTAAAAGTGGGATTTTTCGTTTTTTATTTTGTAGAATGTAACAAAATCCATAATAATTTACACAGGATAGTGAGTATAGGAACAAGAAGAGATGTAGACCCGATGAAAAATGGAACACTTTGGAGCACTGCAGTTCAAAATGCCTTTGGAGTACTGCAGTTACATATACATAAAATTGTGGGGGTACATAGTGCCCCTCTATTCATGCTATGGATAGAGTTGAGAAAACAACTGTATGAACTGTATGGGTCTTGTATTCGTGTTATATAAAAAGCCCCTGAGAGTTTTCCAATATACCATTGACTTCATTGCATTTTGCAAATTTTCACAGTTTCGCAAATTTGGCAGTAAATTTGCAAATTTTTTTATAACTAAAAATTAATTTACCACTAGCCCCAGTCCCTATATGCAGTAAAATGCCTCCCCTAGCTAAAGCTTAAAACATCCTTCTCCTCCATATATGTGAGTACAAAGCTGACAAATGTATCTAAAATAATAATCCATGGGTCCATCACATGGAGATGAGCAGGAAAGGATTGTCAATATAAAGCAATATATAAGTGAAAGAGACTCCCAGAGCATGATAACTATAAAATGCAATCTCGGCTAGACAAATAAGAACTGTGATCTGCATGGAGAGATATTTCCAGATGAACCCTCATGAGATTCTAGAAGAGAAAACAAATATGCAACCTTAAGACAAATGCACAGATCAAGACACTCATAGAGTAAATATACCAGAATTGGGAATACTATACATCTGAAAAATACTCTGAGTGAGACACATCTGAAACACACATAGTGAAAGCCTATCAGACACTATGGGGCTTATTTAATAATAACTGAATTTTGTTTTTTTCCATGAATCTCTAAAGATTCATGATTTTCCTATTTTTTTTTTTTTTTAAAAGCTCTAAGGGGGCTATTTATTATACTCAAACTCCAAATTGATCTCATATTTTTATTAAATTAAGCTTGACAGAACTCCCATCCATTATTTTAACTTATTTATTAATAAAATAACTCAAAAAATTAGGTGCAGGAAAAGACTTACGAAACCTCGCGCAGATCACAATATCTTTAAATTGTAAAAGGGAAATCTGCCATTGAATTCTGCATGACCTTGACAGGTTTTTAATGGCAGATTTTCGGATACAGATTTTTAAGAGCTTTGGGGTAAAATCTCAAAAAATTTTAGTTTTTTTTAAAAAATCTCAAAAAATGTGAGTTTTTTTTTTAAAAAAAAACCTTGACCAGAAAAAAATTCAAGTTAATTAATAACCCCCTTAGTGTAAATACCTCTAATACAAAACTTCGGCAGGTAAAAGTTGTCGAGGTCCTATAGAATATGTTGTGGTTTTACAGAAAGTGATTTTAGTCATCGTTTCATAAACCTCCAACCTTTATTAAAAAGGCCTCCACCTCAGTGATACAAGTTTCACACACGTTTCAGTGGGTCATGTGATAGAAATGACATCACTAAGCTCCGATTATAACCAATGGCATCAAGCACCGTTTATAAGGGTATAATTTACAGGATTTTCATGGCTCTTGTGTATTATATAATTTTATGACCCCTCGTCCTTTTTTTTTGACGCACAACGCCATACAAGTCTATGGGTGTCAATTTTTCGGCGAAACGTGGCGAAAAAATTTGCCCATCCCTACAAATGAATGATGTACATGGCCATGCATATATAATAATGAGTTCTGGGCTTTTAGAAATCACAAATTGTTCCGCTTCAGCTATCTTTGACATTATTATAATGCTTCTTTTATCTGTATCTAGCCTGAATTTGAAAATCCTATTTGGTTGTTGGGGTCACTGACCATGGTAACCTAAGATATAGCTAATTTTTTGTTATTCTTATTTTTAACTGCTTATCTTTCCTTTCAGTTTCTCCCCCACTGATCTTCAATTATGCCTTTGAACTGATGGTTGCTAGGATAATTGCAAACTGATCTTTTTTAAGTAAGTATCCTTAGAACATAGCCACTTGGGAAAGACTAAAGGGGTCATTTACAATGCCGCACACAAAAAGGCCTTAATCAGTAATTTTTTTGTACTTTGCCCACTGTGTATGGTATTGCACAAATAGCCTAACTGTACTTTAAATCAAATGTAGCCTTGCACCCCTTAGTGCTCTTGTATTTGCTCCACCAAGGGGTCAAAAATAACTGCTGAAAGGCAGGCGGAAAGGACTAGTCTGTGCTCCACATCCTGATGTGCAGCTTGTAGGGGGACACTAGTGCCTTCCTGGTATGGGAAGTAGGGAATATGTAGGTAAATCCTTATTTACATGCTTGTATACATTTATAAATTAATTTATCATCTCATTGGCATAATAAAATCAGAAATTAAGTTAAATTAAAAATAAAATGTCAGATTTTTTTTAAACATAAAGTTAGGTGTTATTCTTTCATTCCTACATCAAAATCATATATATTTCTTACAACTATGACATATATTTAGAGATGAAACTACATGATTAATATGTTTAATGATTAATTTTTTTGGTATGAATTAAGATGATTGTTACTTGGCATCTAAAACCTTTGGTAATTTAATGTTTTTTTATGGATGCACTTAAAGATCAGAATATTTTATTTCTACTCATTTTTTAATATATTAGCAGTCATTAAACAATAGAGAGGACTGTCTTGAAAAGTCATTAGAAACATTTGCATGAGCACTTCATTATTCATTTTTATGTAAAGTTAATGCTTAAATGAAACTTGGGAAATGAAATTAAAAATAGATAACATAGTTTAGCAAGTAATAAATCACAGTGCCCTAAAGCTTTAGAAGGGCTTTAAAAGTCAAATTCAGGTAAAAGTTGTTTCTACTGCAGTGCCTACCTGTGCTGTTATTTTTAAATGTGAATTGTTACCGACATTGCCTTTTTTAGCCAACTTTCTTGCCAAGTTTCGCCGCAAAAATTACACCCATAGGCTTCAATGTGAGAAAAAAAATTGACAAAAAATTGTCACGTGTCAAGAAAATTGACTTCAATGCATTTCATCAAATTTTCAATTTACAAAGCTAAAGAAATTTTTTAGCTCTAATTCTCCTTAAAACCCCAATATTATATACCAGTGGAAAAGCAAACAATGTTTCTCCCCAGGTTAACCTACTGTGGTTTTCAGGATTACAGTTTTACCTAAAACATCTGAGCAATGGAGATTTGACCTCATTTAAAGAACTTTAAAGACATTTTCCTGCCAGCACATATCTGATACATGTTTGGCAGGCAAAACATTAAAAAAAAATCTCTAAAATATAATTTGACCTTTGATAAATAGGCCGCCACATGTCTACAGTATTTTATTCATCCTAATCAATTTGCTAAAATAAAACTGCACCATCACAAAGACATGGTACAATATATGACCAAAGACTTCTGGGTGGTTAATATGAAATTGGTTTGCTCAGTGCTTTTATTATAGTCTTTACTTTTCTAGGTAGGCTTGAAGGTTTTGAACTTGATGAACTGTTGACTTTTTTCAACCATAATTACCTATAAGTATGTTTGTGGATAATGCCTCCATTCAACTAAGAATCATTAGAGATATTGAGCACTGATGTTGATTAATTAGGCATGGCTTGCAGTTAGTGTTCTCTGCTGACCAGTCAATTCTGTCACTTACATTTGATTTGGGCATTATAGTGCTACAAGTGTAAAGGACCTTCCACAAACCGATTCTGCAAAGTAAGAAGCACAGCATTTCAGGAATGTATGAACATTGTAATGTTAAGGGTCCCTTACTTACAGGATCCCTTACTAAACCTCACAAGTCCAATCAATACATATACAAAAAATGACTAAAACAGTGTTTCAGCAAGAGATTTATATATTATATTTGAATTGTTCAATATTAAAGACTTTTTGAAAGACTTTTTTCTAGTACTCAACAATATAATAACATTTTATCTCAATGCCCTTAAAGGAACTGGCATGCCTATTGTCTTTGGGTTTGTAAACTCACAAGTTAGTAGATACAGTATATACAGTACCTAGTTTAAGGTAGAAGAAAGATGGCAAACACTTTTAATTGAAAGGGGTCTGCTAATGAAGCTAAAGTGCAAGTATACATTTGAGCAAAGTATATTTCTTGGTCAAGATGGGCTACTGCATGTTCATCAGATAAAAAAGTATAACTATTATTCTGTGAAATTCTAACTTCATCATTGGAACTTGTTGCGGTTGGGTTGTAAAATTTAAATATTTGGCTTGTTTTATGTGAAGGCTTAACAAACATATCTAACTTGAGGCCAAACTTCTTATAAAGACCCTTTAAGGGTTGAAAGGTTTATAGAGATCCTTAAACACATAAGTATATAACAGAATTACAATTTCTGTGTGCAGTGGTTTATTTCCTAAAGAGGTGACTTCATTTACTACATATCTGGCTTTATGTTTTACACAGTTATACTTTTTAGTCTGAAATGCTTTTGTCCCCCTGGCTGATTTCAGTTTTTGGTGTACCCTGTTTCCCTGTACTTCCTTATTTGCATTTGTAGTCCTTTGGGTTTTTTGGTTCTTTTGCTGTGGCCCGCTATGGATGACATCATCAGTTGAGGAGAGGGAAAGGGGATGGAAGGGAGAATAAAACCGGGACCAGAGAGTGAAGGTGGGAGGGGAAGCGAGACTGCATACTGAAGAGAGAATAAAGAGAGGCCTTGTGAGGGGAAGCCAGATGTAATGGACACAGAGCAAAACTTGAGAAGTTGGAAGAAAGGGAGGGGGAGCTAAACGGAAGTGGGACTGTGCGAGGAAGACGGAGGGCATCATGGGAGGAACTAGATGGAGCAGACATGGAGGGTCAGTGAGAGCAAAACCCGAGAATGAAGTAAAGACTGGCTGGTGGATAGTTTATAGCAAGTGAGACAGGAGGAATGTGCTGTGCAAGCAAGAGCTGGTCCAGAGAGTTAGACTGGAAGGGGAGGCAAAGTGGAGGAACAACTGCAGGGAGAGCAGTGGCAAGTGCTTTCTCTCTCTTATAAATGGCACGTACTGACATAGGAACGCACAGTTTATAAGGATATAATTTACAGTTGGGGTCCATAGGCATATAGCCATACTGTAGATTGAAGAAAATATAAAGGTCACGATAGAAGGCCGATTAACAATTTATTCAAATGCTCATGAATTGGAAACCAGTGCATTTTCCCACATAATATAATAATCAGTCTTGTAGCATCAGTTTCTATGGCAGGCAAACCCTCATTTTCTGCTTGATGATTTTTGATGACCGCTAATCTTAGCTTCTCAACAGCTGCTCAGAGTACACCGAGCATGTGAATGTCACTGACTTGCCTTACAATATCCAAGATGGTGACCCCCTGTGCACAGCTTTGATTACTTGGATTCTGAAATTTTAGACTGGTGCAACAATTTGTATATAAAATATGCCATTTATACCCATGGTTGTTTTAGGGTTTAAGATAGTAGAATGTTTGTGGAAGTGGGGCAATAACTGAGATGTAGTGATGAGCGAAATATTTTGATAGGTTTTGATGAAAAAAATGATGCCCATAGACTCCAATGGGTGAAAAAATTGCTGTGCATCAAAAAAGAATAAAACAATGGACTTTTTGGCAAAGGGAAATGGGTCAGATTTGTCCCCATCACTACTGAGATGCAGAGTTGGTTCAGTATAATGACATGTCAAACAATCTCAAGGTTAATCTGTAATCTAAACATAAAGGAGAAGATTACATTTACATAGTTGGTGCTGCACCTGTTGACTTATTCCAGGTTGGTTTCAATTTACTTTGTACATTGATTGTTCTTTCTCAGTTTGCCTTGGTTTGAGCCTTTTAAATAATTCTAAAATTCTTTACTTCTGTGATGAAATTAAGTTAAGATTCCCATTAATAATTTCCATTACTCCATATACATTATATCTGAAAATACAATTTGGTCTTGCTCTTGAACTAACAAATCATTGTATGTGTTCAATTAATTTAAATAGAAATAATAGCTCACTGTCAAGATCAGATACTGAAAGACAGAATGATATATTACACATACATAACAGCAAATAATTCAGTTTACTGAGCAATACACATTATTGACAGAGCTCCTGAAGATGAATAAAGCTGAAGTCTGCTGATACGTTACTTTATGAAATATATTCATCTTTAATTAGTAAATAATTAATCAAACAGGCTGCAGCTACAATACAGCTATCACGAAAGGGCAACAGTTTAAAGATCTTGCAGATTATCTTCTTAGTTATAAAGATAGCATAGGGGTGACTCCCTTTTTTAGTATCAATAATTTCAATGATTTAAGTGAAGTTATCTAGTGTGTATGAGGTTCAGATAGGTTGTAGGAATTATTAGAGTTCTTTAACAGCAGGAAAATAGTTTACTTTAAAGCAGATGAGTACTTCTGGTTGGGATCCCAGTAATAGGGAGAGTAGACAGGACAATCTATTGACAGAATTACATGTTACAGAATGCTGTGTGCCTAGGAACAACATATGAAAAAAAGGGAACAGAGAAAACACAATGGGCTTGCCACATATTGATGCAACACATCAATATAATAGCTGAAAGTTTGCTCCAGTTCTAGTATCCTATAGTGACCAATCAGATATTAGGCTCTAAAATAATGTATCTGAAATCAGCCATACCTTTTACGGTAGTATCATATTTACAACAGAGTCGGGCACCTATTGTAAAGTGTTATACGACTATATTTTAATGATAAATGTAAATGCAAATTACATGGCATGATTTTTTTTTGTTTTTAAATTTAATATAAAGCTTTGTTGAATTTATCTGGAAAACCTCATAAAAAAGACCCACACACTGTCATAATATCATATTTAAATAAACAAATCTTTATTTCTTACATATTTAACAATAAGACAGTATTTGATAATAGCTAAGCTAGCATAAATCAATATTAACGGCAAAAATGTTTTTATTTAAATGTTTAAATGTTTTTGAGTAGTCTTAAGAGATAGTGCACCACATTATGGAATGATCCTTATTCAGAAAATAGCTAAAAAACATATAAATTACTATTTAAAGGGGGGGTATTTACCCATGTTCAACATAAGTGTAACGAATAGGGCCCATTGTTTTAATCACAAAAAAATCCATGTTTTATTTCTTGAGCTAAATGGGATAAAGAGGGAGACTGAAGCTACTCCATGTTTGGTCCTTGTAAACTCTACATTACAAGAGCTCAGATAATCCCCCTGCAAAATTTCCTCCTGCTAACAAAGCAGTCACAACAAAGGAAGAATGTAGGGGGTAGTATACTGGTAATCGAGTTATCTGCTTCGATGAAGGTTACAATGATAACTTAAACATTAGATAGTATGATTATCTTTAGTACAGAGCTGTTGGTTCTGAAACACCTCTATTATGGGAAGGCAAATTCCATAGAGTTCAATTTAACCAAATTATTTAATCTTTTAAAAATTATTTCCATTTTTGCTGTGATAATAAACCAAAGTAGCTTGTACCCTTGGTCCCAAGCATTCCAGATAAATAATCCCAATACCTGTATACAGTATATTGTGCTACAGGATGTCACTTGTGCCACACAACCCATTAAAATGTATGTATTGTGGAAAAATAATTGACCTGCAACATTGAAATATGAGGACATTAAACTGCAATTTGAGACTCTTGCACAAATATGGTCAAGGAACATTTCAGTGACATCTAAAACCATTATATTTTACAAGCTGTACAGAATTTTCTATATAATGTATACTGTATTCTCTGTTCAGCTTGGGCTATATAGAAATCAGGATGATCTACTCTGAACATTTTTCATTTCTTCTATCTTTTGTCAAGAAACAATCTAATCAATGATTTATAGATATAATCATTTACATTGCCTGTGGCAACACATTTAACAAAATTAAACTCATCTTTTATTTTCTATGCAGACTTAAAATGCAAAACATTTATAACTATGGGTACATACTAAAAATTGTCCTTCGATTTTCATCTTATAGTAGCAAAAAGGACTATTCTGCCTGTGAAATGATTATTCTAAGACACACATGCTGCTTTAATCTGAACCAATTTCTTTCAAGAAATCTGCAGCGGGTGCCTTCCAAAATACCTATTTTTACAGATACATATACAATTCAACATTCTTCAGTCATGTACTTGGTATACTGGTTAGCAATGTCTGTACCAGCAAATTAGTACCAACTTAAATAGTTTGTCTTTAAACATGTTTGGTTAATTTATTTTGTACTGTACCTTTGTTATATAGTCCAACCCTGCTATTGTATTTATTATAAATTCACATATAGTGATGGGCGAATTTTGGGTGTTTCGCTGAAAAAATTAGCGAATTTGCCACGAAATTTGCGAAACGGCAAATAATTTGTGAAACGTCACCGGGGTCTCGTTTTTGCTGGCGTCTATTTTTTTGATGCCAACGAATTTTCGCGGTGGTTTCACAAATGTATTAGTCGCCTATCACTATTCACATACAATGACTTATAGTTGCTTTCTAAAACCTGTGTATCCAAATATGTATGTGTTCCCTTGCCCATTCAATAACTGTATATACACATAGGGGCAGATTCACTAACGGGCGAATTGTTGCCAGCGATCACTTCAAACACATCGCACCACTTTGCCAGGCTCAAATTTGCTACCACTATGCTAATTCACTAATATGTAAAGTTGCGCCCTGGGCACCAAACACTGGTGACTTTTCACTAGCGTTACAGTGCGAGCAATCGTTTGTGCCTAGCCAAAATTCGCTAGTGATCTTGCACTTCGGTTAATTTGCATACAGCCGGTAATTAAAAGTTGTATGGACTTCTTTATTATAAATGTTGGTGCAAATGCTTGAAGTTACCAGTTTTTCTTACAAATGTCCAGGGAACCTTAATAAAAACAAGAGAATGTATATGTATAAATTTATATAAATATATATTATATTATATATATTTATATAAATGCCCTACACATAAGCCCACTGTAAAATGAATGTTTTATATGTTATGAAATGTCTGTAGAAAACCGGTTACTCGAAAGAAAGTTCAAGTCAGGACTTCAGCAGGCAATTTCACTTCAAAAAAGGAAAAGCCGCCAGCGTTTTTGGAACTTTAATGCATTTTCTGCTCACAGTATATGATGTAAGTGACAGAAGATTGAGGAAGATATAGCTTCTTTTTAGCACTTCGCCTGGTCTGAGGTAGCAAAGTCAACTCCGATGAAAGAGGTAACGTTCAGTAATATCAACACCTTAGAGAATTTGCAGGAGCCTGGCAATAGGGTCCGAAACTGCGCTAGCGACGGTCTGGTTCGCTAGCGAATTGGCGCGTTTGCCTGTTAGTAAATTGGCGATGTCCCTGCAGATGGCAATGCTAGTGAATTGTCTCTTTAGTAAGTCTGCCCCATAGGGTGATTAATCTTGTACTTAAGTTTCTTTTTGACACAATTTTTCAATTTTGTTTTCAGAGCAGCTTTTCCGTTGCAATATTTTGGCAGCTTTAAGCTGTATACAGCTATGTAATATGTAAAAACCTGTGCAGAAAACCTTCTGCTATGCTTATTACAGTTTTATAAAAAAAAAAATTACCCCAGTAAAGCACCAGACACTGGTTAATGGGGGGATCTAGGAATTTCTGGAAGCCTGCCTGGAGTGATAGGACAATTAAGAAAGTCAGCAGAATGAAAATAAAAGACTGTAGGGAAAATGGAGCAGTCCTTATGGGTCAGTTTTAATAGCCTGGTTATGGGTGCAATTGTGTCACTCTAGGTACAGAGCAACTCATTTAATTGTGGCTATTGCCAAGACCCAAACACAATGGGATGAAGCCAAGTGACAGCAAAGTGATGAGCAGGCATTGTCTACTGTAAGATCCTCCGTGCACCTGTGCATTTCTGCTACTTTTCATAAACAAGTTCCACTTAACAACAGCCATTCCAATTCGGAAATGTTGCTTTATTAATTATTGCTTCAATAAACGAGTATCATTTTTAACAAATGCGTAAACGTGAGTGCATGTGTATTGTGAGATAAATGACCTTGGGAAAAGTCAATGTGCAATAGAATTTAGCTTGAAAAGAACCTTTTCTGTATTTTAACAGAACTTTTAAAGCTCAGGCTTGCATTGCTGTGATAGTTGTCACATGTAATTGTGCTCTTGGTCCTGAAAAAGCTGATTTTGACATACATCAACCCCATAATGCCAAATTTTGCTATTTTTCTATTTTCATCTATCATCACCAGTCTGATAGAGCAGATAACAACTATCACAGTAATTTGTACGTAATAATCTGTCAGTTTCTATCATTCAATTGTGAGCGTAGATAATCAGTTTCAAGATTGCTTTGGGCACATACAATATGTATATGTGTGTGTGTATATATATATATATATATATATATATATATATATATATATACAGCATAGTCACATATGTGATTTTCTTTGTGAATAAAAAACCTATAGTTTAGCTAATGTTCATACCAGATTGTAGGTTAGGTTAATTGGTTATATTTATAATTGTGACTTGTCCACGTTTTATTTGTGATAAGAAAACTGGTTCAGAAAATGTTGTCACTGACCCATTACACCTGTATTTCCACCCATGAAGCACTGTGATTTTATTCCATTATTGCAGATTAGATGGGTTTTAGATACCAATAAAGCACACATTATGTATTAATCCATCTGGTATAGGCAGCAGAAAGAAAAAAAGGGTGTGGTTGTGTGTGTAGACAATACAGGTAAGCTCCATCTGCAATTGATGGAAAATGGGGTTTTACCTGGAGTGAGTAAAACTTGAGAAAAATTACTATTTACTTCATTGTGTTTCAGGAATTGGTATCCATTTTGTGAATTTTTCAGCCATTTCACAAATTTATCAGCAAAACAATGAGACATTTACAAAACAACTGAAGCCTTTTCCAATATGCTCCAAAAGGAGAAAAAAAAAGTTGTTGCTCGCGTCAAAATTGACACACGTCAAAATTATTTTGACTCCTATTGACTTCATTGCAAATTGTTCGGCACAGATTTGCCCATCACTAGTGTAAAAAATCACGAAGACCTCTAATACAAAGGCAAAAACTGTTGAGGTCCTAAAGAAGTCAATGTGTAATGGAAATCGGAAATCCTCCCCAAGATGGCGTCCAAGATGGCGACCTCCTGGATCCTGCTGGTCACAACATTATGACGTCAGCGTCTTCACGCTCTCGGATTGGTCGCCGGCGTCGGAACGGACGCCGGCGTCAGAACGGACGCCGGCGTCAGAATGTGCGCCAGCGTCAGGACGTCGGCGTCAGTGTGTCGGCGTCCGCGTCATGACGCCAGTGCGTCCAAATTGGCGCCAAACCCAGGCCTATTTAAAGCAACTTCAGACTCTCCTCAATGCCCAATTATAGGTTTTCGCTTGCTGATTCCTGGGTGTGTTTCTTGTTGAATATCTTGTGTACCGACCTTGCCTGAACTCTCGTATTTGAACCTCGTCTGCCTGAACTGATTCTACTGCCTGTTTATGACTATTCTATTGCCTACTCCTTTTGTACTGCGAACTCGGACTTTTGTTACCTCCTCCTTGGTCCTTACTACCTCGGGGCCCTCGGGCCTTACATTATAATTGGGCCATGGACCCTTCTGAGGAGCCTCAAGTTCCTACGGATGTCAGCAGAGCCGTTTGTGGTTTGGCTTCCCGCATGCAGACCTACGAAGCCCAACAAACCCACTTCGGCCAGGCACTAGAAGCAATCCTGGAGAAATTGTCTGCCTTGTCTCCAGTGGTTCCGGCTCGTCCACCTGTTTCAGCTACCCCGCTCCAGATTTCCGAACCTCGCATCCCTGCACCTCCTCTGTACAGTGGTGATCCGGAATCATGCTGTGGTTTCATTAATCAGTGTGAGATCCAGTTCACCCTGCTTCCTGGTCAGTTTGTCTCGGAGCGAGCGAAGGTGGGCTATATCATCACCCGCCTGCAAGGGAAAGCTCTGGAGTGGGCTTCTCCTCTCTGGGAGAAGGAGGATCTGGTCATTGACGATGCCAAGGCCTTCATCCGTGATCTTCGCACGGTGTTCGACGCCCCTGTTCGTTCCACTTCTGCTTCTGCTCGCTTGTTCCAGTTACAGCAAGGCACTCGTACAGTCCCTGAGTATGCTATCGAATTTAGTACCCTGGTGGCTGAGACTTTGTGGAACAACGATAGCTATCATGCTGCCTTCTATAATGGTCTGGCAATGCGCATAAAGGACGATCTGGTGTCCCGTTCTTTTTGCCAACAGAACTGTCTGCCTGTCAAATCTATTATCAAAATTTCTTCTGTAACCCCCGAATTCTTCTTTACCTCCAGTTTACCAAGCCTTCTCTGATGTTTTCAACAAGAAGTCTGCTGAAACCTTACCTCCTCATCGTCCCTACGATTGTCCTGTTGAACTGCTTCCTGGATCCATGCCTCCTAGGGGCCGCACCTACCCGCTTTCTCCTTCCGAAACCTCTGCTATGAAGGAATACATCCAGGAGAATCTCCAAAGGGGTTTCATTCATCCTTCTTCCTCTCCGGCCGGGGCTGGATTCTTCTTTGTGGAAAAGAAAGACGGCGGTTTGCGGCCCTGCATTGACTACAGGGGTTTGAATAAAATCACGGTGAAAAACCGTTACCCTCTTCCTCTCATCTCTGAATTGTTTGACCAGCTCAAGGGTGCAAGCCTCTTCACCAAATTAGACCTGCGTGGGGCCTACAATCTTATCCGGATCAGAGAAGGAGACGAATGGAAGACCGCATTCAACACTCGTGACGGGCATTATGAGTACTTGGTTATGCCCTTCGGCCTTTGCAATGCTCCTGCGGTCTTTCAAGAATTCGTTAATGATATCTTCCGGGATCTGCTGGGGCGATTTGTGGTCGTTTATTTTACGATATTCTTATTTTTTCCAAAAACCTCCAAGAACATCGTCTTCAGGTTCAAGAAGTTCTTTCTCGTCTTCGAAAAAACAATCTGTTTGCCAAGTTGGAGAAATGTTCCTTTGAAGTATCATCCATTTCCTTCCTTGGATACATCATTTCCCAACAAGGCTTTAAGATGCATCCAACCAAGGTTTCGGCAATTCAAGATTGGCCTCTTCCCACCAGTGTCAAGGCTATTCAAAGATTCATCGGCTTTGCTAACTATTATAGACAGTTCATTAAAGGTTTTTCATCCAAGATTGCTCCAATTCTTGCTCTCATACGTAAAGGGGGTAAACCTCAGCATTGGTCTCCTCTAGCCTTAGAAGCTTTCAAGACTCTTAAGGAATCCTTTTCGTCTGCCCCAATCCTTAGGCACCCTGAACATCTCCAACCTTTCTTCATCGAAGTGGATGCCTCGGATATCGGAGCAGGAGCAATATTATCCCAAAGATCCTCTTCTGATGGGAAACTGCATCCGTGTGCCTTCTTTTCCAAAAAGTTTTCCTCCTCCGAAAGAAATTATGACGTAGGGAACCGTGAGTTACTGGCTGTCAAACTTGCTCTAGAAGAGTGGAGACATTTACTTGAAGGGTCATCGGTCCCTGTAACTATCTTCACCGACCACAAAAACCTAGAGTATATCCAGACCCTTAAGTGCCTCAATCCCCGACAAGCCAGATGGGCACTGTTCTTCTCACGTTTTAACTTCATCTTAACTTTTCGCCCTGGTTCAATAAACAAGAAAGCGGATGCCCTTTCCAGAAGTTTTATCCCTGAAAATCCCATCTCTGAAGACCCAGAATCCATTGTGCCTCCTACAAAGATCATTGCCGCCCTGTTTCCTTCCCTTGCTTCTCATCTTTTGTCTATTCAATCTTCCGCTCCTGTGGAAACTCCTGTAGGTGTAGCCTTTGTTCCTCCTGAGCTTCGCCAATCCATTCTGGTCCAATCTCACAATTCAAAGCAGGCCGGTCATCCTGGAATAAAAAAAACAATTGAACTTTTATCTCGTCTTGTCTGGTGGCCTTCTTTAAGAAAAGATGTTAGAGACTTTGTTTCTTCCTGCTCCACTTGTGCTGTATCCAAGTCAGGACATTCTCCTCCTAAAGGCCTACTTTTACCTTTGCCTGTTCCATCCCGCCCTTGGACCCATTTGGCAATGGATTTCATCGTGGATCTTCCTGCTTCCTCTGGCTACACTGTCATCTGGGTGGTGATTGACAGATTTAGTAAGATGGCACACTTTATCCCTCTTCGGAAACTTCCTTCAGCTCCAGAACTTTCTTCATTATTTATTAAACATATTTTTCGTCTCCACGGTTTTCCTGCTGAGATTGTCTCTGATCGTGGATCCCAATTTGTTTCTAAGTTTTGGAGGTCCCTTTGTAAAGCCCTTAATATTTCCGTTCAGTTTTCTTCTTCTTACCATCCCCAGTCTAATGGAGCGGCAGAAAGAGTTAACCAGGCCCTTGAACAGTTCCTCCGGTGTCATGTATCCCTGTGTCAGGATGATTGGGCTGACCTCCTTCCTTGGGCCGAGTTTGCACATGATAATGCCTTGCACTCTTCTTCTGAAAAGTCTCCTTTTTTTTGTGTTTATGGTCTTAATCCCTTGGCTTTTCCTCAGGATCTTCTGCTCACTAATGTTCCTGCCGCCAACGATCAAGCTGCCCACATGTCGGCCATCTGGCAGGCTACTGCTGTCAACTTAGAGAAGAGTTCTCTTACACAGAAGAAATTTGCTGACAAGAGAAGAGTTTCTTCCCCTCTGTATGTTCCTGGTGACAAGGTGTGGCTGTCCACTCGCAATATTCGCCTCAAAGTTCCTTCACCTAAACTTGGTCCCAAGTTTATTGGTCCCTTCCCTATCACCGAGATCATCAATCCTGTGGCTGTGCGGTTACAACTTCCTCCTGAGATGCGGATCCCTAATGCCTTTCATGTTTCTTTGCTCAAACCTGCAGTTTCTTCTTCTTCTTCTTCCCCAGCTCCTGTCATCGTGGATGGACACCGTGAGTTTGAAGTAAAGAAGATTTTGGACTCTCGGATTTCTAGAGGCACCTTGCAGTACCTCATTGAATGGAAGGGATTCGGTCCTGAAGAGTGCTCATGGGTAAGAAGCTCCGACGTCCATGCTCCTCGCTTGGTCCAAAAATTCCATCGACTATAACCTTCCAGCCCAGGTGGTCCTGAGGCCCCCCCTAAGGAGGGGGGTACTGTAATGGAAATCGGAAATCCTCCCCAAGATGGCGTCCAAGATGGCGACCTCCTGGATCCTGCTGGTCACAACATTATGACGTCAGCATCTTCACGCTCTCGGATTGGTCGCCGGCGTCAGAACGGATGCCGGCGTCAGAATGTGCGCCGGCGTCAGGACGTCGGCGTCAGTGCGTTGGCGTCCGCGTCATGACGCCAGTGCGTCCAAATTGGCGCCAAACCCAGGCCTATTTAAAGCAACTTCAGACTCTCCTCAATACCCAATTATAGGTTTTCGCTTGCTGATTCCTGGGTGTGTTTCTTGTTGAATATCTTGTGTACCGACCTTGCCTGAACTCTCGTATTTGAACCTCGTCTGCCTGAACTGATTCTACTGCCTGTTTATGACTATTCTATTGCCTACTCCTTTTGTACTGCGAACTCGGACTTTTGTTACCTCCTCCTTGGTCCTTACTACCTCTGGGCCCTCGGGCCTTACACAATGGGAGCTGTGCTGATCTGATTGGACCATCATCAATTCAGAATTTTTAGAGGCTTTTGTATTTTTTAGGAGATCGCTCATTGTTTTTTGTGTGTACTTTTTATATTTGGATCGCTTAATAACTTTCATGACATTCATGGTTTAAGAGAAAATGAGTTTAACCAAGGTTTCTAAAACCACTAAAATGTGACTTTTGATTTATATCAGTAGTCTTGTATTTTCTCATTTGATAAAAAGGTACCCATTGCCATAAGTATCCTGACATATTTTTAGCAAAACGTATCTGGACTCTCTGTCTAAACGTATACAATAGCAAGTATTAGTTGGAGTGATAAATGGCATTTTGTTAGCTGGCAGTCTAATGAAGAAGTCTGAGTCTGACAAATATCAGGAGAACACCACCTGTTTGAATGTATATTGCCAACAGTACAGTTTTAGGGAGGAGGAATTATGTTCAGGGACTGTATGTCATGAATTAGGATAGGGTCCCCACGTCCACTGAAACCTTAAAGTTTCCTCGAAATATTTGCGAACTTACAAAAAAATTCACGAAAGAACGAAAAATTTGCAAACTGATTTGACGCGAACAGCGATTTTGTAGCACATCAAAATTATTTGTCGCAAATGTGATTTTTGACGCACATCTGTGTTTTGACACGCAACATAATTTTTCCGGCACGCAATGCAATTTGTTGAAACTGTATTAGAGTCTATGGGTGTTTTGTTTGTGTCACCTTTTTTCAGCTTTGGGGCTACCATTAAAACATGTTCCATTCTTTTCAAGCTTTGTGGACTGTGATAAATGAATATGCCATGTTTTGCTTTGGAGTCAATGAGAAGACCAATTCACACTCATGTTTCGCTCAGTATACTGCTACACACATGCCCTACATTGTTAGAGGACTCCTATCTTTTCAAAAGAAAAAAAAGTGCTCACATTTTGCCAGTTTCTTAAAAATATCTGTGTTTTTTTAAATTAGGTCTGGCTGACTGGTTATGGTATCTACTACTACTCAGTCTATATTGCTGTTTAACCAAAAAGTACCATCTACAGTTAATATTTTACTAGTAAAATTGGAGAGCTGAAGGTGCTGGTGCTGGAGGGAAAATATGATGTGATTGGTGTGACCGTAAAAAATGTCTGAATGAGTCGCATGACTGGGCAGTTAATATCAGCGGCTATACTTTGTTTCAGAGGGACAAAGGCAATAGAAAATAGGAGGGGTATGTCTGTTTGTTAGGCAGGATTAAAAAGCTCATATAAAGGAGGACGCTATATTAGTTAATGACGGGGCAGAAGTCTTATGGGTAGAGTTCTCCACCAATTGTAAAGAGTCCAGCAAATTAATTGTAGGGGTATGCTATAGACCCCCTAATGTAAGTGAGGAGGAAGAGGCTAAGCTCCTGATGCAAATAGAAAAGGCTGCTAGTTTAGGTAAAGTAATAATAATGGGAGATTTTACATACCCAGATATTGACTGGAGCAACAGTACTGCCAGATCAGTTAATGGGAACACGTTTATAAACATGTTGCATGACAATTTAATGGGCACAGGTTGTTAAGGAGCCAACCAGAAAAAATGCTGTTCTGGATCTAGTGATCTCAAATGACCCAGAACTTATAGCAAATGTGCAAGTCATTGAACCCCTCAGTAATAGTGACCATAATGTTGTATCATTTAATGTCTGGTGCAAAAAACAAATATACACTGGGGCAACAAAAAACATGAATTTCAGAAAAGCTAATTTTAGTGCCTTGAGGGCTGCCCTACAGAGCATTGATTGGGGCATTACGTTTTCAGCTGAAAACACAGAACAGATGTCATTTAAAATTATATTAAATCATTACTGTTCTCAATTTATTCCCTTAAGGAGCAAATGTAGAAGCTCTAAGAATCACCCAATGTGGCTTAATATAGAAGTAAAGAAGTTAACAGGAAAGAAGAGAAGGCATTTAAAAACTACAAGTCTGTTGGGACAGAAGCTGCATTTAATGAATATAAAAACTATAATAAATGTTGTAAATCAGCAATCCGGAAGGCAAAGAAGGGAAATGAAGAGTGAATTGCGGCGGAGGCTAAGACTAACCCCAAAAAGTTTTTTAAATATATTAATAGTAAAAAGATGCAGGTTGAGAGTGTTGCTCCATTAAATAATGGTGCCAGTATGGTTGTAACAGATACAGAAAAGGCAAATGAGATAAATGAGATAAATCAGTTCTTTTCTTCAGTATCTATAATAGAGGAGTCTGTGTTCCCAGTCTCACTTCATAGCTGCATTGATGGCTAAGATCAATCTAGTCAGTGGCTGACTCAGGATATAATCCATAAAGTTTTAATAAAAATGAATGTAAACAAGACTCCAGGGCCTGATGTCATACACCCCCAGGTTGAGAGAGCTTAGTTCAGTTTTAGACCAGCCCCTATTTCTGATTTTTTCAGATTAACTTTCATCTGGTACAGTACCTATAGTTTGGAGAAAAGCTGATGTCATTCCAATATTTAAAAAGGGAATACGATCTCAGCCTGTCAATTATAGGCCAGTAAGTTTGATATCTGTGGTGGGGAAATTATTTGAAGGCTTGTTAAGGGATCACATTCAAAAATGTGACCTAGTGAATGGCATCTTTGTAGATAACACGTTGTCTCATTCTTGGCAGTGTCATTCTGTGGCTACTAAAGCAAATAAAGTTCTGTCTTGCATAAAAAAGGGCATTAACTCAAGGGATGAAAACATAATTATGCCTCTTTATAGGTCCCTGGTGAGGCCTCATCTGGAGTATGCAGTGCAGTTTTGGACTCCAGTCCTTAAGAGGGATATAAATGAGCTGGAGAGAGTGCAGAGACGTGCAACTAAATTGGTTAGAGGGACGGAAGACTTAAATTATGAGGGTAGACTGTCAAGGTTGGGGTTGTTTTCTCTGGAAAAAAGGCGCTTGCGAGGGGACATGATTACACTTTACAAGTACATTAGAGGACATTATAGACAAATGGCAGGGGACCTTTTTACCCATAAAGTGGATCACCGTACCAGGGGCCACCCCTTTAGACTAGAAGAAAAGAACTTTCATTTGAAGCAACGTAGGGGGTTCTTCACAGTCAGGACAGTGAGGTTGTGGAATGCACTGCCGGGTGATGTTGTGATGGTTGATTCATTAATGCCTTTAAGAATGGCTTGGATGATTTTTTGGACAGACATAATATCAAAGGCTATTGTGATACTAAGCTCTATAGTTAGTATGGGTATGGGTATATAGAATTTAATTAAAAGTAGAGAGGGGTGTATGTATGGATGCTGGGTTTTCATTTGGAGGGGTTGAACTTGATGGACTTTGTCTTTTTTCAACCCAATTTAACTATGTAACTAACTATGTAACTATTATGAGCAGCCATCAGCATGGCTTTATGAAGGATAGGTCATGTCAGACAAATTTTGAATGCTTTTTATGATGAGTAAGTAGGATGCTGGACAGTGGGGGGGCAGTAGATGTGATCTATTTGGATTTTGCCAAAGCATTTGATACTGTCCCCACAAACAACTGCTTTCTAAACTACGGTATGTTGGGCTTAATGAAGTCGTTTGCACATGGATAGGAAACTGACTACCGGATCGGGTACAGAGGGTGGTTGTTAATGGGACATTCTCTACTTGGAGTAAGGTTCTTAGTGGGGTCCTTCAGGGCTCGTTATTGGGTCCAATTTTATTTAACTTTTTTATTAATGACTTAGGGGAGGGTATTGTAAGTAAGGTATCAGTGTTTGCACAAAACTATCCAGCCCAATAAATTCCATCCAGGATGTGGCATCCTCGCAAAAGGATCCCGGGAAACTGGCAATCTGGGCAGCTAAGTGGCAAATGAGATTCAATGCTGATAAATGTAAAGTCATGCACCTGGAATGTAAATAAGCCACGTATACCCGGGACTGCACTATGCAAATCCATTATGGAAAAGGACCTTGAAGTCCTTGTAGATGATAAACTTGGCTGTAGCAAACAAAGACAGTCAGCAGCATCAAGGGCAAATAAGGTCTTGAGCTGTATTAGAAGGGACATTGATTCACGGCAGGAAGCAGTCATTCTTTCACTTTATAGAGCACTGGTAAGGCCCCATCTAGAATATGCTGTTTTGGTCTCCATCACGCAAACATTATTGTATTAGAGAAGGTACAGAGAAGGGCTGGCCAAAGACTGGCCAAATTGGGGATGTTCACGCTGGAGAAGAGGCGCTTAAGGGGTGATATGATAACTATGTATAAATATATAAGGGGTCATATAATAATCTCTCTAATGCTTTATTTACCAGTAGGTCTTTCCAGTTGACACAAGGTCACCCATTCTGTTTAGGAGAAAAGAGGTTCTGCCTAAATATTCCGAAGGGGTTTTTTACAGTGAGAGCTGTGAAGATGTGGAATTCTCTCCCTGAATCAGTTGTACAGGCTGATACATTAGATAGCTTTAAGAAGGGGTTGGATGGCTTTTTAGTAAGTGAGGGAATACAGGGTTATGGAAGATAGCTCATAGTACAAGTTGATCCAAGTTGATGCCCCTCTTAGGCAAATTGGAGAGGCTTCAGATGTTTTTTTTTTGCCTTTCTCTGGATCAACGGGCAGTTAGGCAGGTTTAAAAAAGTTAAAAGGTTGTACTTGATGGACATGTGTCTTACTATGTTACTATGTTACTAATAGCTTACTAACACTGGCACAACTAACAATCTGAGCATGTCATATCTGGGTGCTTTGTATCCTACATTAAAATAATATACCATATATGTATGTAAATGAACCATTTATTTATGTGTAAATGTAAGGAATCTGAAATGCTATGGAATTTAATATGACATGACTCCAACTGAGAATAGTCATAGTTGTGTCATATTAGCCAAACAATTTCAAGTACCATCTGAGTAATAGTTAAAAGAAAAATAAACTATTCACCTAAACACACTTTTGCTCAAAAATAGCAAAATAATATATAAATAGGAATCAAGTGGCATTATTGTAGTTAAGAAGAGAAATCTAAATATTCTGTTTAAATAAATCTACCATCTACTACTGCCCTTAGTTGATTCACTAAATCGCAGGGGGGATGTTATCATACCCC
The DNA here is from genome assembly GCA_038501925.1 of Xenopus petersii. Lineage (NCBI taxonomy): Eukaryota > Metazoa > Chordata > Amphibia > Anura > Pipidae > Xenopus > Xenopus petersii. The sequence continues at coordinate 33,784,949 of CM076682.1, read as the reverse complement.
TCCCTGAGCAGGTAGCAAATAAAGTAGCTAACCTGCTCATCATTTAGCATGCCAGGACCTGCCTTTGTGTCGCTGGAAAAGTTTTCCACTCCTACAGGTGTAAGGGCAGGGCATTGGGTATTTATACTGGTGATGCCCAATTTTACCACACGTATGACAAGCGTGTTTGACACTTGCTCCATGTTTGATGCTTGCACGCCAAGTTTTACACGCGGGTCCATCGTTTGACGCTGGCACACCTAATTTGCTGAATTTGCTATTGAATTGAGTAGGACTCAAATCCATTATTTTTGGTTACATTTTTTTTGCATAACTGAGGCAGCTGGAGTTTTGGCAGCACTCTTTTCAGAGACCTCATTTGCTTACTTGCAGACATCTCACTTAGAGGCAGCACTTAGCAGGACTTTGGGTAATAGTGTGACTACAATTACCAAACATTCTGCAGAAGTTGAAGCAACATTATCATTAGCCTTGATAGTCCCCAAAGAAGCAACATTATTAGAATAAGAAGAGATAGACCTCAAACAGAAGATATTTGCCAACTATGTGGCAGTAGTATCAACAGCAGCAGTATTAGAAGCAACATTATTATAATTACATTTAGAAAAGGTAGGCCTCAAACATAAGAAACTAGCCAACTACGTAGCAGTAATAGAATTAAAATTATTAGGAGCCTTGACAGACCCCAACCAGAAGAAATTTTCCAACCACGTTGTAGTATTAGAAGCCTTGGTAGGCATCAAATAGAAGAAATTTGCCAACCATGTGGCAGTATTAGAAGTAACATTATCAAAAGCCTTGACAGACTCCACAACAGGAGAAATTTGCCAACTATGCAACAGTATTAGAAGTAAAATTATTAGGAGACTTGACAGACCAGAATAAATTTGCCAACGATGTGGCATTAACATTATTATTAGCCTTGATAGGCCCCCAACAAAAAAAAGATTTGCTGACAATGCAGCGGTATTATATTAACAATAGTAGGAGCCTTGATAGGCCCCCACCCGAAAAACATTTGCTGACAATGCAGCAGTAGTACTATTGGTTCAGCAGCAGAAGCAGACATAGCAGCCAGATGGGGAATAGGCAAGACTATTGAGGAGGAGTCTATGAGAGTAGAGTATAGGCAGCAATGGAGAGAGAAGGGTACATCTGTGAGGAGGAGGTTAGTCTCTGATGTCTGCAACTGGTACTTGGATATCCCTGCTTATCCATGCCTCATTCATTTTTTTTTTAAGTTTTTATTTTGCAGTTTTTATAACACAACAAAAGAAACCATACAAACAGAGAAAAAATGTAATGTAATACAAGCTGCAAAATTTTCTACAGTTCTTATCAACTATCAACTATATTATCAATCAGCAATTAGCATTTTCTTCTCACATGTTGCACATCGAAAACGATTGTTCACCTAAGCAAAAATGTGCCTGGCGATAGGGCGCAAAATTTACATACATTTAAAACTGATACCAGTTTATACATTAATGACCTATTCCAATAATATACTCTTAAGCTGGCCATAGACGTACAGATTATTAAACTATATCAGAAGAAAGAACATCCATTCCAATCTTCTGACCTGAGACTATCCATTCAGATTAAAATAAAGTAGTAAAGAGAACAAATCACCCAATGCTCTGGCCATTAATTGACTTTTGTTTTGTAAGATGGTATCTTTGCGTCTATGGCCAGCTTTAGGCTTCATTGCTCTGAGATGACCCAATCCCCCTTTCCCCCTCCATACCTACCACTAAGCCTAGGCCCCTATGTAACCCATCCTGCTAATAATTCTCACTACTTACTCCTTTTATGTATAGTTAAAGATTTCCTCCAAGCATCTAGTCATCCATTGCTTCTCCATAGCTGCACCATATTCACTATGTAAAAAACTTTTTTAAAAACTCAAAGCTCTATCTTTACAAATTGACCCTACTATTGAAATCTTCCTTAATGCATAAAGCTGCCCCTTCTGTCAGGGAACAAGGAAAACGTTCATTAAAAAATGTCCCCTGGAATGCTACATGCTGAGATGGTTGAGACCTGGGATCTGGGTGCAGCTGTTTTGTTCTCCCAAAGGAAAATTACTCTGTAAAGCTAATGTGACCCTGTAGAGTTGTACGTTTGGGTTTTGGCCGGGAATCCCAGTCGGGAATCCCAGCAGTAGAGAGGGAAAATACCCTGTGTATTTGTTAGAGCCTGAGTGTGGCAAGGATTTTGTTTTGTACCTGTTTGCTCACAGAGTCTGAACATGTAAACAATAAATGGACTTTACCCTGTTAAAGAACTGTTTGTCTGATCCTCCTGCTTACAATATATTGAGGGGCACTAACTAATATTCATCCAAATTGCATCTTCTTTAGGTCTTCTCCCCTATTATATATTATCATATGCTTATACATTGACCCAGTGTTATTTTAATATTTAATATTCTAGGAACCATTTAGCAAAAGCAGCAGTGATTTATGTTAACTATCTGCTACTCATTTAGTATGTTATTTGCATTTATCTATGTCAGTTAAATGTATTAAGTTTGAGAAACTCATTAATGCTAGAGATGTATCAACTTTTCTGCTGTGTATCTTGGACAACAGTATACTATTTATCAACCTTTTCTTTTGCCCAGCAAATATTAAAAAAAGTACAAATAATTTTTTTGTTCCCCAAGTGAAACCTGTGATGAAAACACTTTCGCTTTCATCTGGACCAATATGTGCATTATTGATATAGTACATAGAATAGCCACTTAAAAATATATATACTTTTTCTCATATTATATCTTATATGGCTTTCTTCGACAAAGATGAAAGGACAGACTAGATAGAAAATATGTACTTTACTAGTTTATTTATACCCGAACAAGCACTATGTTTGAAGATTGCTGTGAAACCACTTATTCAATCAAAAAATTTAACTTAACTGTCTCAGCAGTAGATACAAATATAAATCTTAGGCATGTACACCATATGGTGTACTACTTGAATTCAAAGCTAATGTGCAATATAATGCACATACTACAGCTAAGTCGTTTTGTGACAGCTTACAAAAGAGCTTCTGTTGAAGCTTCTATTTGAATGCCATTGAGTCTAGAAGAAAAAGCAGACAAATTTCTTCTTTGTTTTATAATTATAGGGAAAATAGGAAGTTTTGTTTATGTATTGGAAAAGAATACTATAAAGGAGTAGTATGCCCAACTAGTTTCAATATTTCTAAGGAAATTGTATAATACAGGTGCGGGACCTATTATCCAAATGCTCGGGACCTGGGGTATTCCAGATAAAGGGTATTTAAATCTCCATACCTTAAGTCTACTAAAAAATAATTTTAACATTAAATAAACCCAATAGAATTGTTTTAACTCCAAATATTAATTATATCTTAGTTTGGATCAAGTAGAAGGTACTATTACAGTGAAAAAGAACATCGTTTTTAAAAATTTAAATTATTTGCTTAAAATGAAGTCTATGGGAAATGGCCTTCCGGTAATTCGGGAATAATGTATTCGGGATAATGTATTGTTTTCTCAAAGGTTTGCATTCAAAGTAAATGCATATTCCTTTACTTCGATCTATTTAGAGTACATAAAAGTTTTAAGCCACCGTGTTCTACTTTTTGAGGTTTCATAAGCATTCCTATTTAGGGATATATATATTATCATACAGTATTTTGAAAATTTTATTTAGACCAATCCTCAAGAATTTTTTTATAGAACTTTTTTTTTTAGATTTTCCAAGGAAACAGACAATGAAAACCTCTTGCCCTGATATGATTCTATATATATATTTATTATGTGATTTGTATATATTGTACTATTGTACTTTTATGCACTGTACAGCGCTCCGGCTCCTTAACAGCGCTTTACAAATAAAGTCATACATACATACTCCATAAGTGCTATCTGCAAATTCAGCCTTAAGTGCAGTCATGCTAAAATGGCCTTAAATGTTGTGTTTCTTGGCACCAATAAATAAAGAATACCTGTGTCCAAACACAATGCATGTACCTCCTTGTACCTCTTTGTAATTATGGCATAATTAAGTCATATTGTAAAATGCAATGGCTGCTTTAAAATGCTGTGTAAAAATGGCATAGATTGCACACTAATCTGCAAATTGTAAATTGGGAATAACCAGTGAATTTCTTTGTCAGATTTCATCAGAAATGATGTGATTTGTAGTGATGGGCGAATTTGCAGAAAAATTCGCAAATTTCCCACGAAATTCACGAAACGGCGGAAAATTTGCAAAATGGCACTGGCGTCTAGTTTTTTACACCAGTGTCCAAAAAAACGGATGCTGGCGTACATTTTTTTGATGCCGGTAAATTTTCACTGGCAAATTTTCGCTGCGGTTTCGTGAATTTAATCCCCAGCGCGAATCGCGGGAATTCACCGCAAATTCGTGCCTAGCGAATAAATTCGTCCATCAGTAGTGATTTGCTCTAATGAAAAATGTAGCTAGAATTTTGTTGATACCATTATAAAAACTGAATAAAAGCTTTAAATTTAAAGAAATTGGCTGTATATTGTTATTATTTCAAAATAAAATGTGTAGTTTTATCCCATGGTTGCATTGATAGATTGTTAGATCTTAATTCAATAAAAGAAAGGGTAGATATTACTTTGTTTTGGTAAAAGCTCAGTAGAGATTCCTGTAAAATAGAAATAAAAATGGGTTTGGCATACTACCACACCATTAATTTTTCTATAAAAATGATGGTGTGCCATAGTCACTGTGTGAGCTAGATAAGAAAATGAAGAGTGCTCCATCTGTAGTCTCATTAAAATCAAGACAGAGCGAAAGGAAATTACATTCAGTCATCCACTAACTGTCAGTCAAAGACATATGTTGTGTGTGTCATGAATTGCAAATGGGGTAGGGAGATATGTACTGTAGGTAGAAAAATACAAATAATTTCTCCAGAAATAAATACATGTACAACAATAAAAGAAATGTGATCTATGCATAAAATAAAAGGAATGGCATCCTGCAATTCACTGGCAACAAGCAGGCTAATTTAGCACAATATGGTATCAGTTTGGCTTTTAAACATGTAAAGAAGAAAGTGAGATGCCTTTTACATTCAAATGAAACGATACCATGTGGTTTAAATATGTTTTTGTATGCAAGAGCTTACAATATGGCTTTATTTTGTAATTTTTGTATTTGTATTAAAGAATAAGACATCTTTTATACTACACACCAGATAATACACATAATACACACAATACTGTGCAGAGCTACTAAACAACTGGGTAATTCTTGCTTGTCTAAAAGCCATCAGTGTTTGTCCTTAAGTATGTCTGTAAGGACAGTACTTACAGTCCTAAAGTCTGTGCAAAAAATAGTCGTCGTCTTGTGTTAAGCAAACACTTTTACTTTGTATTTACTATATTGAAGTACATATTAAGAGATGGCTTTTTGAAGATGGATTTTTACAGCCACTGTCCAAGATACTTATCAAAACTGATCTATCTGCTCCAAAAATAAAGTATAGCTCATACTCATGTACTATTGATGAGTTCTTCTTTATTTGCCAGAATGTATAGAAATATGGATCGTCCCAAGGACAATGGTATATTTTATAGAAAATAAATTCTAGATCTTTACTAATTTGCATATCATTTGAGTTAACATATTTTATTCTGATACAGACAAACAGATATTGGATCCATTGTCCATAAACCTAGCATCCAGAAAGCTCTGATTTATGGGAGGGTCATCTCCTATAGACTTCATCTCAAACTACAGTCCTGTGTATTTTTTACAATCCTTGAACATAATGGGCTTCATTTATCAACACTGGGCACATTTAGCAGTGAGCAGTAATCCATAGCAACCAATTAATGATTGGCCCTTGTGCCAGTAACCCCTATTTCCTTTGTAATAAATAAATAGATAATAGTACTTGATCCCAACTAAGATATAGTTAATCCTTAATGGGTTTGATTAAAGATTAAACTTTTTTAGTAGACATAAAGAAATACCCCTTATCTGTAAAAACCTGGGTCCTGAGCATTCTGCAAAAAAGGTCTTATACAAGGAAAGTATAACAAAAACATACTGTACTTTGTTCAGCAAATGGCTCAAAAAATACTCATGAAAATATAGACTCATCCTCAAAGTGAGCCTCCTCAGAAAGCATCACTGAGATGCTTTTTGTTATCCTATTACAAGTCTAGTCTGCTAATGCCACCCATTACAATATGTGAGTGGGAGGAGCCCTGCTCCATTCTACCGCTTTTATGTTAAGGATAATCATATCATAGACAGCAATTTTGAACATCATTGGCACAGACTGCATACTAATTAGCCCAAATATTGCACTGCCTACAGCTGTTGATCAGTATAAAGCATATGCATGGAGGCTTTGTGCACATAGGAAATAGCATGGTGATTGTTATGCTTCTATTATCATTTCACTTCAGTGAGATTTATACCAAAATAATAATGAAATGATAGTAGCAAAGAAATAGATATGTACAAAATATAATAAAATTAAAAGGGATATTGAAAACTTAATAGACATATAAATAATGGGGCTAAATGTATCAAGGTAATGAGCTAAACAATAAGGGCCTTATTTATCAAAATCCAATTTTTTGGATTTAAATTAAAAAAAATCCGGCCAAACTAGAATTCACGATTTGACCTTATTTAAAAGGGAACTTCCAAACCAAAATTTGATACAGAAAACACAAATATACCCATCACAGTTACCTGTTTCTTTAAAAAGTATGAATAAATGGCTTTTTCTATGCTGAAATCCACCTGTTTAACATTTCTTCTCTTTCTGCATCATATGAAATCCTGGCAGGGAAGGAGGGACTAAACACTGATGTTACAAATTGTAACAACTTCTCCACAGCTTACAGACAGCATGCAGGAACTACATAACCCACAATGCATTGCATGGTGATGTTTCTTTCCTTATTGAAATCACGTGTACAGGGAATTGTGGGGTTTGGAGGATGCAGGCTGAGGACAGATGGCTGTTGATACAAAGTAACAGTAGTCAGCCAGCTCAGCAAAGTAGTCATTTTTTAAATGATGTATATTGCAAAGTAGCTTGAAATTATGTTTACTTTTCAAAAAGCTTAAGTTATGTTTTTGTGGACATTCCCTTTAATATTAAAAAAGCATAAATTATTCGGTTCGGGGAAAACCCCCAAAAATTGTGCGAAAAATCGTATCGTATGATTTTGTCAGAGTTTTTTTCCCGAATCGCACGATTTCCGTGTTATTTCCCAAAAGGCCAGAATTTTTCGGATTTTTGCTCGAAAAGTCCGAAATAGTCAGATTTTCAGGCTAATTCCAGAGCAGACCACAGAAACTTAGGGGCAGATGTATTAAGGGTGTATTAAGGGTCGAATATCGAGGGTTAATTAACCTTCGATATTCGACTGGCGAATTAAAATCCTTCGACTTCGAATATCGAATAGTCGAACGATTTTTAGTTTGAATCGTTCGATGGTCGAAGTAGCCAAAAAAACACTTCGAAATTCTACATTTTTTTTCTTCTATTCCTTCACTCTAACTTAGTGAATGGGCCCCTATATCCCCCCCCCTATATCGAATAGTCGAACGATTTTTAGTTTGAATCGTTCGATGGTCGAAGTAGCCAAAAAAACCTTCGAAATTCTACGTTTTTTTTCTTCTATTCCTTCACTCGAACTTAGTGAATGGGCCCCTTACAGATAGGATAGGGACCTTTCCATTGACATATATACAACCTCTGCAGGTCTGAGATGCCAGATTTTTGGATTCAGAATTTTTGCAGCTTCGGGGTTTAATAAATCCTGAAAAAAAATTCCATTAAAATTTCAGATTTTATTAAAAAAAAAAAACTAGCATTTTTTGGAGTTTTGGCATTCAGACTTTGATAAATCCCCTAAGAGTGAGAAAGTCACATACATTTGAAATCGGAAGTATCAATATGTTACTGTTTCTCATAATGTGAGGATCCCTTGAACATTTGTTGAGAAGCATGTGGACTCCTTCTGCCCTATATTTCATCAAAACGTTTACATACAGTACTAAATACTATGTTCTCCCACACTAAATTGACTCCTTACTATAAATATTCCACTAGACTGGGTCCAAAAGCTTTCCTTTTGTAGATCTGTGATAAATCATTGCAGCACTATTGTTTTAACAGGGACAATTACCATTTTAATATAACTTTAATATATTCTATTAACCCAATGAAAATCCATTTTGGGGGATCCCAAAATACCATACCACTGAGTCTGACTGTCAAAGCAGTTGAACAAATACTAACAATGAGAAAGAAAACATATAAAACCATTGGGAAGCCCTCTGGACAGTCCAATTCAGTATTTAGTATGTGCCCCAGAGTCTTGAAGTAGCAGTATGTAGCATGTAGATGCATGTGAATGCTAAAATGTGTGTGATGTGTACAAAGTGACTATAAACCGTAAATCATAGTTAGTGGAAATACATACTAAGCAGTTTAGTGATGAATGAAATGTGAAAGGGCAATAAGAAAAAAGAAAAAGAAAATAGGAATAAAAGAAGGCTCTGTCAATTTAGTAAGGTCCTATGGGACACCAGCAACAGTATTTTGTTCTTGTTCTGTGCTTCCAGTTGTTAATCCTGTCAACAACGTATGCTGCTATTTTCAAGGGTTTCAGAAAGGATGAATAATGAAGAGCGAGAAAGTGCAATCCTAAAACTATTATTTATCAAAATGCAAACCATGAATTAAAGTTCTCACTTATGTAGAGGCTTCAAAGATTTTTTCCTCCACTTTCCACTTCTCTATGATCAATATGTTAGATTCTGTTTTGGATCCCAGCATTGTGGAGGCTATCATGCGTCCTCTGACATACGCATGGTTTAAATGTGTATGTGTTCTCATATAGTGGTGGACTTCAAATAAGCCTGGTTTCTTCACAAGTCTTTTCCCTTTCTAGAGTTTTGAAGAATAAAATGAATGTAGGCTAAAGGGATAGTGTCATGTATAGATAGATCATGTACTATGTAATGTACTAACTACAGTAGGTCAAAAATGGTCATTAGTCAGGCTGCTAGTTACAGAGGTGTGCATTATTATTGTATAATGCATGTATATCTTCTGTTTCATAAAGAATATTTAGTGAAGCCCCAATCATCCTATTTTTCAGAAATTTACTGTATTTGTATACATTTTTTACTCTGGATGGGAAGTGTAATGGCACAGTTGTATGAAGCCTTTATTGTAGACTGTGAAATACATTGTTTCATTATGTTTATCATAAGTAAATAGTGATGAGCGATGCCCTGTTTTGCTAAAAAAACTGCGAAACAGCAGGAAAAATTAAATGGTGAAATTTCATAGAAGTGAAAAAAGTCTAATAATGCTGTTGGATTTTTTTAGCACAAAAAACTGTGTTTTTTTCTGGGAAAGTAAATTAATTGCAAAACTCTAAAACAGCCATTGAAGTTTTTTCTTGCTTTTCCCACCAGATTTTTTTTTTTCCATGTGAAACAAAATGCTACAATGTCCAAAAATTCTAGTGCAGATTCACAAAATTTTTTCCTAGTGACACATTTTCTATTCAATTCCAAATCATACGTATACAACCATGTCATTATAAATTGGTTGATTAAACACAAGCTATTCATTATGAACTAAAATTCAATTAGTAATTCAATGATTCGAAGGATTTTAATCCATCGATCGAAGGAACTTCCCCATAGGCTAACATTGGCCTCGGTAGGTTTTAGGTGGCGAACTAGGGGGTCGAAGAAATTTTTAAAGAGACAGTACTTCAACTATCGAATGGTCGAATAGTCGAACGATTTTTAGTTCGAATCGTTCGTTTCGACGGTCGTAGTCGAAGGTTGCAGTAGCCCATTCGATGGTCGAAGTAGCCATATTCGACCATTCAAAATTCGAACTATTTTTCCTCTATTCCTTTACTCGAACTAAGTAAATGGGCCCCTTTAAAGGAAAACTATACCCCCAAAATGAACACTTAAGCAACAGATAGTTCATATCATATTAAGTGGCATATTAAAGAATCTTACCAAACTGGAATATATATTTAAGTAAATATTGCCCTTTTACTTCTCTTGCCTTGAGCCACCATTTTGTGATGGTCTCTGTGCTGCCTCAGAGATCACCTGACCAGAAATACTTCAACTCTAACTGTAACAGGAAGAAGTGAGGAAGCAAAAGACACAACTCTGTCTGTTAATTGGCTCATGTGACCTAACATGTATGGTTTGTGGTATGTTTTTGACTACAGTGAATCCTACGATCCCAGGGGGCGGCCCTTATTTTTTAAAATGGCAATTTTCTATTTATGATTACCCAATGGCACATACTACTAGAAAAGTTTATTATTATGAAAATGGTTTATTTACATGATTTTACATATGAGCAGTTTTATGCAATCTTTTTATAGAGACCTACATTGTTTGGGGGGGTATAGTTTTCCTTTAATATCAGAAAAATGAACACAATTCATTTTGGAAACTTTTGTTATATTTTATCAAAACTGTATTTTTGCACATTTTTTCCGTGAATTTTCCCCGAAATCTCCTAATTTTTCTGAGTTTTCACCCAAAAGCTCCAAAAACATAGAGAAATTGCCCAAAACCCCCCGACACAACTAAAAATCAATGGGACTGTTCCCATTAACTTTTATGCAACCTCGACAGGTTTGCGATGCCTTGTTTTTATAGTAGTTTTCTAGTTCATTTATATTTTAGTTCATTTTTGTAATAATTTATTTCTGTGACTTTTAATATCAGAAAAACGAACACAATTCATTCCGGAAACTTTTGTTATATTTTACCAAAACTGTATTTTTGCTACTTTCAGGTTGTTCAATAAAAATGTCAAACATGGACTTCATAAATAAAGATATGAAAACTATCAGCTTGAATATATAGTACTTTGTAAGCAGTTATATCAAAGTGGTGACTGAATAATTTATTACTCGGTTGAATGTCGATACATCTATGAGCTATCCAGAAAATCATCTACTAAACACTATGGGTTATTTATCAAGGTCCGAATTTATCTCAATATCAGCTGCTACAAACTCCGATCTAACCCGCTCAGGTTTTTAATGCTTATTTATTATTATGAAAATTTGCTTTGCGGGAAAAGCTCAGATTTTCACGATTTTTTCGTGAATTTTCCCTGTGAGTTTTCACCCAAAAGCTCCAAAAAGAGCTTTTTTTCGAGAAATTGCCTTGAAACCCCCGACACAACCAAAAATCAATGGGACTGTTCCCATTGACTTTTATGCAACCTCAACAGGTTTGAGATGTTTTTATCTTTTTAGTCCTCAGGTTTAATAAATTCTGAAAAATTCGTGATTTTTTTTAAAAGTCTGATTTTATAAAAAAAAAAATCAAAAATTTTTCGGATTTCAGGGAATTTCAGGTATTCGGAGCTTAGTAAATAACCCCCTATGTAACCAATAAAATTATGAATATTGGTATACTGTAAAACCATCATGAAGGGCTTTAACTTTAGAAATGATTAAAACTTAATCATATCTATTCAATTACATTTTTTTTTTTTTGGATGATCTAAACACTAATGATGAAAAATGCAGCCTAGCTTGCATCCAATAGAAACTTTATAGAATAATGCTGTAAAATGTCACATATGATGGCATATACAGCAGAAAAAGATGGGATTTTTAATAAAATTTGATTAGAAAAAAGAAAATCAGCAAATGCTAGTTAGATACCTGTACATTTCATCTAAGAAAGAAATTTCTAAAGATGTTTTTCAAGTTGCTCTATTCTCGTCGAGTTGGTAGATCTGCTAGATGTAAGAACAGATAATAGTTTCAAGGAAGACAAAGAATTATTTATTTATACCTGTTAGCACTGGAAAGTTTGAAGGGATTTAATAGTATCAATTTTCTGTGTATTGTTTGGTAATCAAACCAAAATATAAAAAGAAGCACGGAACCATCGTCCATGTCCCACTAGTAAGGGTAGAAATAGCTCATTCTGTCAATGTGATTTCACAGCAGAATAAAAAATGTCAAAAGTGAGGATGACAAATCAGTCTAGTGGAGAAAAATGACTCTAAGACAAGAGATGTCATTTGTCATGATTGTCATTTGACTATACTTCCCTGGTCTGTTCCTCCAGTAAAATATTTCTCTGCAATTAATTAAAATTTATCTCATTATACTGTTCGATGATCAAATCCAAGATACTGTACTGTATGTACTTCATGCAAACAGATTGAGCGTTACAAGGTGTTCTCCCATAATGGATTAATTATGCATTGTCCCTTTTTTTTGTAGTTCACTTTAATTCATAATTTATTAAATAATGTGGTTTCTACAGTTCAAAAGTGCCTTTTTCCTAAGTGGACAACAGCATGGCTTTTCTTCAAAATGACACAGCTGAGCACAGCTTTTTGAGTCACCGCATAATAGGAGTGGTAATTAAGCCACAGTTTCAAGGTTGCATGGGCACAAGACAATTCAGCCTAATGAAGTATCGATCTGTTGGAGACGAGGTAAAACAAGTTGACATTCATTTAGAGGCAGCTATGTGAATATTGTAGAGTTCCACCAAGACCGAATAGAGAGAAAAAAAAAATAAGCAGCATTTTAGCCTAACAAATACAATTAAGAATCTTATTTATAGTGTGCTGCTGCTATGGTTTAAAATGCAGCTAATTGCATATGCTTAGGACTAGATGGGATCAACATTAGAAGTTATTTTCTAAGAAGGCAAAAAATTAGACTACAAGCAATTGTACCAGAAAATAGAATATACTTTGATTTGATTATGCTGAATTAATTAAAAAAAAACCAAAAAAACAATAACTGAACATGGACAACTATCCAAACTATAAATATTAATTCAGGCTACCCAATAAAGTGTTTTTCTCAACATGAACATTTAAAATGTTATTCACATGCAGAGATTGGTCAGGGTCACATCAGATGGTACACTGCAGTTGCAGGAACTACTTGGGGGCACATTTATTATGGGCCGAATATCGAGGGTTTATTAACCCTCGATATTCGACCATCAAAGTTAAATCCTTCGACTTCGAATATCGAAGTTGAAGGATTTACCGCAATTTGTTCAATCAAACAATCAAAGGAAAAATTGTTTGATCGAACGATTAAATCCTTCGAATCTAACGATAGTCGAAGGTCGAAGTAGCCTATTCGATGGTCAAAGTACCCAAAAAAAACTTCGAAAATCAACGTCTTTTTCATTTTAATCCTTCACTCGAGCTTAGTAAATGTGCCCCTATGTGTATATATTGCGTAACAATTTACTATAGCAGAAAGGATCTCTAAAACAAAATATGCATCCAACAATTGGATATCGAGTGAGAATAAGCAACAACATATTTAGGAGAAAAATGTACCCCCTGTATTTAAATATAAGGATATTAAGTTACTGAAGTGTTACATGAATATATAGAGGCACAAGGCCACAGGCTGATGTTCAGGCAGCTCCGAGTTGATAATCATAGTGATGGGCGAATTTATTCGCCAGGCGCGAATTCGCGGCGAATTTGCGCGATTCGCCGCCAGCGAATAAATTCGCGAAACTCCCGCGAAAATTCGCGTCAAAAAAATTCGCCGGCGTCAAAAAATTTTTTTCGAAAAATGGGCGCCGGCGTCAAAAACGGGCGCCGGCGTCGAAAACGGGCGCCGCGTCGAAAAAACGGGCGCCGGCGTCAAAAACGAGACGCCGGCGCCATTTCGCGAATTTTTCGCCGTTTCGCGAATTTCGCGCGAAATTCGCGAATTTTTCGGCGAAGCGAAACGGCACAAATTCGCCCATCACTAGATAATCATTGATAATGACATATTTGTCAGAAGTGACGTAATCCGTAACTTGCATCCAACAGTTTCCACATGAATGTCCACTTATGTTCATTTAGATGCATCTGAAATTATAGGAAAACTCTGCATTATGGGTAAAAAAAAACCACCAATATGTATCCAGAATTGACATTAGCACTAGAACTTGCGATGCAAGAAGTACAATTCAATGACTGAAAGTTTGTTTGTTGATGGAGATGGATATAATATTTTGACACAATGTCTAAAGCCCGATGCAAGTAAACAATATGATTTATTTCAGCATTCATGCATATTTAAAAGCATGCTGTGAGACTTTATGCTTTGTACAAAAGACTTTTGCCTGAGAAAGTTAAAAAAACAGCATGATGGATATATAGTTGAGATTATTTTGGTGTCATTTATCAAAGATATAAAAACAATAATAAAGGGTTTATTTGGTTCAGATTTTAAAAAAAAAGAACGTGTGTGCACAATTCTGAAATACTGCATTTCTTCAATATTGCAAACATTGGCTTGAAAAAAGATAATTAAAAAAAATATCAAACATTTAGGGGAAATTCACTAAAGGGCGAAGTGACTAACGTAAAATTCACCAGAGTGACGTCATTTCAAAACTTTGCCGATTTACGGGCGCAGGCATAACTTCGCTAGTGAAGGAGATCGACTATTGCGCTACTTCGCACTCTTACGCCAGGCAATGTTTTGATCTGGCGAAAGAGCGTTACTTCGCAAATTTGCTAAGATGCGCCTTTTACTCAACGTTACCTGTTCTGCCCGACTTGCCTTCGCCAGCTCAGACCAGGCAAAGTGCAATGGAATGTATAGGGTTTCTTCAATTTTTAGTTGAAAAAAAATGCTGGCTTTTACTTTTTCAGGGTGATAGGCTGCAAAAGTCTGCAAATTTATTTTTGGGTACCCGGGCTCCTCCATAAATTTCCTAACATATGGCACATAAACTATACACTGGGCTCATGTGTAGGGAAATATAACAACTTTTTTTTATTATATTAAGGTTTCCTGGGCTTGTGTAGTTTAATGTATTTGCTGCAACAAATACGTCCATTTTACTTTAACTTCCCACCGTATGAAAATTAGCCAACGCAACGCTAGCGATTCGCTTGGTGCAGCAATGCTAGCGCAACTTTGCCAATAAATATATATTTATTGGCAGGCAATTCCCTAGTGCTGTAGACACCTAAATGGGTCCTGAAACACTGTTAGCAAGGGACCTATTCTTTATTCTACCTTAAAGGAATTGTTCAGTGTAAAAATAAAATCTGAGCAAATAGATAGGCGGTGCAAAATAAAAAATGTTTCTAATATAGTTAGTTAGGCAAAAATGTAATGTATAAAGGCTGGGGTGACTGGATGTCTAACATAATAGCCAGAACACTACTTCCTTATTTTCAGCTCTCTTGGTTACACTGTCTGGTTACCAGGCAGTAACCATTTAGAGACTTGAGGGGGGCACATGGGTCATATATGTTGCTTTTGAATCTGAGTTGCAGCTGAGGATCAATTGCAAACTCACTGAACAGTTATGTCCCATGTGGCCCCCCTTCAAGTCGCTGACTAACTCAAAGTTATATAGCTGAAAAGCAGTAGTGTTCTGGCTATTATGTTAGACATCCAGTCACTCCAGCCTTTATAGATTACATTTTTCTTTCTAACTAACTATATTAGAAAAATTATTTATTTTGCACAGCCTATCTATTTACCCAGTTTTTATTTCCACACTGAACTGTTCCTTTAAACTCTGCCCCCTGGAGTTCTAAAGTGTCCAGTAGATGGCACTGCGCTATTGTATAAAGGTCTGGGTAACCATGTGCTGGAGGTCCATTGCTTTAGCCCTTACCAAGCAGGCAGGAAGGGAATGAGTAGTGGAACCTAGGTACATTAGGCCTAGTAAAGGATAAGCTATACTCTGTAATAAGTCACTCTATGGGGTATATTTATCAAAGAGTGAAGTTAGAGGTCACCACAATCCTCTAGAATGAAATTCCATCACTTTCCATTCATTTCTAAGGGTTTTTTACAGGCATATTTATCAAAGGGTGAACTTTAACTTTCACACATTGATAAATACTCTTTTAAAAATCCCATAGAAATAAATAGAGTGGCCACTAGTGGAATGTGATGACCTCTAACTTCACTCTATGATAAATATGCCCCCTAGGAGTGACAAACAGGTTATTTAGTTGAGTAGCCTAAGTGGCTAACGCTAGCAACTTTTCACCAGCGTTGCCACCCGCAGGGACACCGCCGATTTTTTTGCAGTAATATCCTAGGGGTAACCAGTTTCCCCCATACATTTTCTAACATATAGAACAATAAGGGCCCGATTCACTATGGGTCGAATATCGAGGGTTAATTAACCCTCGATATTCGACTAGGAACTAAAATCGTTCGACTTCGAATATCGAAGTCGAACGATTTAGCGCAAATCCTGCGATCGATCGATCTAAGGATTTTTCATTCGATCGAACGATTAAATCCTTCGAATCGAACGATTCGAAGGATTTTAATCCAACGATCGAAGGAAAATCCTTCGATCAAAAAATCCCAGGCAAGCCTATGGGGACCTTCCCCATAGGCTAACATTGACTTCGGTAGCTTTTAGCTGCCGAAGTAGGGGGTCGAAGTTTTTCTTAAAGAGACAGTACTTCGACTATCGAATGGTCGAATAGTCGAACGATTTTTTAATTCGAACCCTTCACTCGAATTTAGTGAATCGGCCCCTAAGTATACAGTGGGCTCATGTGTAGGGCATTATAACAACTCTGTTTTCTTTATTAAGGTTTGCTGGACTTGTGTAATTAACAGTGTAAATGTAATGTATTTGCTGCAACATATAACATAAAGGCATTCATTCAACCGTAAATTTCCTGCTGTATGCAAATTAACCTGAGCGCAAGACCTCTAGAACAAAACTCCGCATTTTAGTAAATTAGCATTGTCTGAGCAAATTTTTGTCTGGCAAAGTGTTGCAATGGGTGCAAAGGGGACGCTGCTGACTTATCGCTGGTTAGTAAATCATCATTTATTTATATAGCGCTGTCAAGATACGCAGTGCTTTACTGCAGTTATAGCAAACAGGGAATAAATGGTGGATAGCAGACAAGGATTACAGAGTACAATAGGGTTTACAAACTAAAAGGTTAGGGTACAATTGAGACATTAGGATTGTACTGTATAAACAATTTGTCATTTTTGATACAGCAATGATTAATTAAGGTACATCGAATAGGCCTCTTTAAACAGATGGGTCTTTAAGGAGCGCTTGAAAGTTTGGAAGGAAGGGGAAAGTCTGACAGCTTGTGGCAGAGAGTTCCAGAGAAAAGCAGAAGCCCGAGAGAAGTCTTGTAGACTAATCTGCCCCATAGGCTCCGACAAGGAGGGTCAGAGGGATTAAGATCCCAAGTCCCGGTCTAACCAAATTTTCGCCTAGTGAAGTGTCGCAATGGGTCGATGTCGACTTTTCGCCGGTTAGTGAATCTGCGACTAAGTGTACAGACTTAGGGATGTAGAAATTCCCCTGGGTTCCAATTAGGGAAAAGGCTGCAAGCTGTGTGTACCTTCATACTGCTGTGTATGATACCTTGCCTGCAGGGACATTGCTGATGGTGCTTCTGTGTATATGCTATCCTCTGTTGCTCTATGTTCCTGTTGATTCCTATGTACTCCAATAGGGATGAAGTTGCTAAATGAACTATGTTCTCTGGTTAAGCAAAAAGAACCACTGGCGCAATTATTGTTCATAGAACTTTGTTACAGTTCTACTACACCCTGTCTCCACACCGTTGTGAGGGCTTCATGCCTCAGAGAAAAGTCTCATCCGGAGCACAAATATATATTAGAGTAAGCTTATATATATATATCTATCTATCTATATAAACAGTATGTATATATGTATATATATATATATATATATATATATATATATACACACACACACACACACACACACACACACACACACACACACACACACACACACACACACACACACACACACACACACCAATATTCACAGACTTTGGGGCAGATTTACTAATAATAAAATTTCTATTTTTTCCACGAATCTCTAAAAATGTGTGGTTTTCCTATTTTTCTTAAAAGCTCTAAAAATTTTATATTTATGTAGTGTAAAAACCATGAAAAACTTTAAAAAATTCACCAGGTGAAAGATGTTGAGGTCCTATGGAAGTCAATGAGACCTGCACTGATCCTATTGGACCGTTTTTTAATCAATTCAGACTTCTAGAGGTTTTTGAATTTTATTTTCACTAGGAATTGTTCAAAAACTAAAATCTTTAAGGTATTTTTTTGATCATTCAGCATTATTTTCCATTCATACTTTTTCTTATTCTCATCTTTGATAAAATTTACGACATTCGTGGTTTTAGAGAAAGGGAGTTTAGTTGTGGTTTCAAAAACCTCTACAACCACTAAAATGTTGATAAATAGGCCTCCACCTGTAGACATTGAGATTCCTGTAACCCTGGATATTATGCCCTTCCAAGAAGACGTCCAGGCCGTAAGGGATTCTGTCATTAGAACATCACTATGAAGACATTTAATAGCTCAGTAAAGAACCATTTTAGTTGCTTTAGATGAGAATTCTGTTTCTAAAGTCTGCAAAAGGGACAGTCATTTATTCTTTAAAGATTTTCTGCTGTATAAAATACCCTCTCTCTATGTTGGGTGCCTTACTTTTTTACCTGTGTAGCGCTATAGTAAACTGACTTGTGCTAGGGCAGTTTCAGCTACTTTCTTTGGTGGGCTGAGACCACAGATGAGCTCTCTTTCTCAGGGGTAAGCCCTCGCAACAGTGTGGAGGCAAGGGTGTAGTGTAACTGTAACCTGGTGCGATAGCACAATGATGGGTGCCAGTAGTTCTTTAACAGTTGAACAAAGAACAGTATTTATTGAACAATAGAGATGGCGCGAACTGTTCGCCGGCGAACTTGTTCGCGCGAACATCGGGTGTTCGCGCTCGCCGGAAGTTCGCGAACGTCGCGCGACGTTCGCCATTTTGGGTTCGCCATTGTTGGCGCTTTTTTTTGCCCTCTCACCCCAGACCAGCAGGTACATGGCAGCCAATCAGGAAGCTCTCCCCTGGACCACTCCCCTTCCCTATAAAAACCGAAGCCCTGCAGCGTTTTTTCACTCTGCCTGTGTGTGCTGAAGAGATAGTGTAGGGAGAGAGCTGCTGCCTGTTAGTGATTTCAGGGACAGTTGAAAGTTTTCTGGCTAGTAATCGTGTTGATACTGCTCTGTTATTGGAGGGACAGAAGTCTGCAGGGGTTTGAGGGACATTTAAGCTTAGGTAGCTTTGCTGGCTAGTAATCTACCTTCTACTGCAGTGCTCTGTATGTAGCTGCAGTGGGCAGCTGTCCTGCTTCTGATCTCATCTGCTGACTGCTGCAATAACAGTAGTCCTTGTAAGGACTGCTTTTATTTATTTTTTTGTTGTTTTACTACTACTACTACTACTACTACTACTACTATAAGAGCCCAGTGCTATTAGTCTAGCAGTGTTGGGGAGTGGGACTGGTGTGCTAATCTGCTGCTCCTAGTAGTTCAGCAGCACCAACTGTAATTTTTTTTTTTTAATATTCATTTTTTTTTTATTTTACTTTTTTTTATTTTACTACCGCTGTAGTAGTGTATAAGTTGACCTTTTAGGCATTATTTGCCCTGTAGGCATTTTTTGCCCAGTGTGTTATTCAACCAACTGCCATCTAGCTGTGTGACCTTGTTCACATTCTGTCTAAATATCCATAATATTACCGTCTCCAGAAAAAACACCGGAGTGACTTTTTTCAAGCAGCCATAATAAATTTTACGTAATCCGTATCCATCGCTGTAGTAGTGTATAAGTTGACCTTTTAGGCATTATTTGCCCTGTAGGCATTTTTTGCCCAGTGTGTTATTCAACCAACTGCCATCTAGCTGTGTGACCTTGTTCACATTCTGTCTAAATATCCATAATATTACCGTCTCCAGAAAAAACACCGGAGTGACTTTTTTCAAGCAGCCATAATATATTTTACGTAATCCGTATCCATCGCTGTAGTAGTGTATAAGTTGACCTTTTAGGCATTATTTGCCCTGTATGCATTTTTTGCCCAGTGTGTTATTCAACCAACTGCCATCTAGCTGTGTGACCTTGTTCACATTCTGTCTAAATATCCATAATATTACCGTCTCCAGAAAAAACACCGGAGTGACTTTTTTCAAGCAGTCATAATAAATTTTACGTAATCCGTATCCATCGCTGTAGTAGTGTATAAGTTGACCTTTTAGGCATTATTTGCCCTGTAGGCATTTTTTGCCCAGTGTGTTATTCAACCAACTGCCATCTAGCTGTGTGACCTTGTTCACATTCTGTCTAAATATCCATAATATTACCGTCTCCAGAAAAAACACCGGAGTGACTTTTTTCAAGCAGCCAT
This sequence comes from Xenopus petersii, assembly GCA_038501925.1. Taxonomy (NCBI): domain Eukaryota; kingdom Metazoa; phylum Chordata; class Amphibia; order Anura; family Pipidae; genus Xenopus; species Xenopus petersii. The sequence goes on along the minus strand of CM076682.1, from coordinate 33,764,675 downwards.
AATATATTTTACGTAATCCGTATCCACCGCTGTAGTAGTGTATACGTTGATCTTGTGGGCATTATTTGCACAGTGTTTTCTTCAAACCACCATCTAGCTGTGTGAGCTTGTTCACATTTTGTCTAAATATTGATAATATTATCGTCTCTAGAAAAACCACTTGAGTTACTTTTTTTCAAGCAGCATTCTTATATTTTACGTAATCCGTATCCACCGCTGTGTATACGTTGACCTTGTAGGCATTATTTGCACAGTGTTTTCTTCAAACCGCCATCTAGCTGTGTGAGCTTGTTCACATTTTGTCTAAATATTGATAATATTATCGTCTCTAGAAAAACCACTTGAGTTACTTTTTTTCAAGCAGCATTCTTATATTTTACGTAATCCGTATCCACCGCTGTGTATACGTTGACCTTGTAGGCATTATTTGCACACTGTTTTCTTCAAACTGCCATCTAGCTGTGTGTATTATCGTTTCCAGAAAAACCAACTGAGTTTTTGTTGTTGTTGTTTTTTTAAAAATAATGCCAGGCAAAGGCAGGCCGCCACGCAGAGGCCGTGCTAGGGGCCGTGCTGCTATGCAATCCTGTGGCCCTAGCAAATTGCCCAGTTTTAAAAAGCCAATGACCCTGAACTCCCAAAATGCTGAAGAGGTAGTTGACTGGCTTACACAGCACACCCCATCCTCTACCGTTTCTAACTTTACCACAACATCCTCCTCATCCTCCACTGCTATGGCCACCCCACGTAACACTTCCTCCACCACCGGTGCCCCTTCTTCACTGGAGTCAGAGGAGTTATTTTCCCATGAGTTTCTTGAACTGAGTAATGCGCAACCATTATTGGCAGAAGAAGATGAAGGAGATGAGGACGTTACACCAGATTTAATTCTGGCAGAGAACACGACAGAGATGGACATAATGATGAGTGATGAGGAGGAGGTCCCCGCAGCTGCTTCCTTCTGTGATGTGTCAGAAGAAATTGATGCATCTGAGGAGAATGATGATGAGGAGATTGATGTTTTGTGGGTGCCTAGTAGAAGAGAGCAAGAGGAGGGTAGTTCAGATGGAGAGACGGAGAGTCAGAGAGGCAGTAGGAGAATAAGACTTAGAAGAAGCAGGGAGGACAGCCCGCAGGGATCAGTAGGGCAACAACATGTATCGGCACCTGTGTTCAGCCAGCCAACGCACCCGCCATTGCCGCCAATGCCGCCAACTTCTACTGTTACCGCCAGATCGCACACTTCCAAAAAGTCAGCAGTGTGGGATTTTTTTAATGTGTGTGCCTCTGACAAAAGCATTGTAATTTGCAATGAGTGTAGTCAGAAACTGAGCCTTGGTAAGCCCAACAGCCACATAGGTACAACTTCTATGCGAAGGCACATGAGCGGCAAGCACAAAGCACTTTGGGAGCAACACCTCAAAGGCAACAGGCAAACTAAAAGCCACACTCCTTCTGGTCCAGCATCTTACTGCTCTACCTCTGCTCTCCTTGACCCATCTGAACCACCCTCCACTCCGCCTTCCACCTTGACCACCTGTTCCCATTCCCAGTCATCTGCCACCAGCCAAGTTTCTGTGAAGGCCATGTTTGAGCGTAAGAAGCCAATGTCTGACTGTCACCCCCTTGCCCGGCGTCTGACAGCTGGCTTGTCTGCACTCTTAGCCCGCCAGCTTTTACCATACCAGCTGGTGGACTCTGAGGCCTTCCGCAAATTTGTAGCAATTGGGACACCGCAGTGGAAGGTACCCAGCCGCAATTTTTTTTCTAAAAAGGGAATACCACACCTGTACCAACATGTGCAGAGCCAAGTTACCGCATCTCTGTCACTTAGTGTTGGGCCAAAGGTCCATATGACTACTGACGCATGGTCCTCCAAGCATGGTCAGGGCAGGTATGTCACCTACACTGCCCACTGGGTGAACTTGGTAATGGCTGGGAATGGGAAGCAGGGAATGGGTAGCTCAACAACAACAACAACAGTGGAGTTGGTGTCACCGCCACGGATTGCACGCGGTTCTGCCACCACCTCTACTCCTCCATCGCTCTCTACCTCGTCTTCTTCCTCTTCTTCTTCTTACTCTGCTGCTGGGTCCTCCTTCTCCTCCTCCACACCTGTGCACCCCCAGCTCCCCCTAGGCTATTCGACGTGCCAGGTACGCCGTTGTCACGCTGTCTTGGGGATGACGTGCCTGGAAAGCAAAAACCATACCGGATCTGTACTCCTGTCATCTCTGCAGTCACAGGCCGATCGGTGGCTGACCCCACACCAACTGCAGATCGGAAAAGTGGTGTGTGACAATGGAAGCAATCTGTTGGCAGCGTTGAGACTGGGAAATTTAACACATGTGCCCTGCATGGCACATGTGTTAAATTTAATAGTCCAACGTTTTGTCTCCAAGTACCCAGGATTCCAGGACGTTCTCACCCAGTCCAGAAAGGTGTCGGCCCATTTCAGACGTTCCTACACAGCCATGGCACGCCTTGCTGACATTCAGCAGCGCTACAACATGCCAGTCAGGCGTTTGATTTCTGACAGCCAGACTCGCTGGAATTCAACGCTCCTTATGTTGGAACCTCTGCTGCAACAACAAAGGGCCGTCAACGAGTACCTTTTTGAACTGGGTGGTAGGACTGGATCTGCAGAGCTGGGGATTTTTTTCCCCCGTTACTGGGTGCTTATGCGCGATGCCTGCAGGCTCATGCGACCTTTTGAAGAGGTGACAAATATGGTCAGTCGCACCGAAGGCACCATCAGCGACCTAATACCCTTCGCTTTCTTCCTGGAGCGTGCCGTGCGACGAGTGACAGATGAGGCTGTAGACCAGCGTGACGAGGAGCTGGAAGCGCACGATTTATGGTCGGAATCACCAGAACGAACCCAGGCACCTGCTGCAACGCAGGGAGAGGTGCCAGAAGTGGAGTCAGAGGAGGAAGGTGGCTTTGTGGAGGAGGAGGAGGAGGACCAACAGGAGCAGGCTTCCCAGGGGGCTAGTGGTGACCTTTTGGGGACCCCTGGTCTTGTACGTGGCTGGGGGGAGGAGACCGTGGATGATGCAGTCCTTGATAATGAGGAAGCGGAGATGGATAGCTCTGCATCCAACCTTGTGAGAATGGGGTCTTTCATGCTGTCATGCCTGTTGAAGGACCCCCGTATCAAGAGGCTTAAGGAGAAGGACCTGTACTGGGTCGCAACGCTACTAGACCCTCGGTACAAGCATAAAGTGTCAGAAATGTTACCAACATACCACAAGTCCGAAAAGATGCGGCATTTACAAACCAGCCTGCAAAACATGTTGTACAATGCTTTTAAGGGTGATGTCACTTCAGGAACTCATCAACATTCCAGGGGCAGAGGTGCCAGTAATCCTGCCACGAGCACACCTGCAAGGACAAAGCCCTTTGGCCGGTCTGTAACGTCAGACATGCAAATGTTTTTCTGTCCAAGGCAGCGCCACAACCCTTCTGGATCCACCCTCAAAGAACGACTCGACCGGCAGGTAGCGGACTACCTGGCATTAACTGCAGATATCGACACTCTGAGGAGCGATGAACCCCTGGACTACTGGGTGCGCAGGCTTGATCTGTGGCCAGAGCTGTCACAATTTGCCATGAACCTCTTGTCTTGCCCAGCCTCAAGTGTGCTCTCAGAAAGGACCTTCAGTGCAGCAGGAGGGATTGTAACTGAGAAGAGAACTCGCCTAGGTCACAAAAGTGTCGATTACCTGACCTTTATTAAAATGAATGAGGGGTGGATCTCGGAGGGTTACTGCACGCCGGAAGACTTGTTCTGACTTCTATGCAGCTGTCCTTCTCTTCAAGCCTCATGACTCCACACACAGCTGTCCTTTAGCGTCCTCCTCCCTCCGCCACCGTTACAAACTAGGGTGCAAACCCTACTGGTTTAATTTTTTCTGGCCTCTGTGCTTCAGTGGCTGCAACCAAAAAAACTGGGCAAACAATGTCTACAAGGTCAACGTATGGCGAAAAATGACTATTTTCAGCATTTATATGGCATATTTTTTCTGGCAACTGTGCTTCAGTGGCTGCGTCCAAAAAAATGCATATTTTCTGCATTTATATGGCATAATTTTTCTGGCCTCTGTGCTTCAGTGGCTGCAACCAAAAAAATTTATATTTTCAGCATTTATATGGCATAATTTTTCTGTCAACTGTGCTTCAGTGGCTGCGACCAAAAAAATGCATATTTTCTGCATTTATATGGCATAATTTTTCTGGCCTCTGTGCTTCAGTGGCTGCAACCAAAAAAATTTATATTTTCAGCATTTATATGGCATAATTTTTCTGGCAACTGTGCTTCAGTGGCTGCGACCAAAAAAATGACTATTTTCAGCATTTATATGGCATATTTTTTCTGGCCTCTGTGCTTCAGTGGCTGCGGCCAAAAAAACTGGGCAAACAATGCCTACAAGGTCAACGTATGGCAGTTGTTTAAAGAGAACAGTAGATTACTAGCCAGCAAAGCTACCTAAGCTAAAATGTCCCTCAAATCCCTGCAGACTTCTGTCCCTCCAATACAGAGCAGTATCAAGCAGATTACTAGCCAGCAAACTTACTATCATCTGTCCCTGAAATCACTAACAGCTCTCCCCCTACACTATCTCTTCCAAGCACACACAGGCAGATTTTTCAGATACATTTTTGCCCTTGATCCCCCTCTGGCATGCCACTGTCCAGGTCGTTGCACCCTTTAAACAACTTTAAAATCATTTTTCTGGCCAGAAATGTCTTTTTTAGATGTTAAAGTTCGCCTTCCCATTGAAGTCTATGGGGTTCGCGAACCGTTCGCGAACCGCTCGCATTTTTGCGCAAGTTCGCGAATATGTTCGCGAACTTTTTTTCCGACGTTCGCTACATCCCTATTGAACAATAGCACATAGATCATTTAGCACATTGATCCACAATGGAGTATAGAACATACACAGCAGCATAAAGGAAGCATATACTCACAGCACGTATAGGCTGAATCCCCACAGGCTAGGGAATATACAGCAGAGAGTAAGTTGACAGCATGTGATGGGTATTGCCCAGTTTTCAGGATATCTTCCAGTGGCAGACTAGGGGAACTCCTGACATCCCTATCTCAACACTTGGTTCCCTACTCTGGGTCAGTAATACCCTGGGAACTTAATCCCTCTAATCTCCTTGTCGGAGCCTTGAGCTGGTCAACTAAATAACCTCTCTATCACTCCTACAGCGATCTATAAAACGAGTATAGCTGTCTAACTACTAGGGCCAAGGCGCCTAGGGTCAGCACTACCCATTCCCTTCCAGCCTGCTTGGTTGGGCTAAAGCAATGGACCCAGAGCACATGGTTCCTAAACCTTTTATACTCTGGCACAGTGCCATCTGGTGTACACTGTGTGAACTGCAGGGGTTACATAAGCACAAGGTCCCCATAAGGACCCATTGAGGTGTCCATATTACTAGGGATGTGCCTGTCTGTAATGTGTAAGGGTGTCTAAGATTTTCACATCCCTACACCTGTAAACGACACTCAAATGTAAAAAGTGTTTGGGAGCCACACAAGCATGCAAAAAGTTGGGTTGTTAAATAAGAAACATATGTCTTTATGCTATCATAACTAACTTACCTTCAAGACAATTTAAAAATAAGTACCTACTTACCATTGGGAGCAGCATCAATGAGCAACATGTTGCACTACTGAGGTTGCATGGATGTTCTTTATCCCAGAGGTATTGATAGTTTCATAACAGCACAATAGTATCATTAAACTTCTTTGCAGTTACATCACTGTACTGTGGAGAGGTCAAATTTCCCGCGAAATTCGCGAAACTGCGAAAAATTTGTGAAACGGTGCTGGCCTCTCGTTTTTGACGCCAATGAATTTTTTCTGGCAAATTTTTGAGGCAGTTTCGCAAATTTATTCGCCGGCGGTTAATCTCGGGAATTCGCTGCAAATTCGCACCTGTCGAATAAATTCGCCCAACACTAGTGCCAGGGATAATAACGTCTACTTGAAAAACAGCATGCAGTGCTATGGCAAAAACCTATATCTTATTTTCCAGAAACTGATAGCACCAGTTCAGTCTGTGTTATAAATAGGATTATGTGAGCCTGACTTGGATACTCTGAGTATTAGAGTTAATTGCAAAAGAGGCCTCTGCCTCTGCCTCTGTCCACAGTGAATATACCAATGACTAGAGGTGACATTGGAGACAGAAAATACAGGTCTGACTAAAAGGTGAGTTTTGAGACCAGTGAACAAACATACAGAAATAATTAAGACAATTTTTGTATAACCTTAAAAGGGAACAAAGGGCTACAATGATTGGGAACATAATGATTGTATAGACCTTTGTTACCTCTGAAGACTTACCAATACAGGAGCAAGTGCAAATTGCTAAAAAAGGCATGTAATGACTACTGACCAGTAGAACATTATTACATTACTCTGCCTCATTTAGACTTTGGCAAGGTGGTGGAGGTTTAGGAAGCTGATCTGTAATTCTTAGCCCATATTATAGAGGGAAGTAATTATTACGAATGGAAACCATTTTATATATTTTTACAGTCGAGCATTTCTTGGCTTTTTGTTTGCTGTTTTATGATACCAATTAATGATAATCTAGGACTTTCCATACTACCAAATTCCATGGTTTCAATAGCAGTATTTGGAAAAGCTGTTTATCCTGCTGTTACAGAGCAGAGTGATGCTCTTTAAAGGGCATGTAAAGTCTAAAATAGAATACGGCTAGAAATGCTGCATTTTGTATACTAAATATAAACATGAACTTACTGCACCACAAGCCTAATCAAACTAATAATTTATGCTTTCAAAGTTGGCTACAGGGGGCCACCATCTTGTAACTTTGTTAAACATCTTTGCAAGACTAAGACTGTGCACATGCTCAGTGTGGTCTGGGCTGCTTAGGGATCGTCATAAACAAAGCTGCTTGAGTTCTGCATGGCTGGGAAGTAAGGCGGGGCTCCCCCTGCTGTTCATAAGTATGATTGTTTCCCTGCTCAGCAGTTAGGGACCATCTGACAATTCCTATCCACAGCAGTAAATGAAGGGAGAATTTCACTGCATACAGTCAGGTTTCTTATAAAAACGGTACACATTTTTTAATTAAAGTATATTGGAGATAGGTTTATTTTTCATTAAAGAAAGTAAAAATAGGATTTTATTTTTTTGCCTTTACATGCCCTTTAAGAACGTACGCTGAATACAGGAGATATTTATGGAAAACGTATCCCACCCAAACCTCATACAGTATTTGTCACATCTCAATGTTTTAACCTTTACTTCTCTCTTAAATGACTTTAGATCTATGATTGAAATGCCCACATGAACGTGAAACCAAATGGAATGAATCAAGTAGTTATATGCTGCTTGTTTTGTTTTTGTCTGATGCGGGTACAGTAATTTCAGTTCATCCATTATCCAGAAACCCGTTATCCAGAAAGCTCCCAATTACGGAAAGGCCATCTGCCATAGACTCCATTTTATCCAAATTTTTTTAAAAAGTTTTCTCTGTAATAATAAAAAAGTACTTTGTATAAGATATACTGTAATTAATCCTTATTGGAAGCACAGCCAGTCTATTGGGTTTATTTAATGTTTACATTTTTTTTAGACATGAAAATCCAGATCACGAAGATCCATTATCTGGAAATCCCCAGGTCCTGAGCATTCTGGATAACAGGTCCCATACATGTACAGATAACTGCAGCTCAGTGCAGGGCTGGGTGCTGGATACATACTTGTAGGTGGCATGTAAAACACAAGATGTAGAACTTTTGTTTTTGTCTGATACGGGTACAGTAATTTCAGTTCATCCATTATCCGGAAACCCGTTATCCAGAAAGCTCCCAATTACAGAAAGGCCATCTGCCATAGACTCCATTTTATCCAACTTTTTCTCTGTATTAATAAAAAAGTACTTTGTATAAGATATAATTAATCCTTATTGGAAGCACAACCATCCTATTGGGTTTATTTAATGTTTACATGATTTTTTTTAGGCATGAAGATCCAGATTACGAAGATCCATTATCTGGAAAGCCCCAGGTCCTGAGCATTCTGGATAATAGGTCCCATATATGTACAGATAACTGCAGCTCAGTTCAGGGCTGGGTGCTGGATACATACTCGTAGGTGGCATGCAAAACACAACATGTAGAACCAGAATAAATTTCTTTGACAATATAAAGCATAACACTCTTAGAGTTTAATCCAATGTTAACCCATCTGCATCTTTTAAAGATTAAGTAGTAGCCTTTGCAGGGGGGTAATCCAATACTGCACTGTATCTCATGATGAACAAAGCAATGCAGTTATATTATAGAATACAGACTATACAGTGTAACTGTGATCAGTTTATATAAACGCCTGTATTCTTTGAAGGATACATAACTGAGAATAAATAGGTAGAAAGGCTTTCTGAATTCCTGTGCTAGAACTAAAGACATGCACACATGGAATCCTGCATTCAATGGCTACTGTAACTGTTTTTAATAATAACTTTTATAAAGAATAACTTTTTTGCATGCATTTGTTCTAGCTTCATTACCACATGCTGCTAATGCTTAATTGGAAAGCTGCAAACAAGTAATGGCTGAGATTCTGTGCCCCTTATATCTAAAGATAAGCAGCAGATTGTATATTTTGCTGCTGCAACAAAAGATGGAACAATTTGCTATATTGGAAATAGGATTTTTAATTAAAGCACACAGCGAGTGGTTAAGTAAAGGGACATTAAGGGAGATATACACAGCAAGACTGGTAAAATGTATTTGTTTAAATTGCTTCCCTGAGGAAAATCTTAGTTAGACAACAGGCCATGTAGTAAATAGATCCCAGAAGAATAATATGAAGCTGACATATTGTACTGGACACAATTGTCACATCAAATGAAGGCTATATTCATATTATTTCTATATGCTGAGTTTAAAATATCTCTATGCTTTCCTGTGTTTATAGACCATAATGATTTCACCAGAGCCACTGATTATTTGTCAAAGGCATTCTATAGTAGCTTTATAGTCTTAAATTATTGCAGCACATCCATTTGTTTCAAGCTGGGCTGGTTGATTTGTACATTTAGAGGTAGAAAGCACTAACCATAATCATCCAGACCCCAGAATGACATTGGTTAATAAGAAGATCATATATATTTATACAGGATTTATTATAATTATTATCTATTAATCCTATAGCAGTTTACATTTATATGAATGCAGAATTACCTCGAAAAGGGAGAACAGAAATGTAGGGTGTAACATGTCCTTATCCCCTTCCCCTACAGTCATCCTTCAAGCAGTCCTTCAGGTCACCCTTAAGTCCCATGACTACCTGTCCAGCTGTCATTGTCAATGGCAAGGGAGTGAGCTGATTGGATGGGGTGTGAAAGCATTATCTAGTGGATACTGGGAGCCCAAGGGGAAACATGGGAAAATTGACAGGAATCTGTACTTGGCACCTAAGCTGAGGGGACGTTCACCAAAGATATAAGGATCCCTGAAGAAAAACTCATTGGGAATTTAATGGGGTTTTTCACCTTTGAGTTAACAATTAGAAGTATCATGTAGAGAATGATATTCTGAGGCAATTTGCAATTGGTTTTAATTTTGTATTTGAGGTTTTTAGGAGTTATTTAGCTTTTTATTTATCTGCTCACCAGTTTACAAGCTCAGCAATCTGGTTACTAGGGTCCAAATTACCCTATAAACCATGCATTGATTTGAATATGAGACTGGAAAACAAATAAGAGAGGGCCTGAATAGAAAGACAATTAATTACAAGCAACAATGACATTCAGGGGCTGATTCACTAACTTTGAGTGAAGGATTCGAAGTAAAAAAACGTCGAATTTCGAGTAGTTTTTTGTGCTCCTCGACTATCGAATTGGCGTAAATTCGCCTGAGTAGAATGATTCGAATAGATCGAGCGCAAAAACAATGCGACTATTCGCCCATTCGATAGTCGAAGTACTGTCTCTTTTAAAAATACTTCGACTGCCTACTTCGCCACCTAAAACCTACCGAATTGCTTTAAAAGCCTATGGGAAAGCCCCATAGGCTTGTTTTCCAAGTTTTTGATTGAATAAAAAGGCATTCAATCGAATGAAAATCCTTTGAGCGAATATTCGATCAAGCGCCTATTCGCCTGGCTAATATTCGCCAATTCGACTATTCGCCAGTGCGTAAATTCGCCCGAATTGCCTATTCGATTCTATTCGATTCTATTCCCCAGTCGAATTTCGAGGGATTTAACCCCTCGAAATTCGACCCTTGATGAATTTGCCCCTAAGGATGTTATTTACTAAAACTCTGGCTTTTTGTGGGAAAAAAAATCAAATTTTCTGAGTTTTATTATACCCTGATGATGCAAAAAGCCTGAATCAGAAAACCCATCAAGGTCATGTATAAGTCAATGGCAGATGTCCCTATCCCAGGTTGAAGATATTGTGGTCTGCACTGGGTTTAGCCCGATAATCAGAAAAATTCAGGGTTTTTGGGCAATGGCAAGAGTGAGTAGTGGATGGGAGTTTGGTCAAGCTATGTTAGAAATTATATTAATTCGGATTTTAGTAAATAACCACCTAAACATGAAGTCTTAAAGAACATTTGTTTTTTAGAAGGGGTCAGTGACCCACATCTGAAAGCTGGAAAGAGTCAGAAGAAAAGGCAAATAATGAAAAAATATAATGAATAAATAATGAAGACCACTTGTAAACTTGCTCAAAACTGGCCAATTTATAACATACTAAGGGGCCGATTCACTAACTTCGAGTGAAGTATTCGAAGTTAAAAAACTTAGAATTTCGAAGTTTTTTTTGGGCTACTTCGACCATCGAATGGGCTACTTCGACCTTCGACTACGACTACGACTTCGAATCGAAGGATTCAAAGTAAAAATCGTTTGACTATTCGACCATTCGATAGTCGAAGTACTGTCTCATTAAAAAGTACTTCGACCCCCTAGTTCGCCATCTAAAAGCTACGGAAATGTTAGCCTATGGGGAAGGTCCCCATAGGCTTGCCTAACTTTTTTTGATCGAAGGATATTCCTTCGATCGTTGGATTTAAATCCTTCGATCGTTCGATCGAACTATCTGCGCTAAATCCTTCGACTTCGATATTCAAAGTCGAAGGATTTCAATTCCTAGACGAATATCGAGGGTTAATTAACCCTCGATATTCGACCCTTAGTGAATCGGCCCCTAAAAGTTAACTTAAAGGTGAACCACTCCTTCCAGCATCAATGAAGGATTAAAATCAGTCAATTAAAATCAGTGGCTTGTTAGTCTATTGGAATATTTCTGAAATCGGAAATCAACCAGGCGAAATCCCACACAAATGTTGGGAGATATAAATATATTAAATCCATAAAGAGACATGGTGGGAAACAAAAAGAATCCTTGCACTACAAGGCAACAATGTTAGAGTAGTAGCCCAATCTTCTCATATGCCCTTGCTTTAACCTTAAATGTATCTCTAGAAATAAACCAAAATATATGTTTGTCCCTTATGGTTTCTTTAGCTCACACGTATCAAAATCAAACATAATGAGACTGGTTATAATGCATGTCTGAATGTCACTTTCTAATTTCAAGGCCTGTATGGAAGTCTAGAGACCATATATATTCATTCAAAACAGGGAAAATATGCAACTAAGGGATTCTCCTTATTTATTAATGTCAAACATATTTATCTACTGTATGTGGAATATTTTATCATAACTGTAATGGAAACCACTTTGGGGAAAATACCTTTCAAGTTCTCCCTTGATAAATATGACCTATTGAATTTTTGTTGATGCTGGAAAAGTTGAAACTGTGCACCTGCAAAACTGTTGTAGCATCTAAATAATATCTGAGGATGGACACTACTTGTCTATGTGTACAGCAGGTGCAGAAACATAATATTGATTGGACTGATGTAGGTATAATGTATTATAATGTATAGTTTCCCCTCTCTTAAGGCTACAGCAGATGTAAAGAAATATTATTATTGTGTATTTTTAGAGCGCCAACATATTGTGCAGTGCAGACTTTTTCCCATGATTTTTTCGGGGTAATCGCCCGAAAATCCAGAATTTTTCGAATTATTGTACAAGACCCAGGTTTAGTTAATAACCCCCACAATATATATATACATATACATATATATTTACTTTTTACCAGTACCCAGGGGCAGCTGAGTAAAAGGTAGGGCTCCTTTCTCTGTCTCTTATATATATATATATATATATATATATATATATATATATATATATATATATATATATATGGGTTTTTTTTACATGCATGTTATGGTGACATTAAGAAGGATAGACAGGCCTTCAATGCAATGTGTTTTCGATTTCTATGACTATATTTACATTTGATTATTTAGCCATAATTAATTAAATGTAGCTATAATTATCAAATGTAACATTATTTAACACTCAGCAATAAGGTTTCCTCATACAAAGAGATCAAAATTCTTTCTTTTTCTATGTTCGTATTTATTGTTAATGTTCATTATTACATCATGCTTTAGAAAATAAAAAAGATGAAGGAAACATTTCTCAGTAATTCAGCCTCGCCAGCAAAATACAACACAAAATTATTCAGAGGAGAAATACAATTTTCTGTCATCTCTGCAATACACTGATAAAGCTACAGGCTAATATGTTTTGATATTTTTGTCACTCATTTATCATGTGACCTTTCATGCTATCATTAATACCGCTAAGGGACACAGCAGATATACTAAAATAAGGGTGTGGGGAAGTCAGATTGCTTCTCTAACCACTAATGGTCAGTCACAGCAATTTATGTTTTCCTTTGGTAAAGCCCTGCTGGAAGAGAGTAGTTGTTATTAAAATTTGATATTACTGTCTCGGCGCTGCCATTCCGAATGTGCAGCTATCATTCATGATGAAAATACTTGGGGTTAATAAACCTTATTTTGAATCATGATATTAATATAAAATAACATCTTTATATGTAAACTGAAATGAGTAAAAGAGTTTTTTGATATTTGAGGAAAAATTACATCTGTAAGAGCAGTAAATAAACAATAATTAAGAAAACACTTTTAGTTTTATTAAAATGATGCTTGTGTTTTATACCAATGCACGTCTACAAAATAATTACAGTCTAGGTATTTGGTGGATACAAGATACTTATTTATAAAAACATTGCCAATGTAAGGGACATAACAAAAATGTATTTGCATGTAAAATATTATACTCCAAAGTTACAACATTTGTTCAAATGAGTAAAAATAATGCTAGGAAAGTAGGAAAACTTTTTATCTGAAAAAGAATTGCATCATTGATAAATCTATCCCCTGGAGGCCTATTTAATAAAGGTAGAATTTTAGTGGTATTAGAGCTTTTTGATACCACAATTACATTTTATTGGGGGAATGTAATATTGGTCACTAAGTGAAAAAATTTGATTTTGCGAACACTTTGCCCCTCATGGTAAAGTAGGATAGGGATTGCAAATTTTATATTTTGCAATAGTGCACAGTGTATGTAATAAAATTTCGCAATTGCAAACCATTTTTTGAGACAAAAAGGGGAACTCCGGCTTCCAAACCCAAATTTGATAAAGAGGCCCACATACCACAGAAACCCCTAATAAATCCCCCACAGTTACCTGTTTCTTCAAAAAGTATGAATACATGCAATCCAGCAGGTGTGCAGGGAATTGTGGGGTGTGGACAGCGCCGATTCTAATGTATGCGCCGCCTGAGCTGGCTCCTGCAATGCCGCCCCCCTCACCGGCTTACCTGTCGGGAGGGAAGGCAGGAACACTAATGCGGAGAGCATAACTGCGCTCTCTCGTAATAGTACCAAGAGCGGCTTTTTGCCACCCCTGGAAACCTCTCTGGCGTTGCCGCCTGCGGTGAGTTTCTAAACTCGAATCATTGGCGGCGTAACCCTAGGTGTGGAGAATGCAGTCTAAGGACAGATGTACGGAATGCATATCAGGACATTGTCAGGGAAAATCCATCTCCTGCATGTGATCTCCTATTCTAGAGGAATGCAACGTCGCCTGCTTTTCCACTAACACCTCCTCAAAGCAGACGTCACAACTCTCTCCCTTCTCAACTGTCAGGTTCTGCTTCTCACTCCTCCCTCCTCAGCCATCCTTCCTGGGTCCTAGCTTCTCCCTCCTCAGCCATCAGCTGTAGCTCGATTTTTGCAATTAAAAAACCTAAAATACCTATTGGCTAAAACAAATGGCAAGAACAAGTAACTATAATCAGGACGCAGGGCTGAATATGTGCACCCTGAGGAGTGAGGAGCAAGAGCTGACGACCGAGGAGGGATTAGCAAGGACCTAGGATGGATGTCTGAGGAGGAAGGAGTGAGGAGCGAGGACCCAGGATGTATGGCTGACGAGGGACTAGTGAGGAGCAAGAGCTGACGGCTGAGGAGGGAGGAGCGAGGTGTGACATCAGCCTCAGAGGATGGGTGAGTAAAAAAGCATGCCATGTCGCATTCCTCTTGCTTAGTACAGCGCATGCAGGACAACGATTTCCCCTGACGATGTCCTAAAATGCGTTCCGTTCAGATGGCTGCTGATACAAAGTAACAGTAGTCAGCCAGCTCAGCAAAGTAGCAAGTAGTGATGGGCGAATTTATTCGCCAGGCGCGAATTCGCGGCGAATTTGCGCGATTTGCCGCCAGCGAATACATTCGCGAAACTCCCGCGAAAATTCGCGTCAAAAATTCGCCGGCGTCAAAAATTTTTTTTTAAAAAAATGGACGCCGGCGTCGAAAACGGGCGCCAGCGTCAAAAACGGGCGCCGGCGTCGAAAAAACAGGCGCCGGCGTCAAAAACGAGATGCCGGCGCCGTTTCGCGAATTTTTCCTCGTTTCGCGAATTTCGCGCGAAATTCGCGAAATTTTCGGCGAAGCGAAACGGCGCAAATTCGCCCATCACTAGTAGCAAGACAGATCAGCAGGACAGCAAGTGCTAGGCTTAGGGAACTGTCAGAAACCATTAAAAATCATGAAAAGTCTGCATATTTTTTATTTGATGTATAATGCAAAGTTGCTTGAAATTATGTTTTCTTTTCAAAAAGCTGAAGTTATGTTTTTAAGGAGTTCCCCTTTAACGAAACTCCACAGCAGGTGTTTGCAATGCGCAATTAGGATACACAATGCAATAAAGGGCTAATGAAGAAATATACATTGCAACATGCACATTTTTATTGGCAAAGTTTAGCACTTTGCAAATGTTATTACATTTCCCCCTATTTCTCTAAAACCATGAATGCCATGAAATTATTAAAAGATCTGAATATAAAAAGTGACAGTTTTTTGTGGTTTTTACACTTTTTTGAGTTTTAGAGAAAAAAAATACAATTTGTCAAAAAAAGGAAATCCAAATTTTAGTAAATCAGACCCTTATAGTAGGTTTAGTTCCATAATTGTGGTTGCTATTTTGAAAGCATTAGGGACTTCCAGTTTCAGCCTTTGCTGCACTAATGTTGCTGCAGGCTATCTGGCCAACAACTTATTTTTATAGCCCTTGAATTAGATAATAATTCCCTTATGAGAACACAGCAGGGCCTGTGACCTAATGATCTTTGGTCCATATTAATCTAGAATTGTAAAAAGAGTTCCCTACGGTTCACCAGAGGAGAACTCTCCAGCTCTCTATTCACTAGTATAGGATTTTTATGGGCATATTTATCAAAAGGTGAGAATGGAGCTTGATATAATATACTCTTTGATATTGTCACTAAATATGCTGAGTCAAAGGGGCAAATTCCCTAACCGGCGAAAATTCGCCAGCGACGGGTTCGCAGCAATCGCAACACTTCGACCAGGCGTAAATTCGCTAGGACAACACCAATTCCCTAAAGTACGAAGTTGCTTCCAGTACGCCGAACACTGGCAAATTTTCGCTAGTGTTACTCGGGCAATCAAATCGAAGATGCGCTAGTGTTGCCTAAATTGCATAATTTAAATAAAATAGAGTTGGTATAATTCCCTACACATGAGGCCAGTTTATATTCCATATGTTATAAAATGTAGGGGGAAACCCGGTTACCCAAAAAAAATTTACGGACCTTTGCAGGCTATCACTCTGAAAAAAGGAAAAGACGCCAGCGTTTTTGGGACTTTTTTTTTGCACTAAAAATTAAGGAAGTCCGATCGACGCCAATGTACTTTGCCTGGTCTGAGCTGGTGAAGACAACTCTAGCAAATGAGGTAACCATCAGTAAAATCCGCATCTTAGTGAATTCGCGCAATTACGTCAGTTTGCCAGAGCAAAAATTTGCCTGGCGTCAGAGTGCGAAGCAACACAAGCGTCTATCTCCTTCACTAGCGAGGTGATGCCTGCACCCATTTGGGAATCAATGGGCGGTGGCACATTAGGGAATCAATGGAACTTTCACTCATTGATAAATACTCTTCAAAATCCCATTGAAATTAATGGAGAGTGGCACAATTGCATTCTAGTGGACTGGTGATCTCTAACTTCATTCTTTGATAAATATGCCCCTATGCTGTAGCCTTGTGCAACCAAACCCTAGAGGCAGATTTGTAAATATTCAAACTTCAGAAACTACTCAGACATAAGGGCATAATTACTCCACTCTCCATTTATTAAGGATTTTTAAAGACCGATCTATTAACGAGTGAAAGTGAGAATTCACTCTTTGATAAATACACTCTTAGAGAATATTCGAACCTCAAATAATTAGTAGTTTTTGGGGCAAAAAAAAACCAATTACAATTTGTGGAGATTTATTAAAGTCCGATGGTCTAAAAACAGTGAATCTGAAACCCTGGCATCTAAAAGCTCTCAAAATTCACCAGCGTGACGTCATTTCGTTACTTCGCCGATTTACTAATGGTCGCTGGCGTAACTTCGCTAGCATTAATTTGCTCCCTTACACTTGGGGGCAGATGTATCAAGGGTCGAATTTCGAGGGGTTAAATCCCTCGAAATTCGACTGGGGAATAGAATCGAATAGGCAATTCGGGCGAATTTACGCGCCGGTGAATAGTCGCACGATCGAATATTCGCCCAGCGAATAGTCGCACGATCGAATATTCGATTGAAGGATTTTCATTCAATTGAATGATCGATCGAATGCCTTTTTATTCAATCAAAAACTTAGAAAACAAGCCTATGGGACTTTCCCATAGGCTTTTAAAGCAATTCGGTAGGTTTTAGGTGGCGAAGTAGGCAGTCGAAGTATTTTTAAAAGAGACAGTACTTCGACTATCGAAGGGGCGAATAGTCGCAGCGTTTTTGCGCTCGATCTATTCGAATCATTCTACTCAGGCGAATTGACACCAATTCGATAGTCGAGGAACACAAAAAACTTTTCGAAGTTCGAGCTTTTTTCCTTCTATTCCTTCACTCGAATTTAGTGAATCGGCCCCCTAGTGAAGTTGCACCCTGCTGAATGGATGTACAGTAACTATGCAAATTCACTAAGATGCAGATTTTACTGAACGTTACCTCTTGCGCCAGACTTGCCTTCGCCACCTCAGACCAGGCGAAGTGCAATAGAGTAGAAAGGACTTCCTCAAAAAATAGTTGAAAATTTTTGCAGAAAACGCTGGCAACTTTTCATTTTTCAGGGCACATAAACTATACACTGTGATCATGTGTAGGGCAATATATTTTATTAAGGTTTACCGGGCTTGTGTAGTGTAATGTATTGGCTTCAACATATACGTCCATTCAACTTTAACTTCTCGCCGTATGCAAATTAGCCAACGCCAGCGCAACTTCGCTTTGCTTGCCGCGGTAACGCTAGTTTTACTTCGCCAGCATTCGGCGCCCTGGATGCAACTTCAGATTTTAGTGAATTAGCGTTGTCCTGGCGAATCTATGCCTGGCGAAGTGTTGCAATGTTAGTGAAGCCGTCGCTGGCGAATTTTCAAAGGTTAGTGAATTTGCCCCCAAAAGATGTCCAAGGGTTAAAATCTGATTTGCTGTATTGAAAGGGTTAGGAATAAACATGGTCAGGTTCAGACAAAAGTGCAAAGGCAGGCAGCACAGGATCAAAGTCAAAGTCAATCCCAAGGGGCACATTTACTAAGCGCGAGTGAAGGATTAGAATAAAAAAAACTTCGAATTTCAACGTCTTTTTTTGGCTACTTCGACCATCGAATTGGCTACTTCAACCTTCGACTACGACTTTGAATCGAACGATTCGAACTACAAATCATTCAACTATTCGACCATTCGACCAATCAAACGAATTGCGGTAAATCCTCGACTTCAATATCGAAGTCGAAGGATTTAACTTCGAGGTTTCATTTATCGAGGGTTAATTAACCCTCGATATTCGACCCATAGTAAATGTGCCCCCAGGGGTCAGAAAGTCCAGAGAATGATTAATAATTAATTTGGGAACACCCAGGAACACCAGTATTTGGGACCTATATTCGGGCATTGAACGTCCTGGGCTTCTTTTTAGCCAACACCAGCGCAACTTCACTTTGCTTGCCGCAGTAACGCTAATGATACTTCGCCAGCATTCGGCGCCCTGGGTGCAACTTCAGATTTTAGTGAATTAGCGTTGTCCTGGCGAATCTATGCCTGGCGGAGTGTTGTAATGTGAGTGAAGCCGTTGCTGGCGAATTTTCAGAATGTCCTGAGCGTCTTTTTATTTAAATTTAAATACATACCAAGTGCAGCGTCCTGACATCATGCGTCTACGTGCCAACATCATGGCGCTGGCGCCGCAACCCATGTGGCCGACATCTTGAATGTGGTGCCGAAAGCAACGGGAGCACCGCTTAGCCCTACGGGGCACTCCTGACAACCATGACAAGAGGTAAATAGTTAGGAACCACCATATGAGATTTACCTTAATGTTATGACTTTGTAACTAAAAACCCCTGTTACATGCACTTGTATAGATACTAGATTACTAATTAGACAGGGGACCAGGGAAAGTGCATTGATCAATTCCTCCTCTTTTTCTGAATGTTTGTATTCAATTTGGCCATATCAGTAGAACTTCCATTGTATTTAAATATATTTTTACTTAGCCTTGGCGTGCTCCCACAGCACTCCTTTTTTGCAGAGACCCCCCTCCCCAGCCACTCTCCTACCTGAGAGTGAGGACCGGGACCCTCCGAAGAGTATTTTTGCAGGTGCCTGGCACTGAGTAGTTCAGTTTAGTTTATAAATGAGTTCAATTCAGGGATGGGAGTTAGATCAATCTTGTTGTAATTAAAACATTTGAATAAATCGAGGGCAAACAGACAGTCGGAGAGAGGGGACCGGACATGGGGAGGCGACAGAGGAGGTTCTTGCACCCTAGGCACGTGCCTACTCTGCCTAACCCTAGTTCCGGCCCTGCATCACTATGATTTCCAGAATAAAATTGCTCTAATACACTCAGCGACTCACATATTTTGACATAACATAACATGGAACTTAACTCTAGCACCTACAATATTCATTTGCTTATTTGGTAGTAAAGCAGTAGAATAGTAGCATCCTGGTCAGCATTATCTGTTCTGACTTATATAAATTCTCTTTGTCATTGGACAAAGGGGAACGTGTAATCAAAATTTAGAGCAGAGTGGAAAGTTTGATTTTTGATCCCATGTCAGAATGTGTGTCATTGTCCAACGACATAATGTTGTGCCTGAGCTGAATAAAACAAAGCAGAGAGGGTACACAAGTCACAAATATGATTTCTACTAAAAAAGAAGAGCATATATATTTACATATGTGATATATGTGTGTGATCTGTCAATATGAGATGAATACAAGCACATATATAGAGATCATCAATTCAGAAGAATAAGCAAATAACACATTATATGGAAGCAAAATATTTGTGCCAAGATTTAAGGGATTATTTATTAAGTTGTGAGTTGTGTTTTCTCAAGAAATTCAAGTTTCAAGGTTAGTTTCACTAAAAAACTAAAAAAGATTTTGGAAAAAAACTAAAAAAAAATTAGATTTATTATGCTCTCAATCTGCTTAAGGTCCCAATCTGAAAATACTCAATTTCATGTAAAAGTCAATGGCAGAGGTCCCTTTATACATTTGAAGATGTTTTTTGCATTCATGATTTTTTGTTGTTTTACACTGGTTTTTGCACAAAAATCAATAAATTTGAAGTATTCATGTTTTTTTAGCCTATGAACTTGATACATTTTTCCCAATTGCATTCAATCAAGTTTTTTACATTCTAATTTTTCATACTGTAAATAAGCAAACATGCGAGTTTGTTTCAATTGTGAGTTTATTCAAGAAAGAAAAAATCCCACAAACTCGACATTCAATAAATAACCCCCTTAAAATGATGTTCATGCCAGTCACCTGTTTAACTACAACTCCCTTCATTGCCGTCAGAGCCTGGGAGTTGCAATTGCATTTACGGGGGTTATTTACTTAACCTTGAATTTATCTGGTTGGGTTTTTTGGGGCAAAAAACTCAAATCATTTGAGATTTATTATACTCAGATGCTGCAAAAAGCCCAAATCCGAAAATCCACCATAGAGTGATTTGGCGTTTTTATCAAGTTTTTTCTCGATTGATTAAGGTTATTTTATTAATGAATTGGGTTAAATTGGTCATGGGAGTTTGGTCGTGGTTTTTTAAAATAAAATGTGAGATAAATTCAGATTTTAGTAAATAACTCAATAACTTAATATCTTTTCAGACTGACAACCTTTGAATAAAGTAAATACAAACCAATATGAGCAAATATAAACTGTCCTGTTGATAATGTTAACCCATAGCAATGAGTGACATTTTTCACCAGGTTTTGCTGTGAATAAATGCTCATAAACTATGGGCCCAATTACTTAGCTCGAGTGAAGGAATAGAGGAAAAAAACTTCGAATTTCGAATGTTTTTTTTGGCTACTTCGACCATCGAATGGGCTACTTCGACCTTCGACTACGACTTAGAACAATTCGAACTAAAAATCATTCGACTATTCTACCATTCGATATTCAAGGTACTGTCTCTTTAAAAAAAACTTTGACCCCCTAGTTTGCCACCTAAAAGCTACCGAAGTCAATGTTAGCCTATGGGGAAGGTCCCCATAGGCTTAGCTATCTTTATTTGGTCAAACAAAAATCGTTCGATCGATGGAGTAAAATCCTTCGAATCATTTGATTCAAAGGATTTAAATCCGTCGACTTTGATATTCGAAGTCGAAGGATTTAAGGGTTCACTGAAAAAGTTACACAGTGACCACAAAAAAACTCCTATTGACTTTGAGTAGTGATGGGCGCGTAGTGACGTGCGCATAAAAATTGTGATTTGTTTACAAATTGCCATGTGTCATCAACATAATTTGGACGCTCAGGGACTTCAACGTGCTTTGCAAATTTTTTTGCCGTTTCGTAATTTTTCCTCCATCACTAACTTTAATGCACTTTGCACATTTTTGGTGAAACGAAACGGAACAGATTTGCTCATCACTATCCATAATTCTCATTCTGTGCACAGAACATAAAGGGGTTTATTGATAAAAGTCCAAATTTATCTCAATATTTTCTGCTACAAAGTCCGATCAAATCCGCTCGGGTTCTTTGCACTTATTTATTATTAAATTTTCCCAAAAATTTGCTTTGTGGAAAAAAGTACGATTTTTTGGATTTTTCATCTGATTTTCACAATTGTTTTGGGGATTTTTCACCCAAAAACTCCCATTGACTTATATGCAACCTCGACAGGTCAGAGATGCTGAATTTTCTGATTTGGACTTTTCCATCCTTGAAGTTTAATAAATTCTGAAATATTCGTGATTTTTTTAAAGTCTGATTTTATAAAAAAAAAATAAATCACACATTTTTGCATTCAGAGTTTAGTAAATAACCCCCAAAGCGTATGCCCCTTATAAACTATACTGTTCTTATTTACTAACAATACGCCTGCTCAGTTTAACTAATACAAGCAAATACAATTTTGCACCTATTTTATATTATTATACGAGGGCCCACAGAGAGTGCCATTTATAAATGCAGTAATGTACAGCAACATGACATAAAAAGTGATAAATATGTAAAGTGATAATATTAAAAATAATATACAACTGCTAACTCAGTAAATATGCATTCAGCATCACAATGCAACTGACAGCTCATCCATTCATGAACGCAGGAATGTAGCATCTGAAATAGTATGTGTTTTTTAACTATACATTTTTTAAAAGAAGTTGCCAAAAAAAAACAAGAGGTCATCTATATTTTAGACATAATATATTTTACAAGGCATATGGTGTGCACTGGAATATTCACAGAGAACACACACACACAGATTTGGAGCTGACATTTATGTTTGCATGTAAATTGAGCAAGAACCACAAACAAAGAATACAATCTCGTATACTAGCATTCAGCAGTAAAGGATAGATAGCCTGCCTGCTACCAATCAGCAAGTAGTTGCCATAGCTACAAGGTCAGGAAATATGCCTTATCCCCAGTTGTCCAAGGCTTGCACATGTCACTTCTAAAACTATGAATTTTATATACAGGTCAGGAGATGAATTCCTAAGAAATAAACAGAAAACTGGACGATAATTACAGAAAATGTTTTTTTGCATCTTTGCATCCTTTGGAAATACAATTGTCTAGGCACAGTTTGCCCGTTTCCTTGTGTTAGATAGTATCAGAAATTGTGAGATTTATCTTTTTTCTTTCTTTCAAAATACACAATTTATTTCTGAGTGTAGTATGCTGCCATGTCACCTTTTTAATGGTCATTAGTCAATTTTTTTTTCATTGGTATACCTTTCTATGAGTTTGTAAGTTTCAATTTTAGCTGAGGATTTCAGATCTGCATATTAATTGGGAATTTCGTTGTATATAAATGTAACTTTTTCTTCATTACACCGAAAAACACAATTCTTTTTATGAATACAGTAATTGTTTTCAATGCCAGATTTCAGGTGGTGTCCTGAATTAATTAGTGAAAGGCCTCATCAAGATCTAGAACACTGCAAAATTAAAGGTAGGTCAAAAAAAAATTCAGCAAAATTATTTGTAAATGCTTCCTGGAGTTGTCTTTTTAAACAAGCACTGCATTTCTCTTCCACTTGCTTTTTTATTGTGATTGCTAATATTTCTCTAAAATGATACTGATTTCATTTATGTAGAATTAAACCATGATTAAATAATAACGAATGCACTGCAAAACAGTATAGGTTGATTGTTCAATGTCTGTGAAACGTTAAGGATTTTTGTGAATGCATGCATTTATTTGGAAAGGCTGCTATTTAACAAAGACATTAACTAAAAAAAAAAGTGTATGCAGTTGATTTGTTTTTCAAATGATGAAGTGGTATGTTTGTATTGTATTTTTGTTCTTGCATGTTGCATATTTTATTCATTGTTGTTAAACGCCTGGCACAGAAGGAAATCTGCTCAAGACATAATAGTGCATATATTGGTCTACCTTCCTTCTGGACTGTAGCCTT
Organism: Xenopus petersii; assembly: GCA_038501925.1. Taxonomy (NCBI): domain Eukaryota; kingdom Metazoa; phylum Chordata; class Amphibia; order Anura; family Pipidae; genus Xenopus; species Xenopus petersii. Next base: position 33,741,259 of record CM076682.1, on the reverse strand, counting down.
TGTTCAGATGAACCTGTTTTTCTTTTCTCTTTTTTTTTTTTTGTTGGTCAGGAAAGATTAGTCCTTACATTGATAACAATCCTTTTTTCAGAAAGCAGCATTCAAATGAGAAACTAAGTACATTTCTTTTCAACAGGCAATTTACCCCATGATGAGATATGCTTTCACTTATTTTTCTTTGACATTCTAGCATCTAGCAGCACAGCAGGTATCCAGAGGTTAGGCTTCAAATAAAGGATAACTACATTCTTACATTAATAGATGCCATTGTATGAATTTGTCATATTATTGCAGAATTTAGTCTCTTTAATTGTGCCTTTAAAATTATACATGTTAAGCTGTCCAGACTGAGGTTGCAAAATATCCTTCCCATTCTTTAATAATAATTGCTGTGTCTCTATAATGCTCTTGAGGATTTTTTTTTTCTTGCACACCCTCGTTCAGAATCATAAGGGAAAAAGACAGATGCTTTTTTTCTTAAAATGTGAAACTGTAGGATCAACAATAAAATATTACCTGCATCTTCAGCAAGAAGTCTGATTACATGTTCATACATTAATCATTTTCAACTAATCAGTTGCTGGAAAAAAAAACACACTTCATGAATTCATTTCTAAAAATATTGTCTTTGCAATGTGTATGAGTCAGAATTAGAATTGTTTTCAAAACTTAAAAATAGCTTCTTTTTTTTCTTCTTCTTTTCTTTGACCTTTTATTGTGGTCATGTGAGTCTAGGTTGTATGTCTTCTGGCCTACATGCAACCTTGCCTATTAGTCAGTCCCCTAACCATTGATGTGAACCATCGGCCCTATGATTTCTGTGGTTCATTCATTTTTGTGGTTCTCTAACGATCTCTGCCCTAGCTCTAAATCCTCCCTTTATTGTAGACAGAGCTGACAACAGGCAGCCTTGTCTTTCATTTCCTTGATGTACTTTGTACTGCAGTATGGCTTTTGTTAGTATTGATGCAAACATTACCATAAACCACCACCTAGGGACAAGAAACAATTGACTAACTGTTTTCAAATCCAATACACTTAAGTTGATCAGACACAAAGTTTAAGTACAGTTTGCTATAACAGCAGCAATGCTGTGTGGCCTCAACCTTTATAGATGGAAAAATAAAGGTCAATGGCATGTAGATACTTATGTCAAGACAGAGTGCAATGCTATCCTTTCTCCAGGAGCAAATATACAGAGCCTAAAACTCATTCCGTCACTTGTTTAACAACAGATGTGCCAGTTCTATGCACTATGGTTTAGAATTCAAATCTTAAATCCTTTTATCAGCAGGATGGTTCAATAAACTTTATTCACTGTGTGATATGCTAACTGCCAACATGCATTTTCAAATGCCTCATGTAGAATATTCAGAGTTAAATTCTAAACAGCAGGCTAACAATCACTCATTAAAACAGAATATTCTGCAGCATATGGGAGATTTTCAAAGTTAGCTGTATGGTAAATGCAAAACGGTAGCTGACCCCTTTTGTGTAAAGAGCAGTGGCAGGGTCATTTGCTTTTTGAGGCTCGTTAGATCCTAGATTCAGGTCTTTGTAAAAAGGACCATTCACTTTCCATATGATGCTTCAAAGATGTCAGCTGCATCTTTGAAGTTTCTCCCTAAATTAAGCAGGGGAGAAATTTGAAAACACATGAAACAAAAAGATTGCAAATATGACGGCAGAAAACTCATAATATAATGTTAAAAAATGCATCACAGCCCTTAAAAGCTGTTTTTCATTTTTAGGAAGCCTAATCATTGTTAAATGTTAAAAGCCAGTTGGGAAGCATGAAAGAAGATAATATTTAAAAATATTCAGGTTTATTAGGAGGAACGCAATTAAACCAATGTTGGTATTAATTATAAAGTATATACATAATTTATAATTTAAGTAATACACAAATTGTATTAGTATTTGTAAAAAATATTTTTGCTGTACACGCAATTCACAGATTACATTACAAAAGCATTCATTACATATGATTATGTACATTCTCAATATTTTAACAAACCATTTGTTTATTTTAAGGACAAAAAAGGAATTATTGAAATAAAACAATGCAATATGACCATTTTACATTAGCTTAAAACATATGTATGCAAAAATTAATATTAGGGTCTGTATATCTATCTATCTATCTATCTATCTATCTATATACATTTTTTTATAAAGGCTATTAAAAACCCTTTTTGTTGACAGCAGCAGTAGTTTACTTCAGTGTTTTTATTGGTCTTAGTCTATTCACCCTATGCTAATAAACTTTAACATTAATATTCAGAACTATTTAAGTGATTGGCTGAATTCATATCTGAGTAATTATTTACTGTGTGAACACTTTCAGTAATGTTCATTCCACACAACAGATGCAGGAGAGCAAAAGTGATTTAAGTTCCGAGTTCAGCATGTCATAGCCCTCTTGACATCATTTTATTTTTTAACCATCATCCAATGGACCGTGTAAGATATATAGGGGTTGATGACTTTGGCTGTAGAATTTATGTTCAGGCTCTCTGGCTGAAATACCCCTTAATGGAATTTTGTGATAGATATTCCATACAAAGGTATAATTGTGAATTAACTAATTTATAACTTACGTAAATTCATAACATTAAATACTAATAAATACAGAGCCTTGATGTTCACATAATAAAGTTGCATTGTTATTTTAAATATAAGTTCAGAAATTATTTTACAACCAATAGGAGGCAATGGCAGTCCATGTATTGCATAGGCTCCACTGGTCAGTGTGCATAGTACAAAAAACTGTGCACACACAGTAAATTAAGAGCTTGCTTTGATCTCCATGATATTTTAATACAATAGTTTATTACAAATGCTAACATTAAAACCAAATGATTATACATAGCATTTTCACAAAAAATGGATCTATATTTGCTAAATGCAAAATAAATTTAAGCTGATGTGACTCAGATTCAAATGAAATAAAAATACAAATGAATCTAACACTGGTACGTATTTGTTTAAAGGTATTGTGCATGGGGGTTTATTATATTGATCACATTGCTTTCTGTTAATTGATGATGTATTTTTGAATTTCTTTTATTTTTTTTAGATAAAGCTGCAGACATTGAATTTTCCAGGAAAACAAAAATATAAATGCATTCGATTGGACTGCAGAAAAATGAACCATGCTCATGCATAGATTTCCATCAATCTACTGTATGTAATATCTTTAGTAAAATCTATAGTACTAGTCCTGTATGGTCCAGAAGGGTTTAAAAATCCAGTATGTTCAGCAACATTATTAGATGAACACTAATAAATTAAAAGGCCTCTATAGCCTCAAATTTCCAGAATAAATATGCTTATAAATGGGCAATGAAAACTTAGGAGGGCTCATTTACGTCTGGTAATGTAGGTGAGTTCACACAAGTTTCCCTGCAGACATTTGCATGTAAAATCTCATTCCTTAAAGGTACTTGTGTAGTAGGATGCTCTTTGTACTTCTGTAAAGTGTTCTCCCTGCCTACCATTACAAATCGAGCATAGTTGCACCTACTGATGCAGAGGAACCCTGAAGTTACCGCCACCTCCAGACCAGGCAGTAGTTCCAGGCTTCCCTCAGTAGAAAACTCTCAGCCCAATTTGGTCCAATTCATGTCACAGTCTGAGCTCAAGTCTTCACAGTCTTGAAGCATCAGCTGCAATTTCAACGGCCCCTTGCAACCACAATAAGACTTCATATTATTATAGGTATTATAATTATATTCAAACAATAAAAAACATTAAAATATAATTTTATCTGTTTGACAACTGTCAAAAATTAAGAAGAGGAACTTGATGGCAAAATATCAAGATTTTCCTACCCAATCTTTAGTTGGTAGATAATGTGCAAACTTAGTCTGAAGTTGGTGAACCAGTAGCTTAAATATGCCTGTTGGCAGGGCCATCCTGACTGTCTCCCTAATAGACATCTGGCTAAAAACAGGCTTTGGTCAGTCTGATACAGTCCTCTCCTGACAGGCCTGCATAGGCACACATTATGATCTGATCCTTGGCTCAGGGGCCAAAAGAGCAGATCAGCCCCAGAATATAAAGTGGCCAAACTAGGCAAAGATCCGCTCATTTGGCATCCTCCCAAAACAAGCAGATCTTTCTTGTTTGTTGAACTGTTTGAACCCAATGCTGTTACTGTTGGGCATCATGAGTCTTACTAAATTTTAATTATATGAAAAGATGTAAGGGCCCAATGTAATAACTGGTGCAAAGTGTCCTCCAGTTCTTGTAACCTATAGTAGCCAAGTAGCAGGAAATTATTGTGCTGTTTGAAAGGCAACATCTGATATACACTAGTTTTCTATACCTGGAAGAATGTTTGAACTGGTTCTTAAAAAAACTTTTAAAATGTAGACCTGGAATAAATATAGACTTTTTTGAGTAATGTAGACTTATTTTGTTGGCAAAATTAAGGACACCATCACAAAGCTAGAGGAAATTAGGCAGGTGAAACAGAATCACCTGTAAATATTCATCTCTAACATTTCCTGTTACACCAATACTTAGAGGCAGCTTAATCAAGTCAGGATTTTTAATGCCAAATTTTAAATGATATATAACATTTGTTATTTGAAGCTTCTGAAGGGTGAAAGTCCCAATACCTGTTGAATTCTTGAGTTATTGGATTGATAGAAATATTTTCATTTCAATAAATTATGATGTGGCCATTGGTTTGAATGGATGTCAGCAGATCTTAATTCCTACATTTTTTAGTTGAGAATTGGGAGAGAGAAGACACAAGAAAAACTGAAAGATTGGAGAAAAGTAATTATTTCATCAAGACAGAATACAACTACTTGACATTTATTCAATCTACCCTAAATTTAAAATAAATAATATAGGTGTAGTGGGTGTCCTTGAATCTAATTTTGAACAGAAGTCTTTCCATACTGAGATGGGGGTACGCTGCTGTTTATCATATAATACTGAAATAATATTTTAATAGATAAACATGGTTTAGATTTGTTTTTTACTTTTTTACTTTTGAGCAGATTATGATAAGCAAACCCCATCCAGTAATTCCTTTTTTAAACAGCTATTATATTGTCATGCTGAAATCCCTATAAAAGTTGTAGATGCTCCAGACATCATTGAAATTAGGCCACTCCCAGCATTCTTCTTTGTGTCCTTTAGACAAACTTTACCATTTTTTAACAGATTTCTGCCATAGACTTCCCAAAGTCTGGTCTATGGCAGGACAATGTACATAATAGAACCAAATAAACCTCTAAGGAGCATCTCTCCGACAGTGCTGCATTAAAAATGACTGTGCCCATAGGTACCGAGCACACTGCAGTGGCTTCTGCGTGAAAAGCATGGCATCAGTGTATCACGTCTGGAGCAAAAAAACGAAATAAATAGATACCAGGGACCTGAATATAGAACTTTGCTTGCAATTGCGTAGGTGTACTCTAAATTACTTTCTGGTGCTGCCATTCTGGTTTTTGACCCTTTTTCTGAACCTGACATTGTGGTTTGCTGTCTGAACCAACCTCTGCTTGGAAATCAATTTGAAACTGTTGTTAACCAGTCTGATACCACATTTTTGGATTATTTAATTGCCTTCATTTGAATTTCCTCTTTGGTCCTGTCTACAACTCTGACAGGAGCTGAGCAGGCCCTGACAATAGTGTAATAATAATAATAATAATAATAATAAATAATAAGAGCAATACGAGTTGAAAAGGTAATGTCAATAGACATGTAAATGTAACAGTAAAATAAAAAAAACAAAAATCAATATTTAGTAAACAAAAATCAATATTTAGTTGTACTGAAATGGGAAAATAATTACATAAGCAGGTGAGGACTAAACCTGCAGTACCAGTGTTCTTATCTTGGTAGTCTATCTCTTTTAAATGCTAATGACTGGGGACGATTATGTCCTGTGAGATCAGTTCCTTGGTCAGGAGACATCCAAGAAATGCTTCTATGCAGGGAGGTTATGAAAAATTACCCAAGGTAAATAGTTAGGGACCACCATATGGGGTTTACCTTGACGTGGTTTGGTGGCTTGTCAATTTTATGATCATAACTTTGCAACTAAAAACCCCTATTTTTGTAAATACTTGCATAGGCATTTGCATAGGTAGTAAATAATGTGAAACAAGGAACCAGGGAATGTGCATTGACAAAACCCCTCTTGATTGTATGTTTGTAGCTAATTTGGCCAGATCAGTTGCACTTTCATTGTTCTTTTACTTTGCTTAGTGCTCCCACAACCTCCCTTTATTGAACATATTGAGCATCTTGATAAAGGCTCTGGACACGAGCCGACACATTGATTACTGCAATATGTTAAAATAAACCATTTTATTTATTGAAGAAACCCCATATGCTTCCATATTTGCTTATATATATATATATATATATATATATATATATATATATATATATACACAAAATTGCAAAAAGGACCAGCACTCCGTGTTCCAAAAGAATTCAAGGTTTATTCAAAACTCACAGTGTCTCCAACGTTTCGACCCTCTTTGGGGTCTTTATCAAGGATAAAGTGCTTGATAAAGACCCCAAAGAGGGTCGAAACGTTGGAGACACTGTGAGTTTTGAATAAACCTTGAATTCTTTTGGAACACGGAGTGCTGGTCCTTTCTGCAATTTTGTATATGTCTACATTTGACCTAGCACCCGGCGACAGAGACACATGTGAAGGAGTGCGGGTATTCTCTATATTTTTGTATATATATATATATATATATATATATACTGTATATATATATATATATATACAGTATATATATATATATATATATATATACACACAGTATTTCTTTGCTTTAATTTGAAAACCTTTCTGAAAATGCATCCATTTAGTGTGATTTCTAAATTACTTTTATCAGTGAAATAAAAGCTACAGTAAGTTTTAAGAGCAGTAGAATACTTCTCTCTCCTTTCATCTTAAACAGTTTTCTGGATCCATTTCATTTATATATACCTTTGGATAAATTCACATTTTACAACTAAAAGCAGAAGGCAATATGCATTGACATATTTTGAAGTTGTTGATTCAATTAGGTTCACGTTTGTAAAATAATGATTTGTTTTGCATTAGCCATTTTTAGTCATTTTTTTAATTCAAGGGTTAAAGCAACTTCATTTTATACTTATTTACAGAATTAAAGAAACATGCACATTTTTCGCAGAGCTTTTCCGATGAATAAAGCACTTTACTTTCACTAGAAAATTATTTAAAATTATGTTTCTATTATGTTTCTGCATTCATTTTTAAATAACAGAAACTGCTGTTTTAGATCTTCCTCATCAGGGCCAGAAATAAAGAAGGCAGCAGAAGTATGTACTGTATGTGAGGCATTATTAAAAAAAGCCCTTGTCTTGCAGGATAGATTCTTAGCATCTTCCCCCACTGAGCTAATCATCCTGAAATGATGCAGGCAATGGTTTATCACAGTGAATATTTAGTGAGGCAACAACTTAGTGTGGCTCTGCTCCTCTTCCAAACTGAAGTCATAATTTTCCAATGGGCAAGCCTGGTTAGTCCTCACAGTGGCTCTGCTGAAGATCATCAAAGCTACAATCTAAGGGGCAAATTCACTAAAGGACGAAGCGCCTAACACTAGCGTTAATTCGCTAGCATATCACATTTTCGTTAATTCGCCGATTCACTAACGGACGCTGTAGTAAATTCACTAGTGTTACTTTGCACCCTTATGCCTGGTGAATTTGCGCAAAGGACGTAACTATGCAAATTCAATGACATGCGCATTTTTCTAAACGCTACCTTTCACGCCAGACTTCTTTCGGCACCTCAGACCAAGCGAAGTGCAATAGAGTAGATAGGGATTGCTTAAAAAAAAGTTGGTGTTTTTACTTTTTTTATGGGTGATAGGCTGAAAAAGATCTAAACATTTTTTGGGGCTACCCTCCTTCCCCCCTACATTTCCTAACTCATGGCACCTTAACTATACAATGGGCACATGTGTAGGGCAAAATAAAAGCACAAAAAAAACCTGCAGACAAAATGCATAAAAATTTCTGAATTCCTTTTCCTTTAACCCTAGCTTATTTAAGACTCAAACTGAAGGTTCCCTTTTATTCACAAAAAAATTTGCATGCCTGAGAGAATCACACTGTTCCATTAATTTTCAATGAGCCTGACAAACTATAATGTTTATAATTAAATACATACAAAGTTTGTTATTTCAACTTTTACTTGCTGAGTTTCTTTTCTTACTCTGATGAAGCGCCCAATAGCGCGAAATGCGTCAGGAGGGAGTGGCTGACATAAGGTAGGCAGACTGGGGGGAGACACTGTATTGTGGTGTGTTATGCTAAAATGCTATGTTTGGACATAATGTAAATTTTGCTATGGATGAATTGCACAAATAAATGTTTTAAGTGAGACATTTATTTATATGTAACACGTGGTATTGGACCTGTGCACAGTTCACTCACTAAAAGATATCAAACACCCCAAAATTCAATTGTTTCTATAAATCATGAAAGACCATATCTTGCGGGAAGTCTTAAAACTGTATTTCTACTGTATATTTCACAAAGTCCAGCAAAGTTATAAAGGTCTTCCTGTCTATTGAATATTAGTCTTCGAGGTTTAACGTGTCAAACAAAAGTGTTTGAAAAAGTTTAACTACAAATCGTTTGAAAAGTTTTTGAGACATTTTGACAGAAGTAGAATTTATTTTTAAGCCCCCTAATTGTTTTCTCTCAAATCATAAATAATGAGCTTATCTGCAGGTAACAACGTTAAAGGTTGGAACTCAAAGGCAAAGAGATAATCGGGGGAATGTAATAAAAATCGCTAACGGAAAAACTATTCGCAATGCGAAAAGTTATGCCTCTGCGCGAACAAATTTTGCTTTGTGCGAATTTAATATAGCTTTTGCGAGCCCGGAAACTGTTTAGCGACCACTTCCGACAGTGAAAGACCGTTTGCGAATTTTATCGTTTGCGCCAATGCGCAGTCAATGTAATAAAACTTCTTACTGAAAAAGTCGCTATGTTTGCTCCAAAAGATTACGACACCTTCAAGCACTTCTTATGAGTGCGCATTAAAATTCGCAATGCGCAATTAAAATTCGCAATGCAATAACAGTTTCAGGAACAATATTACATTGCGAGATGTGGATTTACAGGGGAATGTAATAAAAGTCGCAAAGAGCAAAACGATTCGCACCAATAAGACTAAAAATCCACATCTCGCAATGTAATATTGTTCCTTAAACTGTTATTGCATTATGAATTTTAATTGCGCACTCATAAGAAGTGCTTGAAGGTGTTGTAATCTTTTGGAGCAAACATAACGACTTTTTCAGTAAGAAGTTTTATTACATTGGCTGCGCATTGGCGCAAACTATAAAATTCGCAAACGGTCTTTCACTGTCGGAAGTGGTCGCTAAACATTTTCCGGGCTCGCAAAAGCTATATTAAATTCGCACAAAGCTAAATTTGTTCGCGCAAAGGCATAACTTTTCGCATTGCGAATAGTTTTTCCGTTAGCGATTTTTATTACATTCCCCAGTATGTCTTATTGGTGCGAATTGTTTTGCTCTTTGCAACTTTTATTACATTCCCCTGATAAAATATAGTCACAAATTGTATGGCAAATAATAAGGAAAAATCACAAGGCTTCATAGTCAGCACGAGTTTTAGCTCTTCTGAGATTTCCACCCTATAAGGAATAGAATACCAGACATTTCCCTATAATTCAGACAGCCCGGTACTTGTTACCTCATTGTACTAAGCTGAACACTGGTGCCTGTTTAATGCCTATATACTATGAAAAGATCCTTCATTTATGTTAAAATGCTATGGCGGGTGTAGTAGGAAAAATTCAATGACACTTTTTCTTTCTTTTATTTCCTTTAGTCTGAAAACATACACCTCAATCATATACATCTGGAAATGATTACATTATGTTGCCACCTCCACCGGTAATATCACATTTGCCAGTATTTTTCTAGGTTTGCTATGTTCCAAAGTAGGAGCAGGTGCTCTTGCTTTAATGAAAACTGTATAGAGTAAAATGTTTCAGCTTCTATCCCTCTCTCTGGTCATTGGTATCTGCTTGTTGTGTTCCTGAATTTCATTTGTAATGTAGTGTTGGAAAAATGTAACTGATCTTATAAAGTTAGTAACATTTTCCGCTTGGTTGAAAAAGTATATTTTAACATAGTTATGCAGACACATTAACTTACTTTCTGGAAACAAAACAAAACAACAGTGCAAATCATGCATTATGACTTGAGCTGAGATACTTTCTTCATGCTGAGATAAATTAAATCCCATGTATTGTTACAATTTCTTCATTCTAAGAAACAGAAGAGTGGCAGGGACAAAAAGTAGATGGCATATTTAAAATATTGTATATAACTGAACACTTTGGCAGATATATTTCCTCTTTTCAGTATCAATATGGATTTAAAAGCAGATTTTTTTATATTCAATTTTGAAATCTGACATGGAGCTAGACATATTGTCAATTTCCCAGCTGCCCCTTGTCATGTGACTTGTGTCTGCACTTTAGGAGAGAAATGCTTTCTGGCAGGCTGCTGTTTTTCCTTCTCAATGTAACTGAATGTGTCTCAGTGAGACATGGGGTTTTACTATTGAGTGTTGTTCTTAGATCTACCAGGCAGCTGTTATCTTGTGTTAGGGAGCTGCTATCTGGTTACCTTCCCATTGTTCTTTTATTTGGCTGCTGGGGGGGGAAGGGAGGGGGTGATATCACACTTGCAGTACAGCAGTAAAGAGTGATTGAAGTTTATCAGAGCACAAGTCACATGACTTGGGGTAGCTGGGAAATTGACAATATGTCTAGCCCTATGTCAAATTTCAAAATTGAATATAAAAAAATCTGTTTTCTCTTTTGAGAAATGGATTTCAGTGCAGAATTCTGCTGGAGCAGCACTATTAACTGATTCATTTTTAAAAAAATGTTTTTTCCCATGACAGTATCCCTTTAATTATAAGGGCAAGTTCTTGGAACAGTTTGGACAATTGTTGTTGGGTGACACCATGGCATATTGGACCATCTCACACCCCCAGTGAATGGATCCACATAATTAATTCACTTTATACACAGATAGCATTGTAATTGCAATATAAAATTGTAAACATAATTTTTATGATGGAGCGTATTATTACCTTAGCCACAGAAGCTGCATTAGAAGTACCTCTGTATCAAAAGTAAAATAAGCATCCATTCACAAAATCCTGCACAAACTGGATATGTAACATGGTGATATATTAGCAAGTTATATCTCAGAACAAGGTAAAATAGATCTTGCATCTGTAAATTGAAACATTACGGAAACAATCACAATACAGATGACTATAAAATAGTTCTTTGAATATCCAGTTTTTGTGATCACATCTTGGAGATTTAAGGGATTTAGTGTGACTTCTAAAGCCATTGTATTCATAAGCTTACTCTGAAGAAATATAGATGCATTAGGATACTCAATCACAAACCAGGGATCACTTTACAAAGCTTGCAAAATGAATATATATAGCTGAACCCGCAACTAATAAAAACCAGATGTGATAAAGTTGGATGCACCTTCTTTATCTGTCGCCTATAACTTAAAAAATCCTTGTATGATGTAACAATGACTTCATCAAATATGTTTCTCATTATTTCATTCTATTATTCATTCTATTATTATTTCATTGTAATACTTGAATGTTTACTGTCATAGATGAGAGCCTGAATAAAACATTTTATGGTGAAAGTCTGTATTTACCAATGGCTTGTTTGTTTCAGGAACTGTATGCAAGGCAGATATTTCCATCAACACACGCTGCAATCATCCATTTTCAACCACAAGGAGACGCAAGAGAAAGGCAGAATACTGTAAAAGTGTATACAGTGCTTGTGTACATTTTTTATACTGTATGATTGTTCAGATATCCAAAGGATTTCAGCAAACAACACTCAAAAACAGAATGTACAGTAGCAGCAAAACAGAAAATATTTATTAGAAATAAGCTCATTGCTCATATATTAATAAATTCAAATGTATTTAGTGTACTTTTAATTACAGAATTGTAATTTCTGTTATAGATTTTAGATTTATTCTGATTAAAAAAATATTTCACTTTACAGTTTTGTATTCAAATATTGTTTGCATCTTACCATGTTTTGTTACAAAGAAATCATTATTAAACTGTACAGTATTTCTAAACGGAGACTTCCCGAGCTTGAAAGAACATTTTGTTATGCAATGAACTATTCTGTCACAATATTCTCAACAGGTAGGGGTCATTGAAATGAATGGGCAAAGTTTGAATATTCACTAAATTTAAATGTTTAGTGCTGCAAAAACCATTCATGAATGTGCTATATATATATATATATATATATATATATATATATATATATATACGTATATATATATATATATATATAGATATATATATATATATAGATATATATACTGTATATATATATATATATATATATATATATATATATATATATATATATATATATATACTATAACAAGCAAGGGGAAGTTGTGCTCAACCACTAACTTAAAAACATTAAGAGGAGGTGCAATGAGGTAGTGACCACAATATACATATAGTAGAAACAAGAGATCCTCTGCACTCAACCCATTATCAATATATTTAAGACAGAGACACTTTGTGCATACTGCTACTGAAAAATGCCTTACCCTTTAAACAACACAGGGATTGTTTGTCCATATATTGCAATATATTTAAGCTGGCCAACTACGTCAAAGTCATCCCTTATCTGGCCAGTCCTACTCTCAATTTTTATCTGATTCATTAAGAATTCTACTGTTCAATTATACATTTTACAAAGGGACTAAGTTTTACCCGCAACTTACTTGCTGCTTTCAAAGTAAACTCCAAACTCCAAAAGGCATTTTTCAGTAGCAGTATGCACAAAGTGTCTCTGTCTTAAATATATTGATAATGGGTTGAGTGCAGAGGATCTCTTGTTTCTACTATATGTATATTGTGGTCACTACCTCATTGCACCTCCTCTTAATGTTTTTAAGTTAGTGGTTGAGCACAACTTCCCCTTGCTTGTTATAGTTTATACAGGAGCAGTGACCAGCTCCATGTTGTAGCCCCCACCCTTCCCAGCTATAGTCAGGTGATCCCACTGGTGTCTAATAAAAGGGCATCCAAAGTTTGGAGTTTACTTTGAAAGCAGCAAGTAAGTTGCGGGTAAAACTTAGTCCCTTTGTAAAATGTATAATTGAACAGTAGAATTCTTAATGAATCAGATAAAAATCTGTTTCTACTATATATATATATATATATATATAAACAAAAACAAGAGTCCTCTGCACTCAACCCATTATCAATATATTTAAGACAGCGACATTTGTGCATACTGCTTCTGAAAAATGCCTTACCCTTTAAACAAAACAGGGATTGTTTGTCCATATATTGCAATATATTTAAGCTGGCCAACTACGTCAAAGTCATCCCATATCTGGCCAGTCCTATGCTCAATTTTATCTGATTCATTAAGAATTCTATTGCTTCATTATACATTTTACAAAGGGACTAAGTTTTACCTGCAACTTACTTGCTGCTTTCAAAGTAAAACTCCCAAACTTGGCTGCCCTTTTATTAGACACCAGTGGGATCACCTGACTATAGCTGGGAAGGGTATATATATATATATATATATATATATATATACTGTATATATACTGTATATATATATATATATATATATATATATATATATATATATACATATCATGGTCAGGTTTCTGTGTACATTATGTATTATGCTAGAAGAGGAAAAGAGAAGGCACTGCTTGAAGCAAAACAGTTTTGGAGTAGAGAGTAAAAGAGAGAAACACAGCAAACAATGGATTATGTATTATACTAGAAGAGGAAAAGGGAAGGCACTGCTTGAAGCAAAACAGTTCTGGAGTAGAGAGTAAAAGAGAGAAACACAGCAAACAATGGAAAGACACACAAAGAAAGAATTGGAATGGATATGTTACTTTTCTATCACGTATAAAAGCAGTGATAGGCAGCAACGGATAGATGCCTAGTATATGTGTTCTAAAGAATCATTTTCTCCTTTCCACTTGTGCTGCTGGAGATTTTTCATTTCATAAAATAAAGAAGCTATGCCATTTTAGGTTTATAGAGGTACTGCACATACTATGTTGTACCTAAACATGTCAGTTTCATGCTAAGAAGTTTCATGCCACTAATTTAATGTAACATAAATGCCACCTTGTCTCACCCCAGCCCTTTGTTACTCAACTGTGTTGACATCTCTGCAGCTAACCCTGCCCAACCCTGCCAAACATCACTCCTACAACAGTCATGACTGAAGAGGAGAGCAATACAGGTAGGTATCTGGTGAAGAAAAGTGTCAGTTTTACACAAGTGCCAGATACTTTTTGACATTTATACAGATCTGTTCTTGTTAAAATCTGAACATGTGTTATTCAATTAAAATTATGTCTTCATTTGATTTAAAGAAACATCTAAAAGGTTCTCGGTTCATATACTTAGAGGCCTATTTATCAAAATAGAAAAATGAATCTGTGTTGGGTGAGATGTGCTAAAATGAGGCTAATAGCCCTTCACAAGCAATTACATGCAAAGTGAAGACTTCTGAAACCAGAAGGTATTTACTTGTCTCATGCCATATACATAGCACTGCTTAAATACCAAAATAAGAGGTTTAATTCTCCCTAAGGCATCATGGGTGGAGACATGTAAATCAGTTTTTTATTTCACTATTCTCAAAGTCCTACAAAGTCTCCTCAGAAGCCATGTTCCAATATCTTGCACTGAGGAGATCTAACAAGATCAAAACAGGCTGTCTGCAAGTTTGGATATATGGCTGTGAATCATTAGGTTGCATCTGTGCTGTAAAACTAGTGGTTCTGGATGAATAGTTGGCCAAAGAAACATAAAGGAGTGATTTACATATCTCACCCATGATGCCTTATGGGAGAATTAAAACTTTAATTTTGGTATTTAAGCAGTACTATGTCTATGACATGAGACAAGTAAATACCTTCTGATTTCAGAAGGCTTCACTTTGAATGTAATTGCTTCTGAAGGGCTTTTAGCCTCCTTTTAGCCCATCTCACCCTAACCAGGTTCGGTTTTCTATTTCACTACTCTCCAAGTCCTACCCCATCAGAAGCCATGTTCCAATATTGTGCACTGATGAGATTTAACAAGATCAAAACAGGCTGTCTGCAAGTTTGGATGTATGGCGCTGAACCATTAGGCTGTATCTGGATAAAACCAGCGGTTATGGCTGCATAGTTGATTTGCATGTCACTGCCCATGATACCTTATGGGAGAATTAAAACTCTCATTTTGGTATTTAGATAGATAGATAGATAGATAGATAGATAGATAGATAGATAGATAGATAGATAGATAGATAGATATAGATATAGATATATATATATATATATATATATATATATATATAAAATCTCAAACTTGCATTTGTGATGGACGAAATGTAGCCATTTCAATACATTATATCTCATGAAAACATTAAATCCCATGTGTTTGGCCTTACATATTTATGCACTGCATCTATTTAAATATTTATTGAGTAAGGGTTGCATGCTCTCATTCACACCAGGATTTGACCTAATCTATTATTTTCATAAAATTGGTGATGGGGTCAAAAATAAACTAATCTCTTTTTTCCTTTCAGACACATGGACTTGCATTTAATTTGAATCTAATTTTGTTTTCACAAAGGTTATAATCCAAATTGTATAGAACATGATGGTGCATCTAAATGGAACTATGCTATAGATGCCCCTTAGTAGATCCAGAATAAATATTTTGCATGTTCATTTCTGTCTGAATATTGCGAAGTTGTGTGATGTATTAACCCTGCAATTGAGAGTTTCCAAATCTCAAAAAGGACAACATTGAACAGAAAATCCATAAGTCGGGCTTTGGGTCAAGAACCCCGGACTCCTACATTTTAACCAAGAGGGTTGGTTAAAATGTAGGATTTTCTAGGTCTGATTCTGTTGGATAAACAGTTCTTAGAAAATGCAGAAATTAAAGTATTAAAAACACATTATGAAAGCATTGATAAAAATAGGCATGACTTTTGAGGTGAAATGTCCATATTTTTGCACTGGAAACTGGGAGGTTTTAGAGGTTTTCGAAACCACATATAAACGTATTTTCTCTAGAAGCACAAATGCCAAGAAAGTTATTAAAGGGGTGGTCCACATTTAAGTTAACTTTTAATATGTTATAGAACGGCCAATTCTAAGCAACTTTTCAACTGACCTTCACTTTTCCTTTTTTGTAGTTTTTGAGTTATTTGCTGCCTTCATCTGATATAGGTTCTCACTGCTTTTACGTGCCAAGTTTTTTATTAGAGTTTTTCATGGTTTTTATACTTTAAATGAAATTCTTAGAGTTTTAGAGAAATTTAAAAAAAAATACATTTTCATAGAAAATAATTCAATTTGTGAAAAAACTGATTTTTTTTAAATTCATGTACAATACTCTTAATTGTTAACAGAGTTTTAATCTCTTTTTAGACCTTCCTTCTTATTAACATATGCATATATTGCTTATATTCATATATTGTTGTTCTTAGGTTAGATATGCTGTGTGCATATGTAGAATTGTGGCCACTTCTCTACACTATTATCCCTGATATGATATTGAGGTATAGGTGAAGACATACACTAAACAATCACAAATCACAATCACAGTTAATATGTCAGTCCCATTATAAGTGCATCTAAATTCTGATGTGCCAGTATTCCATTGAATCGTGTCCAAGGGGTACACATTATATTTGATTACAGATATTCCAATCTAGGACAGAAATTGCATAACTGAATTATATAACTATGCAAGTGTGGGATAGGATGGACCAATGGGCGTGGAGTATGCAGATAGAGAGTGATATTTAAGAGATGGATATATGAGAAAATGCATTGTGCATATTCAATTTTGGTGTGAGGGTTGTGGGAGGGGATGTGTATTTCTGTGAGCAATTTAAGTATGATTTCATGACAATATGGTTCACTGATTGTGATGTTGTTTTTTCTCTGGTTCTACTTTACGCAAAAAGCCAATCAGCATATTTTTAGGGACAGTTCAACTTTAAGGGGCACATTTACTATGGGTCGAAGTTAAATCCTTCGAATGATTTTAACTTCGAATCGTTTGATTCGTAGTCGTAGTCGAAGGTCGAAGTAGCCAATTTGATGGTCGAAGTAGCCAAAAAAATACTTTGAAATTCGAAGTATTTTTTATTCTAATCCTTCACTCGAGCTAATTAAATGTGCCCCTAAGCATTATTGTGAGCTAAAATTCAAAATGTAATTACTATGACAGGTCTACTGTAATTGAAAATAATTAATTTCAGCAAATCCTTATCCACATATAATGTAAGTAAATTCGGAAACACTTTTAGGTAAACTTGTAAAAATAGAAAGCCATTATAACACATACATAACAATCTATCTATCTATCTATCTATCTATCTATCTATCTATCTATCTATCTATCTATCTATCTATCTATCTATCTATCTATCTATCTATCATCTATCTATCTATCTAGCTATCTATCTATCTATCTATCTAGACACAATGTAATGTAACATCATTTTTAATTTGTCTGTTGTGCAAATGTAAAAAACAACAGCCCCGTGGTTGCATTTTATACAACACGCAGGGAAAAGCCATGTTTCCAGTTTCAATGTCCATGCCATTTAAACAATGAAATCATCAGGTAAGTAACAACATTTGGACAGCAAGTCGATATGGCTGTGAAAGGTCTCCAATAATGAGCAGATCCAGACCAATGCACTCAGTGCACTATTTGGGTATTTAACCTCCTCATTGGCAAAGGTTGTTTTCAGTCGAAATGTATCTATTCCCATTTCAGTCATTATTCTGGAAGAATATATTATTTCTCTTGAGGGGGGGAAATTCATTTGTTTTAAATTGTCTAAAATATATTTATGGCAATACAAAGTAGACTTTCCTGATAGGCAAATATCTATAATGGCATATTTTGCTATTCTATTTCTCTATTTTATCAGTGGCTTGTATTTAAAATATTTGCTGAATATTGAACAGATGCGTATATATGTACAAACCAGAAAATGAATGTGTAATTATCAGGTACAAAGCAAGGTAATACTGTATTTAGCGCACAAGTTAAGATATGAAATTGAACTGGAGAAAATGATTTACGTGCTGGATTACATTATTGGCAGCTTTATAGAGTGAAATGTCACTATACTGCTGTAGCTTCAAGTTTTACATTTCCTCCTTTGAATCCCTGTCAGTTTCATGAACACTAAAGAGTTTAATCAATGTTTACAGTACAGCAACAACAAAATGCTGAATATTTTACAAGAAAGGACTGAAACAACCTCATGATTTGAGATTCAAATATATACATTTAATAGCTGGACTTGGTCGAGATATTATACTGGAAAAAGTATTTGTTGAAAAAAAGAAATTCTAGTGTATACTTTTAAGGTGCAGAATAGTTTGTTGGAGCCAAATGTACCCTACGGCGATCAACTTGTATTAAAGATGACTCAGAGGTCATAAAGCTCCAAATCTCATGAGTTACTGTTCTTGAAACAATTTTTAATTTATATGATACAAAACACTTGTGAAACAAGCACTTTATTTTCTTCATGCCCTCTGTAGGCATTGATACAGATTCCAATTTTGTTACATTTAGAGAAAATGGCCAATATCGTAGACAGTGAGATTAGTTTTAAGAGGTACATGCGAAAGAGGTGATATTTCTGTGGAACCAAGTCCATTTTTTTCTAAAGATTAATTTTCTCTGAAGCTGACCTTAAATTAAGGTGGGCTAAAATGTATGTTGATTGACAGGAGATGTAGACTTGAAAATACACTGCTTGCTGTTGTATGGTTCTAATTTGATTTATCAGTACATTGCTTAAAATTGCAAGATACTTAACAATATTTCTATATTTTAGCTCAGGCAACGCATGCAATTTGCCATTATTAAAGCTTTATTTGGAGGTAAAGAAATGTCTAGCTTTGCTTTGCTTTTTTGAAATAGTTGAGATCCCAAGGCATTATTCGTGTGAATGCAAATAACCAAATGCCCTGCACACAGTAACCCTTGAAGCAGTAATAAGTCGTTTTCACACTTTTAGGAAAAGAGACAAATGTTCTTGGTATAATGACCTTGGTGAAACAGTGCTGTCAGGGCATGCAAACAGTGAACAAAAATACATTTTAAGTGGTTTGTAAATGCAAAATTTCAGTAGTGTTTGTAAATCTGTGGATTTAGAGCTATTACACAGGCTAGGCTGAGGGATAGCAGATGGGGTTCAGTTTGTCCACATAAAAACATTATCCTTGGTTGAAGTGACAAGCATGCTAATAATAATTTAAATGCCATTATTGTAATTTGATTGTAATTAAAGGAGAAGGAAAGCTACCAAAGTAGTTTATTGCCAATAAATTAGCCACAATAGTACAATCTGTATCACTTTATTTATTCTGCAGAATGCTTTACAATACCTGAGTAAAAAACTCTAGAAGCTCTCGGTTTGTTTAGGATAGCAGCTGCCATATTAGTTTTGTGGGACATCACTTCCTGCCTGAGTCTCTGCCTCAGATTGTAGCAGGGAGGGGGCGAGGGAGAGAGAAACACACTGAGCATGCTCAAGCCCTAGCCCTGGAGGTTTAAGCTGAAAACAGGAAGTCTGATACAGAAGCCCATGTATACACAATAGAAGGAAAGAAATGTGGTGTTTGTTTTGACAGAGGACAGAGCAACATTAATTTGAGGGTTTACTGGTGTATTTATAGACCTTTCTGATAAAGCTTACTTTCCGTCTCCTTTTTTCAGGTTTAATAGAAATGAGTTGAAATTAGCTTGAATCATGCAGTGAATCATGAAAGTATTAATGAAAGTTCTTCCCTCCTGGCAGCTATAGAAACATTCAAATAAAACAGAACCCATGAACATGACTGAGAGATGGTGAGGAGTATAATACCGTAAGTATTTTATTTTATATTCTTTCTCATTGCTAGTGGCACATACAGATGTTCTCCCTGTACCCTCACAAATCACTAGCTTTTTTTTTTTAGACGAGTCTTGATTCCACTTATTCATGTAGGTGTCCAAAAGCTGTGTTACATCTTGATGTGGTCAGCCCCCTGGAAAGCATGTGTATAAAATCTCAAAGTTTTTATGTGGCGTAAGTGTATATTTAGCTGATAGCACTCAAAACAGCTGAAACATGATATTGGTCTGACAGAAAAACAGACTTATTTCAGATATGATGGTATCCATTGCCAATTACACAGGGTTTCCAAATCTACAGACAAGACCAATATATTTGCATACATATTTTTGTGTCGGTTTTAGATCTCTAAAGTGCTGTATATAAATATACAATATGCAGAGTTACAGAGATTCAGCACTGGCCTTTACACTAGATTTCTGAACTATAATAACCAGCTTTATGTCACGATCAGCACCCTAAATCCAGAACAAGTGCTAGGCTCCCTGGACTCGGCTCCGCTTCTGCCTGTAGCAGCCGCCTTTCACCTTTTCGCTAATCAGATGACGCCAGGTCTTAATAAGAGAGGAGCCTAGCAATGTTCTGGATGAGCAAATGGGCATGATTGTTTACCAAGCATTTTGGATGGAAGGCCACACAACTCAGGAGTACCCAACAGAATAGTGTGGTCAGACAGGCTAGGTCGGTAAAGGCAGAGTTCAAACAAGGTCAGACAGGCAAGGATCAGGATTGAAGGGTTCAGAATAGTCAGGCATGCAGGCAAGGGTCAAAACCAGGATACACAAAAGATTCAAGTAGAAATATCATCCAGGAAGTAAGCAAGTTAGACATAACAACGGGCAGCTGCTTCAATTCAAAAATCCCTCTTCTTTTGAAGTCGTCACGCCGGTGCATAAAACCCGCAAGTGCGTGCTGTGCATGCCATAGAGAAACCAGCACTGGAGACAGAAGGAAGCATGCAGCGGGCATCCCCACCGGCCACTGGACCACCAGGGTAAACTACCATTACACTTTAATTCAGACAACTAATGGAAATCAAGAAACAAATTATGACCTGCATTAAAAATGAATCTCATAAATGTTTTTTTGTAGGGAATTGTATCACTTTTTTAGTGTGGTCAATAAAATAAGGAAATACCCACATGTGATTGTTCATTAATTAGAAAGCTGCAATTTGGCAAAGCCAGTCTTACCAAATCGTGTGATTATACAAAAACAAGCTTGTTCAATGAATAGGTTTGTCACCTCACTCCTATTCATGAGAGTCTCATGAATCCACATGCTAAATGGCTAATGAGCAGTTCATATGGGTATATTCTGCATGGCTGCACAGAAATCAGTGCAATATGCAGCAAGCATCTAAAGTAACTGCTAATTAGCCATGCACAATGTGGATTAACATGCTTGGTTTAAAAAGAGGTGTGATGTCAACATTACCAGCAAATCAACCATGAAATGCTAAATTGTACAAACTGTATATTACAACGACATTATAAGGGTAGGGTAGAGAGGTTGGGTCCCAACCTTCAATGGTTGTTATTTCTACAATTATTGAAAGCACAATTTACAAATCTGCACATAATACAAACTGAAAGTACAAACTATTTCATTTTGCAAAAATTTTTGAAATTGTTATTTTTTGTAATAGGCATGATAAACCAGTTTTTTTTCCAACTCCTGGTAATCTGCCACCATCTCTCTAACTTCTCATGGGAATTATTTTAACAACTAAACAGACACAGGTTGAACATCTTGGACTAACAAGGGCTACAACCTTCCTTTGCTGACTAGGAACCCCATTGAGCAAATCTAGTCCTGATAGTAAAATAACTTTTTTTCATGCAAAGATATAGTGAAAGAACTACTGTAGCTGAACATATGTATGTATTTTACTTTTCTGATGTGTACTAAATATATATACCCCCTACATAGTTGTGGCAATGGTAAGTTACTTTTACAGAATCTTTAAACTGGTCCTTAAACTCAGTAAATAATTGACTTTGTCTTGGTATTATTGGAGTATCAGACATTGTGAAGGAAAGCCTTTAGAGGGGGTATTAAGGGGTAAGATACCTGACTTCATTACAAATAAAAACAGTATAAATTATGAGTTTCTGCCAGCATGGTTTTATGCACAACAGATCTTGCAAAACTAAAAAACCTTATATATGAGATGGCAGTGAATGCAATATAGACTCTGTTAAACATTTTATACAGTGTCACACAGAAGGTTACTGGTTAAATTAAATAATATTAGTCTGGAACATAGTATTTATACTTAGATACAGAACTGGCTGATGGATCGATTACAAAGAGTGGTGGTAAAGTGAACATTTTCTAATTGGACCAGTGTTGTTAGTAGAGTACCACAGGGCTCTGTACTAGGTTCTTTGTGTTTTAGTTTGTTTATTATTGACCTGGAGGTGGGCATTGAAAGTACAGTTTTAAATTTTGCTGATGATACTAAATTGTGTAGAACTATAAGTTCAATGCAGGATGTTGCCATTTTACAGAACAGTTCAATTGGTTCAATGTTGATAAATGCAAGGTTATGCACTTTGGTAGAAATAATGTAAATATGAGTTATACACTTTATGGCATTGTGTTGGGGTATCCTTAATTAAGAAGGATCTGGGGAAATGTTCCAGGCAGTGTCATTCTGTGGCTACTTAAGTAAATAAAGTTCTGTCTTGCATAAACCGGGCATTAACTAAATAGATGAAAACATAATTTTGCCTCTTCACATGTCCCTGGTAAGGCCTCGTCTGGAGTATGCAGTGCAGTTTTGGACTCCAGTCCTTTAGAAGGATATTAATGTGCAACTTCTCAGTTATTTACTAATATATTGTGAGAAAAAATGTTGTTAATTTTTCAATAAAGCTAATTTCACGATTTATTAAAATGTTCTTGACATCCTATGATAATTTGGTTTTTTTTTCATGAATTGTTTGAGTTTTTGGAAGGTTTTTCCGAAAAGTTCAAGTTTTTCTGGGGTTTATATCTGAAAAAAATGTAAATTTGGCAAATGAATTTATTAATTTTTTTCCAAACTAAAAAATATGCCAGGTTGGACCTTGCAAATACCATTGAGTCCTATGGAGGTCTTAGAATTCACAATTTATTTTAGTTTTATCTTAAATTAAAAGAAAATAAGATTTAATCAGGGGAAGCTCTAGTAATAATTTTAAAGCCACCCTTTAGGGGAAGTGATGCAAATGTTTGACCCCCCACAATTTAAAGGGGAAGGGATGGCAATGTTTGACCCCCCAAAATTTAAAGCGGAAGTGATGACAATGTTAGACCCACCCACAATTTAAAGGGGAAGTGATACCAATGTTTGACCCCCACAATTTAGAGGGAAGTGATGGCAATGTTTGACCCCCTCCAATATAAAGGGGAAGAGACTCTAGCCCAGCATGTGTGAAATTCCATTACCTGTGCTCCCTTTAAATCAATGACCACTTACTGACTGGAATAATATATTTTACCAATAACTTTTACACCTTCTTGCCTTTCACAAAGAAATTGATTTAAAAACTGATCATCTTTACCCCAAATAAAGAAAACAATTTGAAGTGTAAGTTTTTTTAAAGAAATATATATTAAAACATATTAAACAATACTTTAAACATCCACTAAGATGTATTCATGACAAAGGTATCATATTTAAATATAACATTTATATAATATTTCCACAAGAAATAGAAATAGGTACCCAAGGCCTAGGGTACATAATAAACCCATTCTGAGCATTCCTGAAATCCTCTGACTGCTAAAGGGCAGAGCTTTAGTAAAAGTTATCCTGTAACCTATTGACTACTCTAACTCTGATATATTAAAAGGATTGTTCTAGGAAATGTAAATTTATGTTTCCTATCTGAGTCCAGATATTCACCTTCCAACCAACGGCATACCTTTTCACCAATGGTGTTCAGAAGACGGTGCTCAAAGGGCTTGAGCCGGTGGGGTGGTGGAGTCCCTCTGCCAGCCTTCTGGACCTTTCCCTCCGGGCCACAAACTTGCTTCTGATGCAGCTCTTCAGGTTGCTGAAGTGCTTGTATGTCATGTGTCTGTAACATTTTAGTAAATAACCCCCCTAATATATAGTTGGGCTCTTGGATACAAATATCAGAATATCTTATAACTATAACACTATTCCTACTTCACTAATCCTACACACATCTGTGGGTTACTGCACCTAGACAAACTTTGAGCTTTTTATTACAGATGGTAAGTCTAGTCTTATCATGTAACCTATTGACTACTCTTACTCCCTATTAAACTTAGCTTAGAGTGGTTCTATTGCTGAACCTCTTATTAAAGTCTCCTTATAGTCTACTCTTAAACACCACTCATTACTTTATCACATTTGTTCAAGACTTTGCTACAGCTAATAGCCATTCTCTGAAAATTCCCTTTCATGTTTCATCAGTCTTCCTCCCAATCTCCAACAGGTGAATGATGTCTATAAACACATTTCGTTATAAAAGCTTACCCTCATTTAGTCATATAACCTCTAAATGATACACTATATGCTTCTGCAACCTGCTAAGTGCAATGCTCAATGACATGTCTCTCTTGCTTAACTTCTGATCAGGCATAAGCAAAAACATTCACCATGGATGAATTTGCAGAGAAAGCTGTTAGTTTTCCCATGGCACAGTTTTTCACAGATTTGCTTTAAAATTTTGCAGAAAATATTTGCCTAAGCAGCGCAAGCAGGAGATCCATCACAGCCAGGAGAAGCCCGAAGAATCAGTCGGATTGCTGTCAAAGCAAATGGTGAAAAGTGTCGCTATCTTTTTGCCTTGGATTTGTGAAATTCACAGGCAAAACAAATTTCATCAGATTCACTCATTGCTTCCCCTGATCTTGCCCATACGCACACCTGTGTTTCATATTCCCTTATCTTTCAGAGTGTAAGGCAGGGTTGCCCAAAAGATAGATCGGCATCTACCAGTAGACCTTTAGCTAGTGATCAGTAGATCTCAAGACACTGCCAACAAACAGCTTGTCTAAATACCCTCCTATATCATGCTTTTAATTCAGATATTTATTATGTTAAGGTTACTTAAGAAATAGTTGTTTCTTAAATAAAGTAATATACAGTAAATTCTCTCATAAATCAATACAATTAAGTAATATTTTCCATGGAACAGAATGCTAACAATGCCTTTATGGATGTAGATCATAATGGGACATCATCGCTAAAAGTAGACCCTGCATTAGTAAAGTATGGCCACTCCTGGTGTAAGGTGTAATGAGCTGGGTCCTCTGTATTTCCTATGACAGCATTTACTTTTAAACTGAATTTTTTATGTAAACACTTGTGATGTGCGGGCAGGCCCGACATCCACGGGATGAATGGGTTGGGCAGGTTTGGGCCGACTTTCATGTACATTTTGCAAGCACATCCTTACTCTCAGCTCTAGCAGCCTCCCTTTGTAGGTGCATGCCTGCCCCGCCTTCTTTTGTGATGTCAGAGATGGGCAGGTCCGTGTGGATTTTTAAATGGAGGTGCAAGCCAGGTTGGGACAAGGTGGGTTAGGTCCAGGTGCGAGCCAAATTTTTGTCACACATCACTAATAGAGACAATCTATTGTACAGTGCTGCTGAATATGGTGGTGTTTTATAAATGTGTTATTATTATAATAAATTATAATAATTGCTACAAATCTACTTAAATCACCAACAAAGTATACTGGACTATGTTGTTTATAACCTGTAACATTAACACCAAAACTGATTTTATTCCAAAAATAAATGCCAAGGCTATGGTAATCAAGATTGGAGGATGATGACGTTTAACTTGTGAAAGATTCCTTTCTGGACTGCAACTGTGTTTTATATAATACAAAATGGGTAAAATGCCTTCCATCTGCTATTCGTTTTAGTCCAATCTGCACTCACTGAATATCTATATGAGTTCATTTATGTATCACATTTCAAGTCACATTTTTTTTCATCCTGATTGAAGGGAAAACTTTCTATTCATTATTTGTGAGTTGAGGTTCATATGCCTGCAGCTAACTCCAAGGCGCAGCAGCCGAGTTTTAATTGTTTCCCATCAAAACAGCTGTGTAAGCTTGATTAACAATGTTCAGCAACATTCATAATAGTGCAAGCCTGGTCCTGCATAAAATAGAAACTGAGAAAAATCAATAAGATTTAATAAGATCAGGAACAATCACTTACAATAGTACATCAATCACGTAAAGTAATAGGTGCAGGATTTGATAGGGTCCTGAACTGCCTGAGAGATTCATAACTCGCACTCGTTAATGATTTGTTCATTTGCATTTTATCAATCTAGCTAGAGCTGACAAGATGAAGGACCAGAAAGAAAATATGTTGACTAAGTCAATCAAGCTTGGCAATTAAAATACCAACAGAACACTGTAAACGGTTTTGTCATTTTGAAAAAAAAAAAAAAAAAAAAAAAAAAAATATATATATATATATATATATATATATATATATATATATATATATATATATATATTTGTGGTGTGGTTTGGTGAGTGACCAAAGGAACATCTCCTCTCTCAAATGAAGTTTATATAATAGCACTATTTTCCATGCGCATCGATGACTGGTGTGCTCGTAACCTGTCCACAGGACTCATTATATTAAAAGAAATCTACAGCAATATAAAAATCCTTTCTTTTTTTATAGAGCTCATATATCTCTCATATTTTGCAATCCCATAGAAGTAATAACATGAAAAGTGCATAGTGTCCTGTTTATTGCCTCTTTTCTAAAATAAATAAAGCCTACAGTCATGCCTGGAGGAAAAAAAAAATAATTTCAACATAACTAAAGTCAACTTAATGATAAATATATCATTGTGGCAATTGTTGTGGGTTGTATTCTGCATTGTTTATGAGAATTTCAGCTAAATGAATCTCCCTAGAGGTAGACAATAGTTTTCTTTTGTGACCTCACAAATATCTGTGGATGTTATATTTTCTATCCAAGTGATCTGCTTATTAAGAATACTAAAGAGATACTGCAAATGCTTTTTAATCGTAAATCTTAATATTTGCTTTGCTTTTTTAAAATCTAAACTAATTATAACAATGTTAATTTATAATAATTTTATCCCTTATTGTACTGTATATTGTATGTGACAACGATACACAAGTACACACATACTCAACTGTACTTAAGTAAAATAGATATGTTATGGCAGTTTGGCCCTTAAACAAAATATATCTACATTAAGTCAGATAGGAGATATTCCAATATACTGTATGTATAAAAAGAGAAAATGAAAGACAGAGAATGTTGTACACAATTTATAACCAGTTATATCACTATATGTCACTAGGTGTCTATAGTACATTGCAGCAGAAAAACAGAAGATAAGCTTATGCTATTTCTTGCAGATTATTTTTGGCTTGCTTTTTGTCACAATCGGCTCCCTAAATCCAGAACTAGTGCTAAACTCCCGGTCATGGCTCAGTCTTCCTCCTTTTGCAACCGCCTTTGGCTTCAAGAGGAGCCATCAGCTACTCAAATGCCGCCAGGTCTTAAAATGAGAGGAGCTAAGCAGAAGTTATGGACAAGTAAATAGGTCGGATCTTACACTGTGGTTTGGATGGAAGGCAATATCAGCTACCGGAGGTATGAAGAATGCAATCGGGGTCAGGCAATTGGAGGTTGGTCTAGGCAGAGTTCAACAAAGTCAGACAAGCGAGGGTCGGTTCAGGCAGAGTTCAAGCAAAGTCAGGCAGGCAAGGGGTTGGTCCAGGCAGAATTCAAGCAGGGTAAGATAGGCTAAAGTTGGTCCAGGCAGAGTTCACACAAGGTCAATCAGGCAGAGGTCAGTTCAGGCAGAGTTCAAGCTAAAGTCAGACAGACAAAGATCAAAACTAGGAGATATCAGGCAGAATAATGCACCCAGGTACTACAAAATAGACCTACCAATGGATAGTGAGATTTTCCCAAAGGCTGTAAATATTAAAAATGTTGTGCCAAAATACGTTGACGTCATGTTGCCGTGCACATAAACCTGGAAATGCCGTACGCCATAGGAAATATGAGAACAGAAGAACCAGGGATCAGAGCTGAGGCCTCCCCACCAGAATCACAGTAGGCATCCCTGCTGACCCCTAGACCCCACTGGACCACCAGGTAAACTCACACTTTTGTTTTTGTGGTGGTTTTTTTTTTTAACATTTTTACATTTTCACAGAATTTTACATCAGTATTTGTATGGACAAAAATATAAATGGCTACTACACCTTTTCACATAACTGTGGACATGTAGGTATTGGGCTGAAACTGGTAACAATGCAGTTGGCAATAGGAAGATAAAATATTGGCTGTATCATCATAATTATATGTTACCATTATCAACAAGCAAGTGGACAGTTTTAATGTCAGTCTAAACTGGGAGCCACTAGAAGAGACCTCGCTTACAGGCATTTTAAGATAATAAATCGCTGACTGGTGCCGTCAATTACTATATGTGGCCTCACTTACAGGCCACAGACATGTTTGTATACACAAATTAAAACAGTGTTTCTAGGTGTTTACTTCCCATTCACACCCAATAAGCTATGTTTAGCTCTACCTACAAACTGCTCCTCTGCTCCAATTCTATCTTAGACTTCAGCAATTTTTGGGATAAACATAATGTATTTGCATCTTGATTACACCAAAATTTCTTAGTTCAAGGAGCCCATAGAGAGATTCCATTAAGAACCTGAACAAAATAAGCAATAATTCTCCTGTATAGGGCAGCACATACTCATTCCTTTGATAAAAGTCAAGGCTAATGTATTACTATTGGCTGAACTGATACATTAATTTATCCTTACAACAGCTAGAGTTATAACATACCACTTAAAATGAGGATGAAGTGTCCAGAGACACACAAGAACTATGAACTAATAACATAGAAAGGAAGAATAATGAGCTAACTCAAATTACATTTTACCACAATCAGAGGGCATGGTAGAATGTTGCTTCATTTCTAGTACAATAATTACTAATGATAATTAAAGACAATACTTGTGCACACAATCCCTGCCTTAAAATGGTTTAAATAGTAACCATAAATCACAACCACCAAACCCAACATAAATTCACATTGGAACAGTTTTTTTTCAGGATAGCTCTATTTCTCATGAGTTTTTCCCATACCTACATCATTATAATATTGGATGCTTCTTTAGCAAACTAGCCAAAACCTAGGCAGTAGTCTATAGGTCTGTAAATATGCCACCTAGCTCTCTCTTACAGTATCAACACTCTCCTGCCATAAATTTCTTTAAATTGGATTTTGACCTAAATGTATGAGGGTAGTCTTTTCTAAGCATTTGTAGTTTGTATGATTATAGAGTGATGAAAATACTCAAAGCTCTGCTTTGAGCATTTCAGTGATGCCTGTAATGTTTGCAGTTAGGTCATTTTCTAAAAAAAATTAAATTTTCGCTGCTTTTACTATTCACTGCAAGCTCCAACTAGAAGCCACATTATGGGGTATTAATACATATCCATATTTTTTATTTTGGGTTGTTATAAAATATGTAGGTGGAAAAAACCAAAAGATGTGATAGTGTTTTGAAAAGGATAGAATTTGTAGTTCAATCACTATAACAAGTAATAAGTGCCAATTAGACAGTAGCCACCACACATGTCGTCAAATGTCTGACAAGTCTATACTTGTTACTGGTTTCAGTACTCCTAAGTACTTACCCTCTATGTAGTCTCTGTTCAGAGAATTATGAATAGAATAAATAGTGACCTATATATATGTGGATGTACTGTTTGTGAAACTGGGTCATTGATCTGTACGATAACTGTAGAAACATTTATTTTTTATAATAATAGACCTCATAAAAAGAAAAATTGGTCAAATTGCACCTTAATTTAATAATAAGTCTTAGGCGCAAATTCACTAAGCGCCGAACGCTAGCGGCAATTCGCTAGCTTTTGTCATTTCCGGTACTTCGCAAAGTCACTAACGAACGCTGGCATAAATTCGCTAGTGTTACTTCGCACCCTTACGCCAGGCGAATTTTCGCTAGCGACGTAACTACGCAAATTCACTAACTTGTGCAGTGTACTGAACGCTACCTTTTACGCTAGACTTCCTTCGCCACCTCAGACCAGGCAAAGCGCAATAGAGTAGATAGGGATTGTTTCAAAAAAAGTCACATTTTTTTCTAAGTCCCAAAAAACGCTGGCGTGTTTTCTACATGATGGGTGATAGGCTGAAAAAAATCGAAAATATTTTTGGGGCTCCCCTCCTTCCCCCCTACATTTCCTGACTCATGGCAACTTACCTAGACAGTGGGCACATGTGTAGGGCAAAATAAAATTTTTATTTGTTGATTTGAAGGTTTTCTAGGCATTTGTAGTGCTAATACGTGTTCCTCCATTGAAATCTGAATTTGGCGCCGTATGCAAATGAACCATCGCTAGCGAAACTTCGCTTGGCTTGGCGAATCAATGCTAGCGCAACTTTGCAAACTTACGCTACCCCTGTGCGCAACTTCGGATTTTAGTGAATTTGCGGAGCGCTGGCGAAAATACACCTGCCGAAGTGTGGCGAACTGCGGCGAATTTGCTCCTTTCGCAACTACGATTCTTAGTGAATTTGGGCCTTAGAGAGATACTTTGATATATATTAGGTAGAACACGTACCAAATAATATGGCTTATATTACACCTGGAATTTTGTCCTTTTTGCCTTTTCTGATCCCATATTTTGCTGTGGAGCCTAATCATCAATGGCAAACCAGCCTGTATTATTTATTATAGTATACTTTATGTGATCTCTTATACCCCAAAATTTACATTGATAACAAATAAACAGAAAAGTATATACAGTACTCATGTTTGGCTCTGGACCTAAGTCACTCTTTGAAAATATATCCTTTATCAAGCGAAAGGATAACATATCTTTATTTGTATTAACTTAAATGGACTTATCAAAGATGGACTAACAAGCATTTGGCTACTTTCTGTTTTTAGGGAGATTCAACTTATTTGAACCATTTGGTGAAATGAGCAATAATTTGAAGAAAAACTTGAGGAAAGACTAGACCAAAGCAGAATTAGCTGCTAGCGTTATTTTTGCAGTTGACATGTATTAACATTCACTTCTTTGCTACAGATTTTGAATTATTGCTGTAGCAATTATATAGAACATGACTGTGGTAAGAATATTATGGGCAACCTGGTTTGCAGTAATTGTTTATTGCTCTTGTTTCTATGATGCATGTTCTTGATAGAAGTTTATTTTGCTAAGATAGGCCTCAATTTACCTGGAGGCAGTTTCTTGAAGCCATTCAATTTGGACTGTTTCAACTGGGCATTTAAAGGTCTTTCTCATGGAGCTTTCACTTTAAATCAATGCAACTTTATATCAATATGTTCACTATAATCATTGAGTATCCAGAGACAACCACACTCCTGTCCTAGTGGGTGGGGATGTCATTACTTCCCTTCCTGTTTGTTTCCTTAAATGTTTAATTGTGCACTGATTGTATTACACTTGACAAAGAGAGCAGTACCAGAAACATGTTCTGGCAGGCATGTGGCAATAAATAACAATAGCAACTAGTTCTGCTTTCGTCTAGTCTTTCCTCAAATTTTTCTTCAAAGTATATGCACCTGGAATGGGGGTGCCTAAAAGTAGACTAGACAAATGTTCCTTTTTGTTGTTGGTCCCTATTATATTTAGCGAAAACAGCAATAGTAAATTGTGCTCAGGGCATTTATTTTACTTTTCTTTCAACATCTTTTCAAGAAATGCTGCATAAAATATCTTTATTTCCTGCCTGGAACATTCATTAGCTTTTGATTTTTAACATCAAGTCAGTAAAGAGGTAAAGAGAAAAACACAGACAAAGGTCAGTCTTGGTATTAGAACTTTTATGTAATAGCTTCTATGCACTCAAATGGATTGTAAACAATTAATATTGTAATCGTTGTTATTACAATCCTTTGCCTCATCACCCCTTTCCTTATTGCCTGCCTTAGAGTATGTGGTAAGGAGAGGGCCCCAATATGGTCTGCTCTGTACCTCCTGTCATGATAGAGAAGGGGGCAGGCTTGGGGATGCCTGTATGTCTCCCCCCGTTATACCAATAAGATAGGTCTATGCACCACAGCCCAATCACAACTTAAGTGCAAAATAGGAAAACATAGTTGAACTAAAGAAGCTGCGTGATGATTACTAAGCAAGTCCTGTTATCTTAGAATTACTTATACTAGATATAGTATATATATATATATATATATATCCACTTTGAGAAAGGCTTGAGGGCAAGCCGAAACGTTAGTCGTTTTTCATCAAATAAATATCACTTTTTTTGCTGCAATAAGACCTGTGAGTGCGAGCTTTTCTACTTTGCTATTCAATTTTTTGGGCGTTTTGCACCCAGGCAATGATGACCTTTTGACGAGCTGTGCCGGCTTCCAACCTCTTCTATATATATATATATATATATATATATATGTTCATGGACACACAGCTGCATCCGAATGCACATTGTACAATCTAAATATAGACAGTCCCAACCAAAATTTCAAATCTAGTGTAAAATTTTTGTGCGTGAGAATATTTTTGACACCCATGAACTTCTATGCGTTTCGCAAATTTTCCGTAGTTTTGCAAATTTTTCTCAGTTTCACTAATTTTTTGGTGAAGCAAAATGGGACAGAATTGCTCATCACTATTCGTGGTTTTGGAGCTTTTGGGTGTTTTTGACACTGGCTTTGTGCGACAATACGAAAAAGTACTTATAGTGTACAAGTCAAAAAAGTTGAGGTTTTTTTGCAACTTTTCCGATTTGTGCTTTTTCAGTTTAGATCTTTTAATAAATTTTATGACATTCGTGGTTTTATAGATAGTGAGTTTAGTCGTGGCTTCAAAAACCTCTTACATGAGACTATTGATAAACAGACCTCCTAGACTTCTCAGCAGCATGCTAAACTTCCTGCTCCTCTCCCATTAGTCCTTGGTTGTTTATCAAACAGTAAAAGTATGGGAATTCTCTCCATTAGTTACAGACTAGCCATTCACCTGTACTTCATGTAACGATAAGTGTGGATGGAAACCTCGCTATCCCTGCAAAATATTGAAATAAAAATATTTTATAAATAATATTATCGATGATAAAACTGAAATTATACGATTTTATAATTTTGCATACCTACATAATAAATTAGCCAGAAAAACAGGACAGATTAATAGAAGTCTAACAATACATTTATTTTTAAGGGGGGCTGAGCATCTATTCTTCCATGACCTCAAAATGAAATTTTAATTTTATTAATCCCTTTGTATCGACAATTTTTAAATTATTTTTTTAAGCTTATGTATGTAGTGATCTGTTTTCACATTTTACACTTTGTAAGCTGTACCATTTAATTGCACAGCTAGAAAACATAAATTCCTTCTGTGGCTCATAAAGGTTATTAAGAAAGTTGTTAGAAAAGACATACAAAAGCATTATTTAATTATAACAAACTCCATACTTACATTTACATTTATTAAACTTTTTAAAATACTTTTTTTATAAAAAAAATAAAAAACCTGGAGGACATGCATACTTCAATATAATTATGCCACAAATGTAAGTTTTGAGAATAGGAACTGTGTATTTCATAACTAACATGCAGCATTTTAATGTTAAACTGTGTAGTAGCTAATACCTATTCTTGATTAGAATGTATAGTTAGGAACTTTAAAATTAGATTAAATTATTTGAAGGGCCATTTATGTTAACCCCTTAATTGAGTTAGGATATTTTAGGCACTCAAGGCTATAATAAGATGCTTTTAATAAAACTATGCTATTTTTATTATTAAAAACAAGGCTTTGTGTGGTTCATCATGGTTAGAAAAGCACAAAAACATAAATAATTTGTCTTAATTATGTTCTCTTGTCTTTTAACTGTATGGGGTAGTAAAATACATCTTTTGATGTATTATGCAATTAAATTGATGGATGGTTAATTGAGTTGGTATGGCATACCATATGTGTACTCATGACCTTAGTGTCACTGGTCAGATTAAAGCTTCGCACTATGGATGATAGAACATATGTTGTCATAGGAAAAGCAGCTCAGATGATTAGAACCAAATCAAATGAAGCTATTTTATAATAAAGTTACTGCACCATTAAATATCCCTAAAGAAAATTATGAAATGCATGGAGTTCAGCCAAAAAAAATCAATAAAAGTCAAGCAACTCTGTACATCCATCAATAACAATAACATTTAGACCAAAATATGAACCAGAAAAAAAGTCCAATAGCTGCATGAATATTTGTATTACAAGTTGATATTAATTAGAATGCATGGAACTGCTGGCAAATATGCCAATTTTAATTTAATTCCAAAAATAAAAAGTTTTCTGAAGATTACAGAAATTATATATTGGAGGTTGCTACATTGGGGCCATCCCAAATATATTGGGTCTTGGGATCACATCCCAATGGAGATAACTATCCCTTTAATTGCCAAGCTGTATTTTTATGAGCTACTTATGAATGAAACTTTCTTTTACCTGGCATTAACACAGACATCAAGTTTGCAGGCAAATTAACTGCAGGTTTAGGGACTGTTGTATTCTTGATTTAAATAGACTGCATAACAAAGTTAAGTATCCTGGTAAACCCCAGGATTCTTTACATTTACTTTATTTTTATTAATTTTCAGTAATTTTATTGAAAATGTTTAAATAATGTTTAAAAACATTGACTTCTGATTAATTTTCTGATACAGGTATGGGGCCTGCTTTCTACAATATTCTAGAGTGGGAGTTTTGTGGATAAGGGGTCTTTCTGTAATTTGGATCTCCATACCTGAAGTCTATTAAAACATCTCTAAAACATTAATTAACCTAATAGGATGGTTTTGCCTCAAATTGATAAATTACCTTAGTTGGAATCAAGTACATGATACTGTATTATTATTACAGAGAATTTTTTTAAGGTTTGAATTATTTGATTGAAATGGAGTCTATGGCAGATGGCCTTCCTGTAATTCAGAGCTACCAACATTTGGCTAAGTTTTTAGAAGTGGAAGTAAACTCGTTCGATCGATCGATTAAATTGTTCGAATTGTTGAAGTCGAAGCATTTCATCGTACGATCGAACGATTTTACTTTGACCGAAAATGGTCATATTTCATTAAAAAATACTTAAACTTCGACTTCGAATTTCGAAGTAATGCAATTCGATAGTGGAATTTCGAAGTTTTTTACACCTCGAAATTCAACCCTTGATAAATCTGCCCCTTAAAGTATATTCTGGTTATTATATTTTTTCCCTGGCTATTAATGCAAGAGCTATGTATACATACAAGTAGCACAATATGAATAATAGATAGATAGATAGATAGATAGATAGATAGATAGATAGATAGATAGATAGATAGATAGATAGATAGATGATAGATAGATAGATAGATGTTATTAGTAAAAGAAAATAGCCTTTGGATGAATCATTGATCTGTTGCTGAGTGTCTAAAATATACTTATCTTTAATCTTTTGTTCAATGTCTGTAGCTTACAAAAAAAAGACTGGTAATGCCTCTGCCAAATAATTTGTTACTGTATTTAGAAAGATTATTGTAATGCATATAGGATAAAACCAACAACAATGGAGACATTGTAATTATTAACTCAATTCAAGAAAAAGGTCTTGATTTAAGAACAAGAACTAACAGTGTCTTCATTTTTGATTAGCTTACCTTTTCAAGTGTTCTGCTGCACTCTATCACAGAAATTGAGGCAGGAACTTTATTATTATCGCCATAGCAACCACAGGGAATTTATATTTCAGAACAGTTGGCTACTTCAAAATTTCCTCCGAACTGAAAGAACAGCAGATGATGTGTACATTTTAATTCACTTTCGCTTATTTCTGTAGAGGTGTTTCATAAACCAGGACACTTTTTAATGGCATGATACACATTTCCATCTCGCGTTTCTGTGCTTTGCCAGCAAATCCATATATATATATATATATATATATATATATATATATATATATATATATATATATATATATATATATATATATATATATATATATATATATATATATATACATATATGTATATATATACTGTATATACATATATATATATATATATATATATATATATATATATATATATATATACTGTATATATGTGTGTGTGTGTGTGTACTACAACAGTTACATTTCGATTTCATGTAATTCATTAAAAAATTCATTTTTTTCCACTTGCTCTTCTACCAGTTGCCCCTTGTTTTTAATAAAGTACAATACTGCATCTATCTATCATCTATCTCTCTATCTATCTCCATTATCTATTGTTCTGTCTAATAAATATAGTAAGCATTTTGATAAATATTAATTGAAAATCTGGCTCTACCCCTATTACATCACTGATGGTCACTGATGGCATTGCAGAATACTTTAAATATTAATAATTACTGATTAAAGATATCATGCAACATCAGTCACTCTTAAAATTAAAAGAAAGGTAAACCTCAATTTTTTCATTGCTGATCTTTTTCACAGTTCAGCACCTGGATTAACACATAAAGATTAAATATAGATCAGTGCCACAGTTTTGACAAAAAAACAAATAACAGAACCTAGCACAAAATTGTTAACATTCAGTCACCAAATCACCAAAGAATAACTTTCAATACAATTCAATTGAACCATTGAAGTCTATGAAAAGATTTTTCTGAACTTCCAAAGTGTTGTGGTGATTTTTACAAAGTTGTTTGTTCTTTTCTTAAGCTAACTCCTTTACTTGAACAGTGGTCCTGGTAGTTTTGGGAAATCCCAATAAATAATGAGATTGTAGTTCAAAACTGATGTGTTTTATGCACCACTCACTTTGAAAGATGATTCACGCATATCATATACCAGTGGTAGAAATAATTCAGGAGATTGCCATAAGTTCACAACATCTGTCAACTATAATGTCTTCTGTATGACCTTATTCTTCTGATTTTGTCCCATTTACCCCCAAGGATATAAATCACTACCTTAGGACAGAAATGTAGTAGCTTGGGCTTAGATTGTGTTTTTAATTGGTATTCCTTAATTCAACAAGGTGGACTACAGGACAGACAACAACTTGTTAAGAATAATTAATAGCAAAAAGGAAAAAAAAAACATGTTTATAACTTTTTATTGAAGATTTAAAATCTGAGATTGTTACTCATATCATACTCATATCACTCTCCCAAAGACAGTTCCATATTGACAAAAAATGACCATATAAATGGGTAATTTTTTTTTTATTGAGCAATATCTTCACTCTTTCATTTTAAAATCCACAATCAATTTGATGATCATAACATAACTCATCTAAGGAGGATGCAAATTATATGACCATTGAGTTCTACTCCACCACTTGCAAGTGCTAACAGAAGGGGTGTCTATTTACTAACATTTAGGGGCAAATTTACTTAAGGTCGAATATCGAGGGTTGATTAACCCTCGATATTCGACTGTCGAAGTTAAATCCTTCTACTTCGAATATAGAAGTCGAAGGATTTAGCGATATTCATTAGTTCGAACGAATAATCGTTCAATCAAACGATTAAATCCTTCGAATTGTTCGATTCGAAGGATGTTAATCCATCGATCTAACGATTTTTGTTTGACCAAAAAAAGCTAGCAATAGGCTAACATTGACTTCGGTAGCTTTTAGGTGGCGAACTAGGGGGTCGAAGTTTTTTCTAAAAGAGACAGTACTTCAACTATCGAATGGTCGAATAGTCAAACGATTTTTAGTTTGAATCGTTTGATTCAAAGTCGAAAGTCAAAGTTGCCCATTCGATGGTCGAAGTAGCCAAAAAATCCATTCAAAATGCAAAGTTTTTTTCCTCTATTCCTTCACTCGAGCTAAGTAAATGGGCCCCTCAGATTTCTCTATTTTTTTTTAAAAAAAATCTCTAAAAAATTCATTGTTGTTTTATTTCTCTAAAACTCGAAACATTTGAGATTTATTATACTAGAATAAAAAAACGCCACCAAGTAAAAGTAGCCGAGGTTCCACAGGAGTCAGTGAGAGCTGCACTAATCCTATCAGACTTTTTTTTAGCTTTTCAGACTTGAATGGTTCCTGTATTTTTAGTGCATTGTTCAGATTTTTTTTATTTATTCATTTTTATTCAAATCTTTTAACAAATTACATGGCATTTGTGATTTTAGAAGAAAAATAGTTTATTCATGGTTTCAAAAGCCTATAAAACTACTTAAATGGGAATGTTGATAAATGGGCCTCCCTTTGTCAGCTATAGGTTCAATGAGGAGGCAAATGCATTACTCTGTTATGAGTGTGGCCTTTTTATGGCTGAACGAGGACTCTCCTATAATAGCATACAGAGATAAGGTTATTTTTACTTGTAGACGGTTGTAAAACAGCTTCTCCAGACTACATTTTCTCCCCTCAGTAAGACTGTGAAGCTAATGACACACCAGGGATTTATTTCTCTCATTGTGGGAAAAAGTGCAAAGACAAGGTCTTTAGTGTGTGCTATGACAGCATATCTCAGGAGGCCACTGTTTGGCTCATTAGCTGTTGCTATGTAACACCTAACCAAGAAACAAAAAGGTGGTCTCTCTAACAAGTTGAATCATTTGTATTCTTGGGGTAATATGCAAATGCCAGGAATGTGACAACTTCAGGAATTACATTGATAATTATTTTGGTGTCTTGACCTAAAAGGGTTCATTTGGGCTGCAGTACAGTTGTTGTTAGACCCTTTCCTAATGTCATGATGTAAAGGGTCGCATGTTTGGATATATTATGAAAGCAAAATAAAAAAAAAAATTCCACTTCCATAATTTATCTGTAAAGCTTCTCTTTCTATCTGATGTGTGCTCTGCGTGTTTTAAATTGGCCTGGAGTGGCACACATTTTTGCATTGAAAATATGAGCTATAATGTAAACCTCAAAAAGCACATGAATTTTTAGCAGCCGTCTCAAGCATAAACATTTAGGGTTGTAGAGGAGAAATAGAATATTTAATAGTGGTAGTGTAAAATAGATCACTGGAGAGTTATTAAAAATAAAAGTGTTCAGAACTGCAATATAAAATAAAACAGCCACTGTTTTTTACTGTCACCTTTTATCCCAAATTGAATATAAAAAATGTTTTACTCTATAGGATGCAAATATTTTACCTTTTATCTTTACATGCATTTTGGCATACAACAAATTGAAATGTTATTTCATAGTGACAAAATATTTGAAACATCTGTGTACGTAAAAAGTTCCCTTGTAGGGTTTCAGAAACAATTTACTTGTAATGCAGTCTTCACAGTCAGCTCAGCACCCTGCTCACTAGTGACATAATTGGGAAGTGTCAATAGCAGGACTGGGATAGTTACATAGCTACATTGTTAAATCGGGTTGAAAAAAGACAAACTCCATCAAGTTCAACCCCTCCAAATGAAAACCCAGCATCCATACACACACCCCTCCATACCGTCACATAAATTATATATACTCATATCTATACCAACTATAGAGTTTGGTATCACAATTAGTTATGGGCGAATTTATTCACCAGACCCGAATTCATGTCGAATTTCAGCGGTTTGCTGCTGGCGAATAAATTTGTGAAATTGCAGTGAAAATTCGCAGACGAGTTTTCGCCGGCGTCAAAATATTTTTGACGCCGGTGTCAATTCTGACGCTGGTGACAATTCCGATGTTGGCGACAATTCTAGGTGCCAGTTGACTTTAATGGGAGTCGGAATTGTCCCCGGGTCAAAATTAGCATGTTGCAAATTTTTCAACGTTTCGCGAATTTCGCTGGGAATTCACTAATTTTTCTGCAAAACAGGAAAAATTCGCCCATCACTACTCACAATAGCCTTTGATACTATGTCTGTCAAAAAAATCATCCAAGCCATTCTTAAAGGCATTAACTGAATCAGCATCACAACATCACCCGGCAGTGCATTCCACAACCTCACTGTCCTGACTGTGAAGAACCCCCTACGTTGCTTCAAATGAAAGTTCTTTTCTTCTAGTTTAAAGGGGAGGCCTCTGGTACGGTGATCCACTTTATGGGTAAAAAGGTCCCCTGCTTTTGTCTATAATGTCCTCTAATGTACTTGTAAAGTGTTATCATGTCCCCTCGCAAGCGCCTTTTTTCTAGAGAAAATAACCCCAACCTTGAGTCTCTCCTCATAATTTAAGTATTCCATCCCTCTAACCAGTTTAGTTGCACGTCTCTGCACTCTCTCCAGCTCATTTATATCCCTCTCATCCTTCTATTCAGGCCTCTTATTCAAATCAATGCATTGTTGCTAGGGTAATTTGGACCCTAGTTACCAGATTGCTTAAGATGCAAAGTGAAGAGCTGCTGAATAAAAAGCTAAATAACTCAAACATCTTCAATAATAAAAAATGGAAACCAACTGCAAATTGTATAAGAATATCACACTCTACATCATACTAAAAGTTACCTCAAATGTGAACAACCCCTTTAAGAACTGGAGTCCAAAACTGCACTGCATACTCCAGATGAGGCCTTACCAGGGACCTATAAAGAGGCATAATTATGTTTTCATCCCTTGAGTTAATGCCCTTTTTTATGCAAGACAGAACTTTATTTGCTTTAGTAGCCACAGAATGACACTGCCCAGAATTAGACAACTTGTTATCTACAAAGACCCCAAGATCCTTCTCATTTAAAGGGGACCCGTCACCCAAAAAAAATAATAAAAATCCTATTTTATCACATTAGTCAAGCAAAATGAACTTTAATTACACTATACAAATTATCTGAATCTTGCTTCCTTCAGTCTGGGATTTCAAAATTATAGCAAGCAGGCAGGAGCCATTTTGTGCACACTGTTATAAAGACAAGCCTTGCATCATCTCAGAATTTTGTTTGTGCACCAGAATGGGGGACCTGATGTCCATCCCCATTCACTGGTTACACAATTAAATTGTAAAGAGAACGGGGGAATGTGGGCAGAGCAGTGACATCTAAGAAGTGCTGAATGGAAAGTGAAAGTAATTGTCTGCCCCGCCTCTATGCCCATGGCATAGAGGAGTGGCAGACAATATTTGATTGACAGCTGAGATCTTTAAATGAGTTTACAACAGCTATGAATGCTTTAATCAAAAACAGAAATTAGATTTCATGTTTAATTTGACAAGGACTTTTATTATACAGATTTTTGTGTCTGGGTGACAGGTCCACTTTAAGGAGACTCCCAACACACTGCCATTTAGTGTATAACTTGCATTTATATTATTTTTGCCAAAGTGCATAACCTTGCATTTATCAACATTGAACCTCAGTACTTTCAATGCCCACCTCCAGGTCATTAATAAACAAGTTGAAAAGCAAGGGCCCTATTGCCGATGGGCCAGGGTACAAGGGTTTTATGATGGATATCACTTAATTCCATTTTTTTTAAATTACTGCCTATACCTTAAAATGCAGTATTTTGTACCTTGTGCTTGGTAACCAAACTGCATAAATCCAAATTGGTGGTAAAACCTCAGAGCAGTCAGCTCCCTTGCAGAAAGGAATTGCCGGCAGAAACCCTAGTACTATGTCAAGGTACAGTTTTGCAAGAGAAGATTGCTTTACCTCCTTTGGACAGTTCTATTGCTTCCCTTTCAGCTGAAGATGGACTACACATTTGCTAAAACTACAGCAAAAGCAGCCATTTTCCATGTTCTTCTGCCAGTGGTAAAAGTGGAGGTCTATTTGAAATTGGTTGCCAAATGATTGATTCAGGATTGCTCTCATTCTGAAAGAGTTAATTCCCTGAAACTTATTAGCTATTATTTAACTATATACTGAGTGTATTTATGGGGATGCAAAGAAATACCCTATGACCCATGCAACCTTAAGGGTTAATGCCCAGACAGTTTCCCTTTGTGTTGCAGTTGTACCCTGGCT
Source organism: Xenopus petersii (assembly GCA_038501925.1). NCBI lineage: Eukaryota > Metazoa > Chordata > Amphibia > Anura > Pipidae > Xenopus > Xenopus petersii. The sequence goes on along the minus strand of CM076682.1, from coordinate 33,699,282 downwards.
GACTACTCCAGTATTACTGGTAAGGAATTTACCTTTCTATTCTTCATTAATACCAATACCTTCCTCTTTGAAACATGTGTGTCCAGATGTACCAGATACATTGTTTCCTTTCTCATCAGACATCTTTAACCAGACACAACACCTGAAATAGTCCCAGAAACAGAGACAAATGGGTTTCTAAAAATGGGACTGAAGGTAAAATAAAGTCACCTACAGTATATGGGATCCTAAATATCCCTGTGAAGGACAAAATGGTAATGGTTTTGTCTGTTTAACACAATCGTCTCTTTCTGAATTTAGAAAGAAACAGAAAGAGGACCTAAAAGAATACACACGTGGGGGAGGTCATGGGATACCGTCACATGTTTTTTTTTTCAAAATGAATCAGTTAATAGTGCTACTCCAGCAGAATTCTGCACTGAAATCCATTTTTAAAAAGTGCAAACAGATTTTTTATATTCAATTTTGAAATCTGACATGGGGCTAGACATATTGTCAATTTCCCAGCTGCCTCCAGTCATGTGACTTGTGCTCTGATAAACTTCAATCACTCTTTACTGCTGTACTGCAAGTTGGAGTGATATCACCCCCTCCCTTCCCCCCCACCCCCAGCAGTCAAACAAAAGAACAATGGGAAGGTAACCAAATAACAGCTCTCTAACACAAGATAACAGCTGCCTGGTAGATCTAAGAACAACACTCAATAGTAAAAACCCATGTCTCACTGAGACACATTCAGTTACATTGAGACGGAAAAACAGCGGCCTGCCAGAAAGCATTTCTCTCTTACAGTGCAGGCACAAGTCACATGACCAGGGGCAGCTGGGAAATTGACAAAATGTCTAGCCCCATGTCAGATTTCTAAATTGAATATAACAAAATCTGTTTGCTCTTTTGAGAAATGGATTTCAGTGAAGAATTCTGCTGGAGTAGCACTATTAACTGATGTGTTTTGAAAAAAACATGTTTTCCGATTACAGGATCCCTTTAAATATGTGTGGTATGAGCTATTGCACATAAGCAATAATTAAAGGAATCCAAGTGCATATTTAAGCAGACTTTAAGTACCTCACACTAATACCATTTCTGTTATTATTTATCACTGCTCATTCAATATTAATACAATGAATATAAAATGTTATTGTAAACTTTTAATTATACAATGTGGTAGAATTAGGAAGGTCTCTCTCACAGTGTTTCTTGGTATAAATAGCTTAGTCAAAAATCAAAAATGTACTTTGTAAAATGAATGCTTTAAAAAGTTTATACATTTTTTTTAAAAACATTACTTGCACCTGTCTCAGATAATTTCTGCATTATCAGATAAATGATTAGGAAATTCCAGGGCACATGGGGTCTTTATAATATTATTTTATTTTGATTAAGTCTTTTTAAGGCACATAAGTCTCCTCTTTTGAAGCATACAGAAAGTCTTTGTGCTTTTAAAAGGTTAAGATTATGAAAAGAGCCCCAAGGCACATGTCATATTGACTTATTTAGATATTAGGCACACATTGTTGTTTCCCTTATATTGAGAACTAGTTACACAACTTGGAAAATAAGAGGTGCACAATCTCTTTTTCTGTTTTTATATTGGATTGGCACTTGTAGTTTTATAATATTATGGCAGAATAAATCATTTAAAAGGCCATTTACCCTCAAATTTATAGAACAAGGGGATACCCATGCTTGCTTGCTTTGAGGAAACCAGGGAATTGTCCCTGCTATGGAAGTTTTCATTTATTGTATGCCACAACCCTAATTATATAAGACCATGCGTCTATTGATCAGTAGGCAATTCCTGTTTTGGCTTCTTGGTAGGGGATACTAATCCAATTGAAGTTGTGCAAGTTTTGCCATAGTTTTTGTGTGAATATATTCAATTCATTAGGGGTACTTCTGCATAGTTGTGCATTTATTTGTCACATTGTGCTGAGTATCTCCTTTCACTCCCTGCATGAATACCCTGCATGTTGTTCTTCAGGTTTCATAATAGACATAAGCATTATTGTCACTATTCACATGCACTGAAATGTATATAAACATTCTCAGCATATGGTAAAAAACAGATCAAGCAGAGCAGAAAAGAACGATCAGTTAGGAATGCTGTTAACATAATCATGAACACATACAGTTTGTTCACACTCTATCCCTTAGTCTTTCCAAGACACTGTAATCTCTTTGGGTAAGCATGAAGCTGCTCATGTCTCACTACATCTAAAGTGTATTATAGCAGGAGCTACCTGCCTTTACCTGTACCTCTGTTATTGGGTCCCATATCTTTGACTTCACTAAGGCTTGAGCAGACCCAGGCCAAGCTGGTTGGGTGACCTAGGAGTACGCACAGAGGTGCAGTAGTGGGGGAACAAGGGCCCAGACCGGGGTAAGTGAAAGAAGAAGTACATGCCTGGCACCCCGTCCATCATTGCTCCATAGGCACGTGCCTCTTCTGCCCATGCCTAGTTCCGGCCCTGGGCTTGAGTACTCTTAGGACTGAATCTTCTCATTAAGACCTTCTAAACCAGGTTTGCCAGAATACCAACCTCTGGCACTGGGTGAAGACCAAAGATAGAACAATTTTCTCCCTTCACTTACAAAGACTAGGGAAATGAACTACACTCACTATCCGTGGGCTAAAAGGAAAACGTATCCCCTACATAGACAAATGGCTAATCACTATTTCATACAATTTTTAAAAAAATGGCTCACTTTTAATATATTACAGATCTTTTGATCCAGTCAACCCATTTTAATTGCACCCAAGTACCATTAACAGGTTTGGGTATTCAAGTTCATGTTTTAGTTACTAACACCTGTAGGTCTCTGTATTTAAGTGCTTTAAGGGAACGAAGTGTAGACAACAGTTGCAACCACAATACATTTGTGGCCTGCTGCTTGCTCAGCCTGTACACTGCTTATTATGTTGTTACTGTCTGTTTCTCTTATAGAAGCCCTAGCGATTCTCTAGAATCTCAGGATCAGTCTCTGCTAAGGTAAGCAATATTATGTTAAGCAGTGCACCATTCTCTTGGTTGAAGTGCCCTGCGGGACCTTACTTCACTGGGTAAGATCATTTGAAAAATGTGCACACATTTCTTTGTGGGTCTTTAATTCCACTGGCTAGCAGAAATGCAGGTCCAAGAAATGAACTTTCATTATTTAAATGCCCCAACCTAATGACAATGGTTTATTTGTTGCTCTAACTTCTTGAAAAATGTTGCCCTCATTACCAGGATAAGTTAACATTTTGTCATCTTTTTGTAGATTTATTTAGATACGTTGTTGGTATGGAACCAGTTATCAAGAACGCTCAAAACCTTGGGTTTTCCGGATACTGGATCTTTCCATAATTTGAATCTTCATACCTTAAGTCTACTAGAAATTCATGTAAACATTAACATTAAGTCCAATAGGCTGGTGTTGCTTCCAATAAGAATTAATCACATTTTAGTTTGGATCGAGTACAATGTACTATTTTATTATTACAGAGAAAGGGGAAATAATTTTCAAAAATGTGAATTATTTGGATACAATGGGAGGAAACCTTTCAGTAATTCAGAGCTTTCTGTATATTGGGTTTCCAAATAATGGCTCACATACCTGTATTGTAGGAATGCCATATTATTTAAACCCAATCCTTAAAGGAGAACTAAACCCTAAAAATGAATACCAGTCTAAAGTTTCAGCTTCTCAATAGCAGCAATGATCCAGGACTTCAAACGCGTCACAGGGGGTCACCATCTTGGAAAGTGTCTGCGACACTCACATGTTCAGTGGGCTCTGAGCAGCTGTTGAGAAGCTAAGTTTAGGGGTTGTGGCAAATTATCAAGCCGAAAAGTAGGTTGGCCTGTAATTTAAGCTGATGCTACAGGTCTGATTATTAAATTCTGATACCAGTTGCACTAGTTTCTGTGCTGCCATGTAGTAATTATCTGTATTAATTACTATTTATCCTTGTTTAATGACATTTATAGTCTATATACACACAGCATATCGTGCATCTGTCCCTAATCTCAGTAAGTGACAGCAGCACAGAGCATGTGCAGTGAATCAGTAGAAAAGAAGATGGGGAGCTACTGGGGCATCTTTGGAGACACAGATTTCTCTGATAATGGGCCATGGTTGCCTTGGCCTGGTACTGAAGCCCATAACATAATGTACAACATTTCTGCCCAACTTTTTTAGTTAAGCTTTAGTTCTACTTAAATATGTAGCTGTTGCGGGTTTAAGGTTGTGTAATATCATTATCATTCCCTCAGTACTAAATGAAATCTGATATGTAACAGCAAAATGAAGACTGTCATGTGAAATCCTGACATTTCTTTGTTTACCTCTAGGAATATTGCTTTGTATTTGCCTAATTTACATTTAACAATATCTGAGTGCAAATAGTAATCATACACCAAAGTAAACGGCAGAATTTGCAATCCCCTTTTCTGTTTCTTCAATATTGCAGTTGCAATTCTATAGATTCCCATCCTGACAGGCAGCATAATTAGAAATTCTCTTTGTCTTATTAAATGTGACGCTTCTCAATAGAATCTCCGTCAACATCGGCAAGCAAGAGAAAATGTACTTTAAATCTAAAATTGGAAATCAAATGGGACTGCTTTATTTTTATCTGTCTTTATGCAAGCAGCACTATTATCAGAGGACATTGTAATGCTGAAAACATACTTTTGGGATTTAAAAATACATATTATCCTGGAAGGTAAAAAGTGCTTTAGGGCCCTTGCACTATATTTTCTCATTAAACTGATTGAAAGATTATCCTTTCCATAGCTACAGGAAGACTAAAAACCAATATATCCATCTTTTCTTCTAGTAAAATTTAGCTGTGTAAAAAAAGTAATTGTCTCTTGTTTATGGCGATATGCAGCACGTTTCTTCATTTGACACTAAGCCTGCTGGCATTGCTATTAAAATTCATTCAGAAAAGTCCACCATGTCATGCACACAATGTGATTATCTTATGAGATACTAAGGAAAATGGAAGAATAAGCAAGCAATGCTGTTACCATATATTACAGCAGAACAATGTTCTGAGTTTTCATGTGAAATTTTATAATACTCAGATATAATTATAAGTCTAATGGGAAATGTCAATAGTACATAGCTGTCATGTTTATATTAGCAGGCCTACAGGTGTGTTTACAGTTCTAAAAAATGTGTTTGCTGTAAAATCTATTAGAGCAAACACGTGTGCGCCTTCTACACGCAAGAATTTCTGATGTGGAAATAAATGCTGTAAGTCTGGCTTATTCCAACTTAGGAAATGCCCTAATATAATACTTTTAGCTGCTGAGATTCACAGATTTACTGGTAAGGAACAAATGCATATGTTGCCTAGTTTCAAGCTGAGACACAAACATTTTCCAAATATATCATGATACAAACATAGCCATAACTCTGATCATTATTATTATTTATTATTAACATGTATTTATATAGCGCCAACATATTGCGTAGCTATGTAAAGTAAATGTGATTATACAACTAAATCACATGAATTATATACATAGAACATATGGAGTTACATGCATCACAATCAATACCGGTACAAAATGCGAGGAAGGCCCTATGCATAGGCATACACTCTAAAGGGAAGGGCGTAATACACAAGGTGTGGGAGTGGGCAAGATCGAATTAAGTGGGTGGGAAATGTGGTACTGTATGTGGTGTTGCGTTTGGTAGTTAAGCAGAGTGAGGGTAGGCTTCTTGAAAGAAGTGCATTTTAAGAGATTTCTTGAAAGCAGAAAGGTTGGGAGAAAGTCGGACAGACCGTGGGAGAGTGTTCCAGAAGAGGGGTGCAGCCCTTGCAAAGTCTTGAATGCGAGCATGTGAGGAGGTAATGAGAGAAGAGTTGCGTAGCAGGTCAGTAGTGGAGCGTAGTAAGCGGTTGGGTGAGTATATAGAGATGAGTTCAGAGATGTAGGATGGGGCAGAGTTATGAAGTGCTTTGAAAGTCAATGTCATTAATTTGATTCTGAAAGGTAATGGAAGCCAGTGCACGGATTGACATAATGGCGAGGCAGAGGAGGAGCGGTTGCTGAGGTGTATGAGCCTCACAGCAGTGTTCATTATGGACTGGAGAGGTGACAGTCTCTGGTCGGGGAAGGCCAATTAAAAGAGAGTTACAGTAGTCTAGACGTGATATGTTGAGAGAGTGAATACGAATTTTGGCAGCATCTTGATACAAACACAGCCAAAACTGAAATATTTCTTAATGCCACACTACAAAAACTTCTAGTGACTAACTTGATGTGAAGTCTAGTTCTACTACCAACTGGCTGCCACACCACCCTACTTCTTTTATGCCTATCTGGCCAAAACTCTACACCTGCAAATGTGCCCTAGGGCCATCTGACATGCTTTAAACTCATACTAGACTGTTTACATCATCATCAGCTGTATATCTGCAGTAGATAGATCCCAATAGGATAACTTCCTACTACTAGTATAGCCACTGTACCCCAAACAGTACAAAAGTGTCATTCGCTTACCCTTAGAAGTTCGAATGCTGACTTCCCTTTATCACAGTAGTATCATCGATCTTCTGGTGATGAGTAAACCTGAAGGTGGCATGTCAGTGTGCCTTAACAATTCTTATAGTGACTTCCCTTTATTACAGTAGTACAATCTATCTATGGGTGTTGAGTGGACCTGAAGGTGAATGGTTTCTTGGGCTAGCATAATATCATAGGCTATAGTGATACTAATCTACAATTAGCATAGATATATATAGTTTATGCGAGTCTAGATTGGTCGGTTTGATTGTGTGTATGTGCACTGGGAATCATTTTAAGGGGTTGAACTTGATTGACTTAGGTCTTTCAACCCAACTTAACTATGTAACTTTATCCAACAGTACTATCTATTTGTAGGTGTTGGATGTACCTAAATATGACAAGTGCCTTAGAAGATTTAATGCCAAATTCCCTTTATATATACCTCATAAAAAAATTGGATTCCCTTATTCCTAGTATTATCTCAGTGATCTTCAGCCACATCTGATGTTGGTACCAGATGGAAAATGTATTTCAACAAAAAATGGAGATCCCAAAAATTATTTGTGCACAACAGAAATGCCAAATCTTCCTTTGGCTCTGTTGCGGACAGAGATCTATGCTGATGAGTATTATGGTTAACAAATATTGACTCTGGTTAATGCAAACTAGTGACTTTGATCTAATTGTAATTGGACCGAAAGGAATTGGAGCAGATGTGCAGGATTGCATAGCAAATACATCTTTGTATTGCAATAGAATGTTGTTATTATACTTGAACAACCACACAACATAGGCGATACACTGTATCTTTGGTCCTACAGCCTGAAATAGACTGCACATTCACTCACATTTGAGTATAAAGCAAGTACATTGAAGCACTGGTCAGAAGATTTTAAATCAAAACCTTCAGTGCAAACCTTTGGTGATAACAAATTAATTTACATAAAGTCATACCCATACTCAATAGAACCATTGGTCCAGTGACTTGGATTGATAAGATTTGCCTTGTTATTCATCTTCATTCAGATCTTAATTGTTCACCAAATAAAATAATAACTGATAACAAGCGAGTTCAATCCAGGGTACTATAAATTCACAAAATATGGCAATGGAAAATGTGAAACAAGCATAAAGCTTTTAATTCTCTTTAGATGGTTTACTTTCATACAGTGAAACTGAAATATTACTGCTGTTCCTCCTTATTGTTCCCTTAAGACTTCAGCTATGAAATCTGCTGCACATTTGCTATATTTTTCCTTACCTCTGTACGGATAAAACAAATAAAAGGTTGAATGCTTATAATTGTCTGATTAATACTAAACAAATATATTCAGTGTTTCTGCCTAAACTGGTTGGAATGGCAGCAGCTGACTAATAACATATAATGACTGGGATAATAATATAACATAAGTGAATTAAATTAATAGAAAATAAATAGTATTATACTGCAATTAAACAATGAATGCATAAACAAAAACACTATAGGGGTCATTTTGAAAGCAGCCATAGTGTAAAAATTGGGCAGTTTCTAATGCTATTTTTCTAAAGTTGTTTATTTTTTTTTATTTTTTTACATATATTGCCATTTTCCTCCTTGAAAAATCTAGCCGCTGCCTGTGGATTTACAGTTGTATCCATTTTGCTTAAATATGCAGAATTGTGGTTGTATGTCTTCAGATCTGGACACAATAGCTCTCAAAATTGTTGGAATGTGGATTAGTTAATTTTGAGAGTTGGTGTAAAATGATGTCTGCATGGGATTTTTTAGGCAGAAATTTACTTTGATGTTCTACTTGACACATCCTGCAGTAGGAATTCTGGAATTGTCTCTATGTTTAGGTTGACTGTAGCTCCAGTGTTCCTCTGCATCAATAGCCACTTATACATGATGTTGAGGTGGGTAAGAAAAGACGTGCTTTTAAGGCTTTCAACATTTATAAGGTACAAGGAGGCCAATAAATCATGCAAAGAAGCTATAAGGCAAGCTAAAATTGCTATAGAAAAAGATATTGCAGCAAGCAGTAAAAACAATCCAAATTATTTTTTAAATATGTTAATAGTAAAAAAATGAAGCAGGAAGGGGGGGACCCTTACTATCAGAGGGGGGTCAGCTGGTTGATGAAAACAAAATAAAAGCACAGATTCTGAACTCATATTTTTCATATGTCTACACAAATGAGGAACCAGTAAGTGAAGGTTTCCTTCTTAACAGTCCCACTTCTAGTAATACAACTAATGATGCATGGTTCACACGTGAAGAAATTCAAAAGAGACTAGAACATGTTAAGATTAACAAAGGTCTGGGGCCAGATGGTATTCATCCCAGGGTAATTAGCGAGCTTAGCTCTGTGATTGCCAAGCCTCTTTACTTTTTTCAGGATTCATTGAGATCTGGCATAGTGCAGAGAGACTGGTGAATTTTTAATGTGGTGCCTCTATTCAAAAAAGGATCCCGTTCTCAGCCTCAAAACTATAGGCTAATTAGTCTGACGTCAGTGGTAGTAAAGCTTTTCGAAGGATTAATAAAGGATAAGATACTGGACTTCATAGCAAATCATTATACTATGAGTTTGTGCCAGCATGGTATTATGTGTAATAGATCTTGCCAGACTAACTTAGTCGAAGTAGAGACCTCGATTCTGGGATGACAGTGGATTTTATTTACGTAGACTTTGCTAAAGAATTTGATACAGTGCCACACAAAAGGTTACTGGTTAAATTAAGGAATGTTGGCCTGGAACATAGTATTTGTACCTGGATAGAGAACTGGCTAAAAGATAGACTACAAAGAGTGGTGGTAAATGGAACACTTTCTAATTGGACCAGTGTTGTTAGTGGAGTCACAGGGCTCTGTACTAGGCCCCTTGCTTTTTAACTTGTTTATTAATGACCTGGAGGTGGGCATTGAAAGTACTGTTTCTATTTTTGCAGATGATACAAAATTGTGCAGAACTATAGGTTCCATGCAGGATGCTGCCACTTTGCAGAGTGATTTGTCTAAATTGGAATACTGGGCAGCAAACTGGAAAATGAGGTTCAATGTTGATAAATGCAGGTTATGCACTTTGGCAAAAATAATATAAATGCAAGTTATACACTAAATGGCAGTGTGTTGGGAGTTTCCTTAAATGAGAAGGATCTAGGGGTCTTTGTAGATAACACGTTGTCTAATTCTGGGCAGTGTCATTCTGTGGCTACTAAAGCAAATGTCTTGCATAAAAAAGGGCATTAACTCAAGGGATGAAAAAATAATTATGCCTCTTGATAGGTCCCTGGTAAGGCCTCATCTGGAGTATGCAGTGCAGTTTTGGACTCCAGTCCTTAAGAGGGATATATATGAGCTGGAGAGAGTGCAGAGACTAAGTGCAACTAAATTGGTTAGAGGGATGGAAGACAAATTATGAGGGTAGACTGTTAAGGTTGGGGTTGTTTTCTCTGGAACAAAGGCGCTTGCGAGGGGACATGATTACACTTTACAAGTACATTAGAGGACATTATAGACAAATAGCAGGGGACCTTTTTACCCATAAAGTGGATCACCGTACCAGAGGCCACCCCTTTAGACTAGAAGAAAAGAACTTTCATTTGAAGCAACGTAGGGGGTTCTTCACAGTCAGGACAGTGAGGTTGTGGAATGCACTGCCAGGTGATGTTGTGATGGCTGATTCAGTTAATGCCTTTAAGAATGGCTTGGATGATTTTTTGGACAGCCATAATATCAAAGGCTATTGTGATACTAAGCTCTATAGTTAGTATAGGTATGGGTATATAGAATTTAATTAAAAGTATGGAGGGGTGTGTGTATGGATGCTGGGTTTTCATTTGGAGGGGTTGAACTTGATGGACTTTGTCTTTTTTCAACCCAATTTAACTATGTACTATGATTCATCAGACAGAGTGGGCAGACACAACAGCGAAGGAACAGAGGCAATGGCCATGACCGTAGAGGAGACAAATGAGGAAATGAGGATTTTCACAAATTTTTCTGACTTTTTTATCCTATTTTCATGATTTTTCCATAATTTTCGCCTGAAAACTCCGAAAACTTCATGGTATTGCCCTAAACCCAGCTCACATTGAAAAATCAGTGGGACTTCTCCCATTGATTTTTATGCAACCTCGACAGGTCTGAGATGCCTGCTTTTTCCGATTTGGACTTTTCCATCCTCGGGGTTTTATACATTCCAAAAAATTCATGATTTTTAAATGTCTGATTTCATTAAAAAAATCTTGGATACAAAACTTTGCTAGGTAAAAGTTGACTGGGTCCTATAGAAGTGTATGGAGCTGGACTGATTCTATTAGACCATTTTAAATAAATTTCGACTTTTAGAGGTTTTCAGATTTTTTTTGCTAGGAATTGTCAGAAAAATTCAAATTTTTTTTTGCATTGTTCAGAGTAATTTTCCATTTGTACTTTTTCTTTAATAAATGTCATGACATTCATAGTTTAAGAGAAAGTGAGTTTTGTTGTGGTTTCAAATACCTCTAGAACCACTAAAATCCGACCTTTGATATTCCAATGTCAGTAACTGTAACATACAACATTTGTGCAATTTCATCTTCCATCATTGTGAGCACAAATGAGTGATAACGGGTGCAAAGTTTTGCCATCTCAAGCAAATCATTGCAGCCAACCACAAATTTGCAGTTATCACCCCCACTTATATAGACTATGAATACTGGTAGAAACTTTGTAACTGTTAGAACATTACTAATTAAATGTAAACAACATTGAAGTAAAAGATTTTTGATAAATGTAGCAAATTTTTGTTTTTATCATTTATCTGTTTTTCCTGAGATAATTAATGCATGAGTTTTCTTAGTTTAATGTAAAGTATCATCATGTCTCCATGCATTCCCCAGGGATTAAATTAAGTGTTATAATTATATGCCATTTTACATAAAATTGCGAGTCATTTATTACATTTGAAATATGAAATTAGTGCTGACAGATTTGCATAGAAAATCATAATTATTGTGCTTTCACACTTCCCTGATAATGTTTTCTATCCCTTGAAAATCCCTCATCAAAATCCTTATTGTTCTGATAAAACAGCCTGACATGAAGGTGTCAAGAAACCAATGAAGGAAAAATGATAAACTGAACCTCGGCAAAATCTGGTCATGGAAAGTTTTTTTTTTTTCTTGCTGCAATTGGGTTTTTAGTGACAAAAATGAATTCAACCTCATGTAAATTGGTCCTATGCTTTCAATCTATGGAGTCCAGGGCCATCAATATTAATCTGCCTGCTTCTATCCCCAATTGCACTTATTGTTACCTTGAAAAGCACAAAGGATGCAGGAAGCTATTAAAGCCATAGCAGTATTAGAAATCGAACCATAGTGGCTTGTTGTTACGGCACTCTGAAATTATTGGTTCTCGTAAACAGTTACATAATGTTCTGTGAAGTCATTTAAGAAAGGCTTGTTCTGAAGAGTCTATTAACTGCAATCAGCGTCTTATTTTAAAGGGAAGACTTTTTCTAGGATTATTTTAATATAATGTTCTTAACATATATAACATAAGATTTCTTCTAAACGCATGTAGATCTGACAAAAATCATACAGTGTATGCAGACTTTTCATTTGCAGTATTTGCTTGTTATTTACCATGTCTTAGTCTGGGTACTTAATAAGGGAATTAAAGTAGAGGATCATATTAAAATAAACTTGGATGCTATAGACAATACTACAATATTTTACAGTTGTCTTTATAGTTTTTAAAATTAACATAACATTCTGCAACTCTCCAGTTTGGAATTGTCTCTGGTTGCTAAGGTCCCATGTTTCCTAGCAACCAGCCACTGATTTCCGTTAAAGATTACTAATAATAAAAAAAACCCATTCTCAGAATATTTTTCCCCCTAGGTGCTACAAATGCAAGCAGGCAGAGGCAGGAAAATACAATGATAGAAAAGATAGAAAAAGACTGACAACCATACATTATATAAGAAAAAAAAAAACCTAAAAGTTATGTTGAGATTGAACTTTTCCTTTAGCTGGTGATTAACATTGCCAATAATTTATTGCATGTTTGTTCAGTACAGAGTGTGGAGCTGTTGTACAACAAACTATACAGAGCAGCCCTATTTATTTGTGTACCTGATTTCAGCACTGTACTTTTTGGCAAGAATTTAAATTTATTCTAACCTTATTTCTATCTATCTATCTATCTATCTATCTATCTATCTATCTATCTATCTATCTATCTGTCTGTCTGTCTGTCTGTCTGTCTGTCTGTCTGTCTGTCTGTCTGTCTGTCTATCTATCTATCTATCTATCAGTCTATCGATCTCTCTCTCTCTCTCTCTCTCTTGCTCTATCTATCTCTCTCTCGCTTTATCTCTCTCTCTCTCTCTCTCTCTCTCTCTCTCTCTCTCGCTCTCTCTCTCTCTATATCTATCTATCTATTAGTGATGAGCGAATAAATTGGCCTGGCACGAATTAACGGCGTCAATTTCCGATTTTCAAAATTTTTTTAGTGAAAATGTCAGATTTTCACGATTTTTTGGTGAAAACCTTCAAATTTCACGATTTTTGAGTGAAATCCTTAAAATTTCAAGAGTTTTGAGTGAAATCCTTAAAATTTCATGATTTTTTTGTGAAAACCTTCAGATTTCACGATTTTTGAGTGAAATGTCCTATTTTCATGATTTTTTAGTGAAATCCTTCAAATTTCACGATTGATGACAACCTAACATTAAGGAGTTATTTACTAAACTCTAGTCATGATTTTTTGGCAAAACTTTTTTATGTTTTTTAATTAAAGCCTGATGCAGCAAAAAGCCCAAATCCGTGAATCCGCCATCCCAGACCTGCCAAGGTTGTGTATGGCAAGTCAATAGCAGAGGTCTCTATCCTATTTTAAAGTTTTTGTGGTCTGCACTGGAAGTAGCCCAAAAATCTGACCATTAAGGGCTTTTCTTGCAAAAAAATTTGGCCTTTATGGGAAAAAGCCAGAAAAAAATAAGCAAATCGGTAAAAAACTCCTAAAAAATCACACAATTTGGGCTTCCACTAGATTTTAATCAGATTAAATCAAGCTTTTTCAATAATAAATAAGGTAAAATCAGGTATGAGAGTTTGGTCGTGGTTATTTTATTTAAGAAATGAAAAATTCGGATTTTAGTAAATAACCAACTAACTCTTATATTACAGACTTGGGATACAATGGGAAGTGCCACAGAAAGGTCATTACTCTATTGTCTTCTTATTAACAATTCACATTGTGTCTTGTAATCAAGGTGTTCAGACTGCCTTACATTTCCCTTGTAAAATATAGTTTGTAAAATAGTTTTTACCACAATCACCAGGGCAGTTATGACAGACTCTAGATAAATTAATGAAACTCTTTAAAGGGGAATATGCCAACATGCTGTAGATTTAGTTCTTTGAAACAGAGTCATTTTCTCATATTATTTTAAATATCTGTTTTGCCTTTTTTTTGCATGGTTTCACACCCTATATCGTGGGATTGAAACTCTCATTTGCCTGAATGCCAGCCAAGTTCAGTGCAAATCAGTTGGCACCCACAATTTTTTGCATCTGTGGCACAACCTCCAGGATTGCTTTTGTTTGAAATATGTTCTACATAACAATGTAACCTGAAGCAACTAGGGATGGGCGAATTTGACCCATTTCGCTTTGCCAAAAATTCACCGCCGGCGAAATGTCGCAGACGCCCATTTAAGTCTACGGGCGTCAAAAAATTTTTGACGCGCGTCTTTTTTTTACGCACGCCGCCATACAAGTCTATGGGCGTCATTTTTTCGGCGAAACAAGGCGAAAAAATTCGCCCATTACTAGAAGCAACCGGTTGTCTTTTCATATTTTTTTATACAGGGACTATCAATGCCACAACATGATAATACAGGCACTCCTGGGTCTTTTGGTCAACTGTAGCCTGGTGCTCATTCCTCTTTGGAGACGGTACCCTCCAAGCAAATAGCAGAAACAAACGAGCTACCGACACTCAAAGGCAATTGCAAGGTAACCAAGTCCCTCATGGTTATAGTGTCAGAATGTGATACCTGACGAAAGTAAACACTGTTTGATCTTCTCACACAATATATATACGAGACTTGGGCCCTTTGCAACTGCCTTTGAGTGCTGGTACTAATGTATAAAGTACTATTATAGGGACACCCCTGAGTAAAGATCTCCTAAATGGTTAGCTCCTAAATGGTTAATTAATATTTGTGAGAAAGTAATGCTAATTGTTCAGCACTTCTTGGGTCTGTTGAGCAGTGATATATACATTTTCCTTTGCAATATTTATGTCTGGCTTCTTCTTCTAGTGTGATATTAAGGACAGCTAACTGCCCATAGTAAAAATAACTATTTATAAATGATACAGTAGATCACATGGTCAATCAATGTTCATGCTTTTCTACAAACATATGCTCAATGTTTCAGTCCGCAGTCAAGGTAAATCTAATATAAAATCATAGAAATAACTACTGTATATACACAAGGCAGATACATGCCCAGTATGGATGTGGATAAAAGAGACCAACATGCAAACAATAATTTTAAACAATGTATTGTCAAAAGACAATAAAAAGGTTTCTTTATAATTGCATGGTGGATGTGAAGTTCACTGCTAAGGGATATGATATAGAGAGAAAGTCTAGATTCCTCAAAACATGGGGAGGCACATTTATCAATATTCAAATTTCAAATACAAAAAGGGCCAGAGTATGATAAATCTCGAAAATCACATTTTTTAAAAACTCACATCTAATTTGGATAATTCCCTTTCAAATTTGAGTTTTGACGATAAAAAAAAATCCAAAAATCCAAAATATTTTGAAATTTTAATTTGACCCTTAATAAATATGCCCAGTGTATATACTTATTGTACTTATAAGTATTGTATGGAGGCAGGTGGCTAAATTATATTATTGCAATCATTTTGCTGTAGTCTTTTAATCAAAATCTTTAACAGGGTGTCAATAGGACAAATAATGATTATTTGATAGATTATGTACTACTAGAACATTTATTATAGTCATTCCATAAAGCAATAGGCCCTTTTTCTTGCAAAGAACCTTAGTGCAAAAAAGTATTGTAAAATAGCCTAAGGGAGAAGCATGAAATCAGAATTTTGATAGCACAGAAAATCTTTAGGGGTTTAGCGAGCTACTAAAAATACACAGAGATTATGTACAGTATGTTGTGTAGCTCTGTAGGACTGCATACAACTTAGTTTAGGCTAGCTGCAGTTTAGCTGGATTTTTAATGAAATACTGTAGGGAAAAAGAAAAAAAGTAGGGGGATAAGTTTAAAAAGAATCATACCCTGGAATGTATTGCTAATAACAATTATATTGTTATTAAATGTTAATAAATTATTTGTTGTATGATATACAAATTGAAGACATAAAATATAATTTTGCCATTTGCTAATAGTTTCACAAAACCATAGTAAAATTCTGCTGTGAAATTTTTTTGTGATAAAAAAACACAATAACAAAATGTATATAGATTACAATAGATTTGGTGCAAAAAAAAAAAATAACTTGCTAAAAATTGCCCACAGACTCCAATGTTGTCTTTCTGGGAAAACAAGTTGCTGGGTAAAAATTCCCTTTGGCTCCAATTGTATTTTGCACTGAAAAAGCCACAGCGAAAAAAGTCATGGAAAAATTTTATGCAAAAATGCCTATTGACTTAGATAATTTTGAGAATTTTCTGTTTACAACTTTTCTCTTTGATTTGCAAATTTTCAGTAAAGCAAAATGGGCGCACCAGTACAGTTTATACATATTGTTATCTAGTAAAACTGCTTTGATAAAGTGCTATGTTTAGAACAACTGCAATATTGTTTTTAAGGTTTCATTTTAATTTTTAGTGACTGACAGGCAAAAGCAAAAAAAATTGGTAAGTAAGTGTAAGGGAGTTATTTATCGAATTTTGAATTTATGCAAATTTTTTTTCCTCTAATTAGTGATGGGCTAATTTGGGGCACTTTGCCGAAAAATTTGCCGGGAAATTTGCGAAACAGCGAAAAATTTGCGATTTTTTTTTTGAACTCTGGTGAATTTTGTGCCGGTTTCGAGAATTTGTTTGTCAGCGGTGAATCGCAGGAATTCTCAGTGAAATAAATTTGCCCATAACTACCTCTAATAAATTCGAATATACTCGACTGGGAGGTTATTTATGAAAAATTTAGAATGTCCAAAATTCAATCTAATGGGAACGACCTGAATTGTATTAGATTTGAATTTTAACAAAATTTATATCAAGGAAGCCTATTAACATCTTCAAATGGGTCAATGGACCTCTGCCGTTGACTTGTAAATGAACTTTTAGGTTTTAGGTGGCGAATATTCAAATTAGAATTGTTTCCATGGTTGAGGGCTGATAAATCTCACATTCAAATTTACATTCAAATTGGGTAATTGAAATTCAAATGTGTGAATTTTGACACCAAAAAAAGAAAATTCAAATTTATTATTTGACCCTTAATAAATCTGCCCCGAAGTGTAGTCTTACAAAACAAGAGGCAATCTTTGCATTTATCAAAGACATTCATTGAAGGTGACTGCCTCTTAACCCACTCCTTGCACATGTGTACTGTATGTGCACTTAGCCCAGTCTATCTTATGAATCTCACCTTAATGCTCCTATTGACACTAGGATTGAGCAAGGATTTAGCTCCACCCTGAATGTGGAAGCTATTTTGCAGGCTTTTGCAGTCCACGTCAATATGGAAGAGCAGGTTTGCAGTAAAAGAGAAGGCTTGAGAAAGGGCCCATTGGGGTCAGAAACGTTGCCTTGCATGTATCTATTTTTTGGGGCCAATAAAGAAAATTTAAAGCACTAATCTTCAAGTGTGGTGTGCTACAGTGTACCTGGTTTGCAGTAAAAGAATCAGACACGGAAGCCATTTTAACGGAGAGCACCAGAAATGATGTAATCTCCACACAATTTACGAGTAATTGCATCCAGCTTGTAAAACTGCACGTAACTGTGCAGAGCATAAAACTGAATATGGCTGGAATTAAGCAAAACATGCTGCATTATGGGTAATAAACATGGTGAATTGCATCCAAAATTGCCCTTTGCAGGTTGCCTTTGCATTAGTTAATGCAATGGAGCTATGGAGCCTAGCACCACTAGTTATGTGGAATTATGGAATCTTTTGAGGAAAAAAACAGCCAATAATTTTTTTTACAGAAACAGTAATGGACAAAATCACAACATTACACAACATAACATTTTACTTGAAGCTACAGTCAAATAACAAAGATATTAGATTAGTAAATTTAAATAAATAATTTAGAGGTATAAACACCAAAAATAGTAAATTGTGTTCACTTATTGATGCCAGTGTGCAGCTATTTCATTCTCTCTTATTTCTTTATCATAAAATAATAGTTGTACCTGTATTTATTGATGAGCCTTTTAGTTTCAAACATTTTTTGCATTGAAATCAACTTTGCTGTTGGCAAAAATATTGGTGAATCCAAGCTATTATTTTGCTATGTCTAATCTGTGCTATTTAATAGTTAAAAAAATACAACCATTTGTTAATTAGAATGTAGATTGTACGATAATTGAAACCACTAATATTTAATAGTTCAAAAATCCACAAAATATGTAATATATGGAAACACTTTCCTTTCACATTATTCGTGCCTCTATTTATTGTCAAAGTGTAAACCCAAACTTACCTGACACTGATTCATGAAATTGCGGTTAACCACAAAATAAGTAATTAAACAGGTTATTGATTTTTTTAAACTATTAATTAGCACAGCGTTAAGGCGCAAGGTGAGGGTTTCAGTAGGACTCCAGTAGTTAAGTCTCGTTAAACTTGTCTGCACCCTGCTTGCTTAGGCAACGAGCGAATGAGGGAAGGGCCAATAAAAAGCCTTACCTGATTGCATGCTGAAATTCTTTGTAGGATTTGTGAAATTGTTTGGCTTTGTTGTATAATACAATATTTTGTGAACTTCATTTCAGAGTAAAATATAAAAGTAGATTTTATATTTGTGTTCTTCTAATTCCCTTAGGCACCGGGTTAATTGATATGGATATTATCCTCCAATCAGAATCAAGGATGACCTTTTCTGCATAGCATATTTTGGTCGCTGCTAATACAAGTATGGGACCTGTTATCCAGAATGCTCAGATCTTTCCGTAATTTGGGTCTTTATGCCTTAAGTCTACTAGAAATTCATTTAAACTTTAAATAAATCCAATAGGCTGTTTTGCTTCCAATAAGCACTAATGATATCTTAGTTTAGATCAAGTAAAAGCTACTGTTTTATTATTACGGAAAAAAAGGAAATGCTTTTTAAATATTTGGATTATTTGGATAAAATGGAGTCTATGGGAGACATTCCGTAATTCGGAGCTTTCTGGATATTGGGTTTCCGGATAAGGGATCCTATACCTGTACTTTACTAGGGAAAGCATGGAATATCTCACTACAGTGAGGAGAAGAAAAGTACAGGACTTTCTGTGTTCTTCTGAAAAACGTGGTGAAAAAATTTGCCCATCACTATTACCGATTGTTATTTCCACATTTCTTTTTTTTTTTTGTAACTTATAATTTTTATTGTTTTTCACAATACAGTACAAGTAAAGAAATCGATACATTATGTCGCTTGTCTTCGTACAACTGTCACAGCAGTTATTAAAAAAATACAGCCGGAGACTATTACCACAATACTGTAACAGTAGTGAGAAAAAAGATAGGAAAGAACCATAAAGAGACCAAAGGAAAAAGGAAAAAGAAGAAAAAAGGAAATGAAATAAAACAAAATAAAATAAAATATGGAGACCAGTAATGGAATAACCATGCCCAATTGAAAAAAAACCAAGAGCGGGGAAACTAGGTCACATCAGTTATTGTGGTTTTGTAGTACTCCCAGTTCCCCCAGACATCATTGTGTTGTTGCAGGGTATCGGTTATTCGAGCTGTCATTTCCTCGAACTTCCTATTTATATCGAGTCTGGAGATGACCTCCTGAATCGTAGGGACCGTTGGCGATTTCCATTTGGAAGTAATAGCCAACCGTGCCACAGTGGCTACTTGGTTGATCCATTTTTGGGCCACATTTGACAATTTCGGAACTGGGAGTGCTAACAATAAATTGGGCATCTCAATAGTAGTGGGAGTTCTCATGACCGAGGATATTAACCCGGAAACCGCCATCCAAAAAACAGACAGTTTCGGGCAAGTCCACATAATATGGTGAAGTGTGCCCCTAAGTTCGGATCGTTCGATTTGAAGTCGAAGGTCGTAGTCGAAGGTCGAAGTAGCCAATTCGATGGTCGAAGTAGCCAAAAAATATTTTTCCTCTATTCCTTCACTCGAACTTAGTGAATGGGCCCCTTAATGTGCCCCATAAGCCTTTATGCCTACAAGAGGGTTATAAAAACACTTTAGTCATGTGGTATAAGATTATTTCTATTATAAACATGCCATATTACATAAAATAGTATACTGTGCATAGGAATTTTGTGGATACTTGTCTTTTCATACTTTTATAAATTTATAATGTACCCTTAGTCAGCAGTGTCAATGATCCTGGATCCAAAACCTAGGATGTCTTATATTTTTTTAATATCATTTTGTCCTAAGCCATTAAACCACAAATCTCATTGCGCGTATGTATTACTGTTCCATTAAAGCTTAATAGCAACGTAAACAACTCACTTTTCTGTGATGTAGCCAGCAGGTATAAGATCTGTAAGATGTTCAGTATGCGTTAACTGCATAAAGGCAATAGCTATGGAAAGAGAATACAGAGGATTTGATGAGGTTACCATGAGAGATAATATAAAGACTGAACAGAAGTAAGCCTAAGGCACAACTTTAGGTCATACCTTGGGAAAGTTCAATACAAGAAGAGTTGTTAAAAAATATAGCATGGGAAACTCATTTGGAGGGATATTTAAAAGGAAACAGTAGCAAGCGGTCAGAAATGTTATGTAGTATGCAAATAAATAGCATTCTTTGCATTTGCATTGCATTGCATGTTAATAAATATTAATGTATAATTAATGGTATTTATGTATCTAGTCCGTGTATTAATTTAAGGATGTGCCTAGTCCAAATGTTCTCAATGTCATATATAAATGGTTAAACAAGTTACCAGGAAATTGTAACAGTTAAAAACACTGCTTTTTAAACCTACTTTGAATTTTGAAGTTACTCAAAGTGAATTTCTGCTCACATTACATCACATCACACTTCACTTCTTAGGTCATCTCTAGGACAATTTATTTTTTGTTGTTAAACTCTATGTTTAGAGAGGATCCCTTTTGGGTACTGGAAGCTGGAGTGTTTTGGAAGGAAAGGACCAGTGGTATGGTATACTCCATTGACTTTTTATGGGGAACACCCCCTTCCTCAGGTGCACCTACAATAAATGGATTGAAAAGGCTTTGGCCATAGGTGTGCTCCTTCCATAAAAAGTCACTGGATACTATTTGGTTTCTGAAGCAGCCAGGAAGTGTATGCACCTTTGAAAATCAAGTGAGTGGTGTGCTGAGTAATTTTGTATTGAATGGAATGGTATACTCAATGGCACTGGTCCAGCTCATACTGGACCAGAAATTCCACAGGATGGTTATCCTTTATTTAAGGTGCTCTGCAAATAGCAGAGGTAGAGCAATAGTAGAGGAGCAATGGAGAGATTGAGTTGCTAAAACAATTTCAAGAACAGTTGTTAAATGTAGTGAGTACATGGGTGACCACAAGTATTTGTAACAGTTTTGCTGCAAGTCCACAAGGGTCCCAGTATAGTAAAGAAACACATTAACATGTGTGTAGACAGTGTCCAGCGGACAGGGGATATTTTTTTCGCGTATGTTTTGTTTTACGTATATGCTGAGATGGGCACCCATGTTATTTTTGAAGAAAGTGTATGTTGTGTACCCAGCAAGCTTCCATTTTGATATACTTTCATAATGAATTAGAAATTGGGAATCAGGGTACTATAATTTTCAACTATGCATATGTACACTACAGGACGTATTTGTAAATATATGTAACAATTGGCTTTAAAATACACCGACATTGGTACATTAATGGTAAGGTATGATGTGTAAAATCACGCATATTTATAAATCAGTGGAATTATTTTATGCATATATGCAGCAAAGTGTAAAATTCTGGTATGAAAATGCCTGTAGGTGTTAGCTTGAAAAAAAGCAGTACAATATAGTGTTGAGGGCTGGCACTTTTTTTACACAACTTTTTGCACTAAAGTTTTTAACATCAGCATTTCCTCATTGCTTGAATTTGTCTTGTGTAATACAAAAAAAGACCACCTTTCCAAGAACAGAGATTAGTTCTTTAAAATGGGTGATTTATGCAGGGATATACAGGATTTCTAACATAGAATATCACGTTTATGATGCTGCAACTGACGCTGCAGTCCAACCTGGTGGAAATTACATTTACTTTGCATTCTTATTACCTTTTTGTAATCTGGGTTCAAGTACTGTACCCATATATGGGTCTGCCATTTTCTCAAGATCAGTCTTAACAGAAGGCTTATTGACTTTGACAACAATGAAGTATAGAACATATATTGAGTTTGCCTAAAGTAAAAGAAAGCCCAATGTTGTAAAGATAGAATTTTTCATTGTATTATAGTATATAATGGGGCGTACAGCTAATTTACTGTAAAAGCAAATAAAAAATGTGTTTATAATTTGTTCAGCTGAAGTCATGAATGGCCATTATGGTGCATGACCTTACAAAGTGTAGTAAAAACAATATTTTATTCAGCCTCTTACCAGCTTTGTTTGTGTCTCAAGAAGGTGGTTAAATAAAGTTTTTAGCCTTTACTTGCTATGTGAGTTGACAAGCAATTGAGTATTACAAGATTGTTTATAGAGAACAAATTAGTTTGATCCAGTTATACTACATAAATGATAAATTAGCATACTTTATGATTTTCTTACCATGTTTTTTTATTAGACCAGCTAAACACAGTTACTTTAACTTGTATACACAGTGTACATGAAACACCAACTTCAGTGATGAAAAAGGTTTGACTGTGCCTTAGGTGGTTTAATTACATCTGCTTCATTTCTGCAAATTGTGTATACTTTATTATGATGCATTTACGTTATTATATCCAAGATACAAATACATAATAATCTCTCTTTGGTTATTAACTTACAATGTTGATACAGCCACTGACATATAAACTTGGCCTTTCCACAGACCTTTAATTTGTATCTTCATTGATATTTTATCAATTAGCTGGTAATGATGATGTTATTTTTACATTAGGATTAGAACTAACAAGAATTGTTTCACTTTTTTCACCTTTATCGGTGGAGGTCAACTAGACCTTGAAACAGCTATTGATTTCTCTTGTTTTTCCCATTGCTACTCTAGTAGGCTTTTGGTGGGAACGGTATTAAAATAGAATTAAATAATACCCTAAAATACAGTGGCATAATCTGTACTTTTCTTATATAGCTATATTTCTTAAATATGTCTTCTTCTGATTGTTGTATGGTTGCATTGGCTGCACAATTAATGAAAAATTTGAAAATGAGAAATTATCCAAATGCAGCATGTGTATATAAAATTAGATTTGATTCCAAGTTTATTACTGTACCCTCAGACTTGGTCATCAGATTGTACCTTAAGAATAATATAACATGTAAAAAGAATGGAAAATGTCTATTAATTATAATTTCTTTAAATAACCAATTTTTATCATGCGTTTAAATAATAACAGTCATATGATGGAACCAGTGAGCTAATTTGGTTATATGGTGAGATGTTTTAAGTTGTGAATTTAAGTAGAATGCTAAATTACAGATATTACAGAAGACTGGGCGTTTTTTGTATGTTTCTTCTTAGAGGCAGGTAGGCAAAATACATACTACTTTGTCTAAAACACAGCAAAAGAAACATCAGTCTTTACTGATTTCAGAAGCAAAAGAGAAGGTAAAGCAGTACTTAAAGCATGTGGTCATCACAGGGGCTCTTGGTTGTTATATAATTCATTTTTGAGATCTTTTCCCAGATGGGCTATTGCTGCTGCTTTTCCATACTGATAATGTAAATGCAGTTCCCTAATAGTTTGTTGTATAGATGGAATCTCTGAGGTTTTCCATTTTCTTGCAATTAGTTGTCAAAATGTGTATATCACATGTTGAATGATTTTATGGAATGCTTTGGGTATATCTGGTTGTAGTAGGCCCACAATAAATAGCCAAGGAGTATTAGATATTGTAAATCTCAGGAAGTTTTGAAGTAAGTTTCTAATTGTGTCCAAATGCTCACAGAGCCAGACAGTCCCACTATATTTTATATGAAATATGGCAGCCTCTCCAAGAAATATTTATAACATTTTTATACATCTGATTTAGTTTGTTTGGAGTAATGTACCAATCATAAAGGATTTGCCGTCTCTAGGTGGGTAATGCATTTGGAAAATTTACTAAGATTGGCATATATTTATAGCTATTCTGCTGGTGTGAAAGTCAAGTTAAGGCTCATTTCCCATTTATGTACTGTAACTGTCTGTGTTATATTCGGAGTAGGCATTTGGGGTTTGTACCACAAAGAAATGCCACCTTTTGTGGGGTAAAGTTTGTCAGCCATTTTTCTAAGAGAGATGGTTTCCTGAGGGGCAATGTGTTGATTGCTCCCATGTAATGCCTTATTTGTAAATATTGATAAAATACAGTTTCTGGAGTTGTAGCTGTCATTGCAAGTTATCAAATGGTAATAATTGTCCATTTTTGGACAACTGAATGAATTAGAGTAAAGAAATATTTTCCCCAATTGATAAGACTGAGATTTGGTATAAGTAATTCCAGCACTGCGATGGGTGCCACAGGGGACAGATGAGGAGAGTTCACTGAAATCTTTTTGTGGTTTTGCAATATATCAAATGAATGTATCACCGAAGGTGAGACTGAACATTGATGAACTTAAGTGAGGATGGAGTTCCCACAATTTGAGATAATAGCAAAGGGGAGACCAAGTTTTGTTCTATTTGCATGCAATGTTTATCTGTCAGGGCCAAATTGCTCAGATGAGTTAGGAGTTGGGACTAATAAGGAAGTTGCACACAAAGAGTCCAATACTTGGTATCCAAAGGGGTAAGGCAAGTTCTTAATCCAGGCAAACAGGAAGGGAAGAGGAAGGGGTTGCAATAATCCATATGGAGAGAGAGAGTGGTTGGGTTTGGAAGAGGTACAGACAGAAGCAACAAAGTATTTTACATCATTCCACATAAAATCCCACCAACCAGACTATTAAGCAGATCAACAGTATTTTTCACCCCAGGATGACCTCCTTGCTTGGAACTGTGCATCTGCTGTAGAATAGAGTGCCAGCTCAGGAGGAACATAAGCCAAGCCAATAGGAGTGCCAGGTGGTGCAGAAGATTGAGCTAATTGGATTTGGGAAGCAAACTGGTAGTAAAGAAGTAATAAACCTGTCGGGGTGATAACAGGATGATTATTCTCGCAGTGTCGATCCCCGGTGCCCACCCGGCCTGCCAGGGATTCAGCCTTTTGAGAACCTGGATATACTCTATATTGTTATGGTCCTTAAGGATAGTAATAGGATGCAGCCCACCTTCCAGAAGGTGTCACAACTCCCAGGGGTGCTTCGGCAATGAGGCAAGTTGAGGCTGTCAACTTGCCTCAGGCGGCAGCGCCCCGCAAGGTACCAGGGGCAGCAAAAATGCTGCTCCTGGTACTTAAAGAGCGAATTTCCGGGGAAGGGGGGGCAGCAGCAACTGCTGTTGCTTCAGGCGGTGGAGGGGCCAGGATCGCCCCTGACAACTCCTCTAAGGTAACTTGATGGTGAGTAATTTTAGGTTTCCAATGTCGTATTTCTGCTCAGCAGGGCATGGCCCCTGCTTTTATCCTTTATGTTAGAGCTGAGTGAAATATAGAAAAGGCTTTTTTTTAGGAATACAAGTGCTCTGTGGAGCGAAATGAGTCTCCTGAATGAATAGTATATACACTTTTTGTTTTTTTAGCTTCATGTAATATAGAGACCATTTATACAGGCTATTAAGGCCCTTAGCATTGTTATTATAATGGCATATTTAAAATAGTATTAAATGCTTAAAACTGCACCCGTAGAACCCCATATTGTCATTATCAGAGTACAAATGCAGTATCAATTTTCTAGGTAGCACATAAGAGAAGGAACGAAGAACAGTAACATAATAAGAAACATAAAGTACATAAACAATACAACTAAGACGGTGGTTATTTCCAATGTAGTATTTCTGCATGCCGTAAATAGCATCTCTGCAGTGTGAATCCCACCAAGTATCCCTTGTTGCCGATGCTGGGACATTTTTTAATTTGTAAGTGAGATGAATTCTGTCTATGAGTAGAAAGTTGCTATCAATATCTGGTTGTCAGAATGAGGCTCAGAAACTCTGTAAAGAATTCCTGTAGTTGAGATTGCTGAATCTCTTTGGGTATGCCCCTAATGCATACATTATTGTGCCAGGATCTATCTTCCATGTCCATCATTTTATGCTTAATCTCTGTTATAGCCTCCCCAGTTTTAAGAGTCTCATCCACCAAATTGGTACAGTATGTGCACTCACCATTTCTACCATATTATCTTCCAGGTGTGCTGTCCTATTTCCTATGTCAGTGATCTTAGTCTGTTTAGTTCCTAAACTGAAATCGGCTTTGAGATCTGACTGGAATGTGGAGAGCATTTCTTTGATGTGTTGCCTGTGTGGTGTAAAGGGTGTGAGTTTCTCTGTTGCTGGTGAGCTTTGCTGTCAAGTGGAGTCTTCCGACTGGGTTTTGGCACCATCTTGGATAGGCTCTAGTTCTGACTTTTTGCTCCTGCCCATGCTAGATAATGATCCGAACAATTTTAGCTATGGAAGCAATTGTTAAGAGACTGGCTTGAAGTATTTGGATCGCTTATTAGAGAAATCGATCTGGGAGCTGCAGTAAAAGAGCTGTTACTCCTTTTCGTGTTAGGCCATGACCCCTTGCACCTTATTTTGTTAACAAACTCACTGAAACTTATGTATTATAATAAATAAAGTACCCTCTGTTGCAAAATATGAGGATATTGACACCTCAGAGTTCCATTACCTGTATAAAAACATTTGTCCTTCGCACGAGGCTTTAATATGGTAATAGGACTCATCTGTAACTTATAATATCCTTGTATAATTTACTATGTAGACATCAATGTAACTGATTTCGGGGTTCTGGCTCTTATGGTAATACTTCAGTTTTGTTAATGATATTGGTAAATCTATAGAAACATTTGAAAGAAAATACTCATGCTTGCAAAAGGATTTCGCCTATCTTTAAAGGGGACCCATCACCCAAAAAAATTAGTCCAAATCCTATTTTATCATGTTAGTCAAATGAACGTTACTTACACTGTATAAATTATTTGAATCTTGTTTCCTTCAGTTTGGGAATTCATAATTATAGCAAGCAGGCAGGAGACATTTTGTGGACACTGTTATTAAGGCAAGCCTTGTATCTTGTTTGTGCACCTGTATGGGGGACCTGATGTCCATCCCCATGCCCTGGCTACACAATGAATTCATAATTATAGCAAGCAGGCAGGTACCATTTTGTGGTCACTGTTATTAAGGCAAGCCTTGTATCTTGTTTGTGCACCAGAATGGAGGATCTGATGTCCATCCCCATGCCCTGGCTACACAATTAAATGGTAAAGAGAGTGGGGGAAGGGTATGTGAGGAGTGCAATGACATCTAGGAAGTGCTAGAGGAGGGGCAGGCAATATTTGATTGACAGCTTAGATTTTTAAATGAGTTTACAACAGCTATGAATGCTTTAATAATAACAAAAATTTGGATTTCATGTTTAATTTGAAAAGTACTTTTAGTATACAGCTTTTTATGTGTGGGTGACAGGTCCCCTTTAAGAAATCTGATATCAACAGAATTGATATTTGGCCCCAGTCATAATTTATTTTGTGTTAAATCTGTTATGAGTGTGCAAAACAAAACAATTTAAATATAAAATGATAGATAACTTCAATTTCTTCCCTTTGCTGTTCCATCTATTGTTCATAGTGCTTATAATTGAGGCTTTATCATATTATCTTGCTGCAGAGCGTGATTTCCTGTTATTAGGCTAATGTTTTTTTAAAGAACAGTAATTGAATAATAGTATAGGAGATCATCCACAGCTTTTAGCAAATGTGCCATTTCATGGGTATTGTTTGGAAAAAGACATTTACTTACGTTTGCATCATTTGCTTGACAAAAAATGTCTTTGAATAACAGCTCTGACTGCACTGGCCTCTTGATGAACATGCTTACTAACCGGAGCTGACATTTAAAGCTCATGCTTCTTCAGTGTAGCTGAAAACATTATTTCCAAAAACATCTATTTTTAGAACACAGAGCATGAAATACCAGAATACATATGCGTGCATTATACGGTTGGATATCTGCTTTATTAGAGAAAGCCTTTCATCTTTGGAACTCACTTGACATTGCTTTCCTTTTTTTATTCTAAATTTGCTGTAAACCAATGGCTGTAAACAAAACATTCCTGTGAAATGGCTTGAGGTTTATAGTTTGTGTTTAAAACATAAGGAAAGAAAGAAAGAAAGAAAGAAAGAAAGAAAGAAAGAAAGAAAGAAAGAAAGAAAGAAAGAAAGAAAGAAAGAAAGAAAGAAAGAAAGAAAGAAAGAAAGAAGAAATAATTTTAACATTGTGTACTCATTAATTCATTGATATTGTATAACTAATGATTCAGCTTTATTAAAAGTAATATTCGTATGTATGAGCAAACTTTTTAGCCCATTAGAGACATTTTGTACAATCCATGCCAACATTTTGTCATGTGTTTTGTTAGAAAAAAAAATTGGTGAAATTTTGCCAACATTTTTTTGCTCATCACTTGTGTTTTACAACTCATATTTGAAATATGATAATATAAAAATAAAACATTGCTTAAATGGTTAGAAAAAAACATTTTTTATCAGACTTTCAGTGTCGTGTTTCTTAGTTTATACCACCTCCTTAAAACAATATGTGAACTAAAGTTAATTGGATTTACAATTTTCAAGGAACGTTCACATACAGGCATCCATGTATAAAAAATTAACTTCTACCCTAGTGCCACATTCAAAAGATCAGCACTCATGTCTTGGAAGATGATATGAAAAAACAAAATGTAATTGTTGATGTTCAGAGATAGAGATTATCGAATAGGGCAGAATGCAGAATCTAATGCCATTAACACACACATAATTCATGTGATTATTTAACCACACACCTGTAGTTCACGTCCACTGCACTAGTGCTGTGCTGGTCCTCTGTTCCGGGTCCCTTAGCAACAGCAAATGTATTCAAATGGATGCACACACATACTATTGTGCTGCCCCAGTCTCCGGGCTCCCCCCCGCCAGCGCGTACCTGCATCGCCAGCAATGTCTAGTGATGCTGTCTGGGTCATCGGGGCCTATGAAGGCTGGTGGCCCACCGGGTTTTTTCCCGGTGTCCTGCCGGCCCAGTCCGACGCTGGCTTGGGTTACAGGAGTAGAAGGATTCCTAAGTGATTAAGGGGATGCGGCAGCCTTACTATTAACCTTAGAACCACAGAGTGGCAGGTATCTAAAGATTTCAAAGAGGATCTTCAGTGATTACATTTTTGTGTGGAGGGTTTACATGTCCTTAACATGTGCAAAAAAGGATAGATAGATACCCACACAAAAATAAATATTCTAGAAATAAAAATCTTTACCTTTATTACATTTATTCCTTTGTTGATAATAGTTAAAAACAACAAAATAAATTATGCTGAAATATAATTAGAGCGTACTTTGAAAAAATATCAATGTTTCAATCTACAGAGGCAAGATCATCGGGATCTCAAATTCTTGCAGGTAATAATGTTAATTAAAGTGCCTAGGCAATAGTATTACAAATGTGTTCCATTGTGTTGATTCAATTTAGAAAATGTTTTTAAACGTATTTTTTTCAATTTTTTTGTTGTTGAATAATAACTTTGGCACTTACCCTGTTTTACGTTGAAATAAATATTCAGCAATAAAGCCTTTATATTCTCAAATGCATTCAGTTAGGATAATAACAAATCAATATGCATTATTTCCATAGTGTGCCAATCATTATTGCTGCCAAGCTGTTATCCCTTTTTGTTACTTTCAGTTCCATTTTACACCTTCACAGAGCTCATTTTCTCTCATTTATCTGTTTAATGAAAAAAAGTCTGAAATAAATCTTTCTTTAATTTTGTCTTAAAAATTGTATTAAAAATCCTTACTAATACTAATAGAAATAATTTTTCTCTATTGCTCTATCATCTTATCTGTGTTTTACTTAATTTTTGTAATCTGGTCTTGGAAGTTATTAAATGCTACTGCTATAAAAACTTCCCTTTTGCTCCTCTTACTGTAAAATCTTTTCCATTGCTGTAGGTGAAATCTCTTGTCTTTTAATCTTGATGGATAACCTTGTATTACAAGTTTAGATTATGAACAGTGTGACACTCAAAGAACTCTTATATTACTCCCCTAATAAACATATCTTTCCATAGAGACCAAACTTGCATGTAAAGCTCTTCCTCATAACTTGTAAGTTGTGAGTTTTTTATGTTAATATGCATTAGGCATTATGCCTTCCTGCTGGCTAGAATGAAAATCACCGGTGGGATGGCACTCGGAGCACTTCCTCGTGAGGAAACTTCACGCGACTTCGGAAAACAAAGCGTTCTGAGTAGGGATGGGCGAATTTGACCCGTTTCGTTTTGCCGAAAAATCGCAGCCGGCAAAATGTGGGCGACGCATTATATATAATTACACCATGGAATAAAGCATTCCTGGGCATATGTAAATAAAAGATACTGACTTCACAAAGGGAAGTGCTGGCCCCGGAATGCTTTATTCCACATCGCTTGAGTAGAGTGCGGATACTAAAGGATTATTAATATATATATATATATATATATATATATATATATATATATATATATATATATATATATGCATGCGAGTAGGTGTCAGGCAAAACAGTTCCACAGAAAAGACAGAAGGGTTAAGGTTGGAAACACAAAAACACAACGTTTTCAGGCTCCTGCCTGTGGTTTATTTTTCACACTGTACAAAATTAAACAGGCACAACTTTTTTGCTTAAGAAGGAAACAATAAAGCAAAGTCTCACCCGTTTGGATTTTAACAGAAGACAAAACAAAAAAAATTCTATTGTCACAAGGCAGTCTCACAAGGCAGTCTCAGGAGTCCGAATATCAGAGGCAGCTTATTACACAGGCAGCCTTTTCTCCCAGCTTACTCACTACCTCAGCACACTCAGGCTCCTCTTAAACAGTGCCACCTATGGAGTAATTAGCAGGAGTACTTTCCAACCACACTCCGATGTCTTAGCCTGTCTTTACCTGGAGATTTAAAGAAGCCTTAGCCTGGGTGTCATAGACACAATTCCCACTGGGACAAGGGAGTAATACTATTTCAAAGGAGAAAACAGTGACACTCAGTCAAGAATTAATGCAGGTACTGTATGTGACTGTGTTTTATTCACAACTGGGCCTTTGACAACAGGACATTTTGAAAGTCACACAACATACAGTCCGCAAATGAAGTTCTCCCATCTGACACTGGACCAGACTGGTCCGCCAACAGACTGTCAACCTCCACAACCTCCATTTGAAAGAGCCTCAACCAGTCTTAATCATACGTAGTCCAGAACTATACAAAAATTTACTCACAAGCCTTTTCTCTTTAATCATAGTTTTTCATCTTAGTCAATAAAAGTATTTCATTTACACCCCTTTTCCATTTCAAAAGTTCTGCCTTATTTTTAACTATCTATCACAGGGTAACAACAAAGGTATATTCAGCTAAAGACCTCTGACTGCTGTTTGTTGCAGTCTATACATATATTCAGTACATATAGTGAGATACAAAAGGAAGGAGTTGATCTGAATAGTTTAGTGCATAGGTAATTAAGAGATAAAAATGGTAGCGTGATATGTGATGCTATCCAGAATGTGTTGCTTCATCAGATAACTGAATCAGATGCTATTTACCCAAATAAGTACAGCATGAGTTGTTGATTTGAAAAAGCTGTACTTTTTTTTTAACAAAGGCACTCTGTGATGACATTTAAGAAAGAAAAGTCTACAAATAGGTCTTTCACTTTGGATAGACTTGCTATGATCTAAAAGGATCACAAGACAGTCTTTCAAAATTGACTCCCTGAGCTATCACACATGCAGGATAGTGATAGGAGAATTTATTCGGCAGGCGCAAATTCACGGTGAATTCCTGCGATTCGCCGCAGGCTAATAAATTCACGAAAGCGCTGCAAAAATTCACCAGTGTCAAAAAATGGACGCCGGCTTCAAAAATGGATGCCAGAATCAAAAGCAAGAAGCCGGCGCCGTTTCACAAATTTTTCACCATTTCATTTTTCGGCAAACAAAATCTGCCCATCACTAGTGCAGGATAGTCAAAAAATATGGTCAAAATCAGCTAAACTGCCCAACCAAATGTGAATATATATGTCCACCACATATAAACCAAACAATCTGAAACTGAACAAAAACAATATTTTACAAGATTCAGTAACTTATCTGTATTTGTTAATATTCACAAAAATAAATGGCGAATTTTCACAAAATGCAACATATTAGAAATGTTATTGTGGTAAATTATTATATCATTCATACGTGGTAAACTGAAGCATGGCTGAAAATAGCAGACATTTAGGGGCAGTTTTATTAAGGGTTGAATAGTAGATTTGAATTTTCGAGTTTCAAAATTCACACATTTTAATTTTAATCCCCCTATTCGAATGTAAATGTG
This sequence comes from Xenopus petersii, assembly GCA_038501925.1. Lineage (NCBI taxonomy): Eukaryota > Metazoa > Chordata > Amphibia > Anura > Pipidae > Xenopus > Xenopus petersii. The sequence continues at coordinate 33,666,952 of CM076682.1, read as the reverse complement.
AATGTGAGATTTATCACATCTCGACCATGGAAACAGTCCTAATATGAATATTCGCCAACTACTGTAAAACCTGCCGTGTTCCTGTACAAGTCAATGGCAGAGGTCCGTTGAGCCATTTGGAGATGTTAATAGCCTTCCTGACATTCAAGTTTTCTTTTGTTGGGAGAATAACTCGATTGTTACGAATCAAATACAAATTGAATATGATTCCAAGTTTCAGGTTAGAACCATTCGATCGAATATTAGACATTCAATTTTTTTCTTAAATAACCTCCCAGTTGAATTTCGACATTTGATAAATGGGCCTCTTACTGTACAAAAGGTGCAATATCACAGTTTCAAATATTGATTTTCAGAGTAGTTTTGTTTGGCAGAAATTTAAACTGCAATGTTTTGTTTTAATATAAACAGTGGATCAGGGTGTTCATCCCTCTGTGGAATATCATCCTTAATTTGTGGAAGGAATATGATGGATATGACCTCAGGAAGTACAAGTATCACATCTTGAACAAAATGAGAGTATCTCCCAAATACCTCACACAATTTTTATTCAAAATAGATGCTTTTACTGCTAATGTTTTCCTGTATATTGTTTTAAATATATTTCAAAGAAATTTAAGCTCTGAACTTTAAGTATGATATATAAATTAATATTCTGAGACAGTTTGCAATTGGTTTTAATTTTTTATAATTTGTGGTTTTTAAGTTATTTAGCTTTTTATTCAGCAGTTCTTCAGTTTGTAGTTTCTGCAATCCAGTTGCTAGGTTCCAAATTACCCTAGCAACCATGCACTGATCCGAATAAGAGGAGGGAATATGAATAGTAGAGGGCCTGATTAAAAAGACGAGTAATAAAAAGTAGCAATAACTATAAATCTGTAGCCATATAAAAGGTCCATTTAGATGGGGTCAGTGAACCTGTTTGAAAGCTCGAAAGAGTCATAAGAAGAAGACAAATAATTAAAAATATGTAAAAAAAAAAAAAAAGGCCAATTGAAAAACTGCTTAAAACTACCTTAGTTTAAACGTGAACCACCCTTTAAATATGCACACCTTTTGTTTATTTATATTATGTTCTGGCTAATGGAAAGAGTTTTGTGCAAAAGTTAATAAAAATGCTGTTAAAGGAAAACTATACCCCCCAAACAATGTAGGTCTCTATTAAAAGATACTGAGTAAAACAGCTCATAGGTAAAACCCTGCTTCATGTAAATGAACCATTATCATAATAATATACTTTTTTTAGTAGTATGTGCCATTGGGTAATCATAAATAGAAAATTGCCATTTTAAAAAATAAGGGCCGCCCCCTGGGATCGTAGGATTCACTGTGCACATATACAAACCACATGTAAGGTCACATGAGCCAATTAACAGACAGAGTTCTGCCTTTTGCTTCCTCACTTCTTCCTGTTACAGTTAGTGTTGTAGTATTTCTGGTCAGGTGATCTCTGAGGCAGCACAGATAGAGTCATGAAATGGTGGTTCAAGGCAAGAGATGTAAAAGGCATTCCAGTTTGGTAAGATTCTTTAATATGTCATTCAATTTGATATGAACTATCTGTTGCTTAAGTATTCGTTTTGGGGGTATAGTTTTCCTTTAACCATTATAAATACGTGTAATTCCTTGCATTTTATTTTCCACAGCTTTGGCAGTGGTCTTACAATTTGGTAAGGATTGTCCAAAATGCAACTGTACAATATCTTAAATAATGATGTACTTCCAAAGGTGACATAGTAGCACCAGCATTTTAAAAGTAAATTAGCAGGATCATTTATGAATGCAGACACAAGAGTGGCCACACTAAAATGAATGCAAATGTTGCAAGTGTTGACACCATTTATTACTTGCATCCAAATATACTCTTTGTATTTCCATATGATTAGCACCATTGCTTCTGTCCAGTCTGCCCTGACGAATTGTGCATTTTAAAATATACTGGGAAACCTTCATATATTACAATCATAAAAGTGACAGTAATTCAAAGGTTCTCATATTGTGTTGTATTAATAGCTGTTACATTCCATCACTGAGGAAGCAAGCAGATAGGAGCCTGTATGCTGGGTAACCCAGAATATACCCATAAATGGCAGAACCAAAGATGGGAAGCCATGTTGAGTGAATGCAAAGTCTCAAAATCATATATATATATATATATATATATATATATATATTGCTACAGCAGTTCAGTGAACAGTCAAGGGATCAAATCCCAGTCCTGACAAGGTGCAGCTGACCTGTATTTACAGGTATTTTAATGTGATCACACTTGCCAGAAATTATGAACACCCAACCCTTGTGATTTTCACTGCAACTTATGCCTGGTTTGCAAAAATACTCCATTTTAATGTCAATGAGCACAACTGTGTTGGTCAAAAATCAACATGCGGCAATGATGCTGAAACAGTAGTTGGAAATGAGGGTAAAAAAAGTGGCAGGCAAAGTCATGGATATGCCCAAGGCAAAGAGCTTTCATCCCCCGTGCGTGTGCATGTGAGCAGGGAACAGATCCTCCAGGAGCTGCAAACTCAGGGTAGGCAGACAGAAGAGGCCATTGCACTACAGGCGTGTGCTTCTTCTGCCTTTCTGCTAGTTCACGCTCATGCTTTGCACACTGCAATGCATTCATAAATGAACCTTTAGATATTTTTTTAGACTATGGTGCAGATTTATTAAGGGTCAAATAGGAAATTTGAATTTTCGAATTTCTTTTGGTCAAAACTCCAAAATTATAATTGTGAATTATCCAAACTCGATTCAAGTTTTAATTTGAAATAGAATTTTGAGATGTATTATATTCTGGCCCTTTAAGAACTCGAATTCGACTCATCGCCACCTAAAACCTGCCGAGTTCATGTATAAGTCAGTGGAAGAGGTCCGGGCATCAATTTGGACATGTTAGTAGCCTTCCTGACTTTCAAGTTTTTTCAACTTGAATCGAGTTTAGTCTAATTCTATTCCAGTTTTCGAATAGGTAAAATTAGTTTGAGTTTTAGATATTCTGTTTTTTAATAAATACACGAATAATTGAATTTTGGGTAAAATGTAATTAATGTGAGTTAAAAAAAACAATGAATTTGAAATTCGATCCTTGATAAATATGTCCATTAGTGTGTAGAGAACATGCCTGAATGCATCCAGGTTTAGTCCACAGTCATTGAAAACTGATAATGTTATGAACAATGCATATAATTCAAACTCTGTTGGTAAAAGTTATATCTATATCATATCCAATAAAAACAAATGCTGAACTTACAATTTTTTGCCCGCTATTCTAGTTTATTTTATCCATGCAGATCACATATATGGTTATGAGTAAAACATTCTTTAAGTTTAATTAAGGGCAGGCTGAAATCGTACTGCTTTTAGTTAATTTAAATACATTTTTAAAAAAAATGAATAGCATTCGTTCATCAGAGCTTTAAGTGTCTGAAATGATATAAGAATTAATAAATATAAGCCCTTTCTTTGAAGAGTGACTTTGAAAAATACAGAATCACATTACAGGTCACATTCTGACAACAATTAGGAGAAATGGAATAAATAGTTGGCAATTCTTCATTGTGATGACAGGATATGTAACATTGTCCTCCATACAAATAGATATTAAAGGGGCCACTTGTATATTCTAATACAGAGATATGAAAAGAGGGGACTTTCTAAGTCACCAGGAAGTGATGTTTAAGCTTCGCATTACACAGTGTGTTATTTTTAAACCAATTAGCCCATGTGGCTCAGAAACTATACCACCTCATTCTTTTTGTCACCTGTCAAACCAAAACATAACTTGAAAAAAGCTTATCTATTTTATTTGTAATTCCCTTGCTAATATGCCTTGAATTTGAATCAAGATATTAGTCCCCAATCAGCAAAAAGAATGAGAAAAAAAAGAAAGAATTGACAAGACTATAAGCTTCCCTAGATGCCATGGTGTAAATGTATTAGCTGTACTAAGAGACCTACTCCTGTTATAATTATGTTAGGAACCAATAAGACAGCTAAAGAAAATCAATATGCTAAGACAGATAGAGTAAAGGACCATGACCAGCATACTGGGAATAGATCCCTGACTGAGCCATGAAGAAAGGGATAGCTTTGCTGTTGTAAAAGCCATTAATTGTAAATTTTCCCCGAACAAGAAATCTGAGGGGAAAGCTTAGGCTGCTTTTTTTCTATAGCTCTGTGTATACCGCAGCTATTATTGATCAAAAGATAAGCTTTTTCCTCAGATTTCAAAATCCTACAGTGATAAAATGTAAATGTTCTAAATGAAGCTTTATTTTGTTAAAGAACATAACAAGGTCAATATCTAACATCTGCGAGGATATCACAACAAGCACTTTGGAATATCAGATTAGGTCTACAGAGATAATAAGCCATAAAGTAGACAATTACATTTCCTTATTGCTCTTTTAGGGGTTTTTTATTATTTAAGTTTAGCCCACTTTAAAAAAAAAAAAATGCGTCCCTAATGAAATTCAGTAAGGCGAAAGTGTGGCGAAATAACACTTCAACCAACGCCAATGGAAAGATTATTTCCTAAAAAATTAGTTTGCCTAATAAATAAAAGAAAAAAGACCAATTTTGTGTCCGCCATAAGAGAAAAAAAATAAAAGTGATTGCAGGAAAACAAAGGCAAAGCTTTTGTGCTTACAGTATAGCACATCTGCTCATATCTAATCAAGCTTTCAAAAAACATGCTAGTGAACAAAAGCAGCCTTCAAGCAGGGACAAAGTCAGAGACATAAGTGGTTTGAATGAGTGTGCAATTTCTGCCCATATGACTATCCTGACACAATTGCTCTAATTTTCCTTCCAGAAATGACTGATAAAAGATTTAGGTAATTGCTATGGAGACAGACTTCCCTCCATCATGGGGTATCTTGAATTATACAGCCTTAGGGTCAGAAGACGGAGTGTCAGTTTCTGCAGAGTCCTAAATTAATACTTGTCCCTGCTTCAGCTATACTTCTTGTACATCTAATTAAGTGAATGTAATTTATTTTGACAATGTATTGGAAATCACTTGATCAGACAGCTATTCTGTAATGAACACGAATTACCATATAGTCATGCAAAGCCATACCCAAATATTTTGTTTACAGTGCCCTGCATTCTCGAATTATCACAGGCTTCCATTACATTTACTACAAGTCAGCTGGGGCATGAATTTCAGATTAATCAATTTACAAAAAGGGGAGAAATTGGTGTAAAAGATGCATCTGACCTGAGCACAAAGCGTGCACAACCTTGTCCTGTTTAATCCGAGTTGATTTATCTCAGTGACCTGTGTTTTCCTAAACAAAGAATAAAAATAGAAAATTTAGTGTTGCTTTATAAAGCTTGTGCTAACATAATTTAAATACCTGTTGATGAATCAGAGCGACTGAAATATATTATGAATATAAATACTAATGTCATAGCTTATTACCACGGCTAAATGCTGATGACACGGATCTCAGTATAATTTGACAGTGTCTGAATTAACTGTTAAGGTTAGGTTTAAGGTTAGAAAAAAGGTATTGGGAAACAGAAGACTTCCGCTTGCTGATCTGACAATAATCAGTGTAGGCAGTTCCCTGACATTAAAATCTCAACCTGTTTTCAGCCTGTTAAAGGTGACCCATGTACAGGCAAACAGCTGCAGCATGGGCGTATGGAAGCAGCCCTCGTGTGTTTAAATACAGTCAGGCAGAAGCCAGTGGATAATGCTTAGTAATGGGTTAATCAATACTTATTATGGTTTTATTGGTTCACTAAAGAGGGAAGAGAACCAAGTGAGTACAGAGTCGAAAAATCACTGCATCTGATCTAGATAACATCTACTCTCCCCAAGGGATTTCCCTATTCAAGAATCCAATTTACCATGCCTGATTGACATGTATCAGATCCAAGGGAATCACATAATGCTTTATGGGACCCAATAAAAATGTAATGGATCTATTTGCCTAGTTAGGTGATTTCTACTTATTTCAGCCTTAATGTGGCTAGAGTTTGTTTTTCCCTTTTCTTTTTAAAGAAATAGCCGCATTTTAAAGGAAAATGTGAAAGCAAAGGACTTGAATGTGTGAATGAAATATATTTACATCTTTAATGTGAAAAAATAATGAAAATAAAAACAGCTTGTTATCAGCCTTAAACTGTAACCACTTACATTTGTAATTTGAAAACCAGACCTTATTTAGAAACAGGCTACAGAAAATGTTTGTTTTTTAATAGTTTTTGCCTCCGTTCTTCTCTCCAACAGTGAAAAAAGAAGTAGCAACCTTCAAAACCATAAAATATTTGTGTAAACTGTGCCACATTTAGAAACAATCCTATAAGGAACCCAAGCAAACTTACACATAAATGTGCATATATCTCTAGATTCTTACTTAAAAAATCAACTAAAGGAGCATAGAGATTTAATACAATTACAAAGAAAAAATTTAATAAAATGTAAAACTTTCTATTATCTATAAAATTATATATTATAGGTATTGTTTTTGCTTTGACCCAAAATCCATTGCGCATAAAGATACAAGAGCCCAGACTAACCCTCTAAGTACAGAAAGACAGATGCGGGTTACTCAGAATTCAAGTGGTCATTGGAAAAGAGGATTCAGACTTTGTGGGTTCAACTGCCCTTTACAGTGAATTTATTAGACCCCTTGACAGAGTTTAAACACATAAAAATATGGTTATTACAGCCACCTTACTAGAGTTCAGGACACCTTCAAACCTTCAAAACCTTCAAATCTGCAAATAGGTTCTGACCACCAGATCTCACCCTAATAAACAACCAGACTGACAACCCTTTGCTACTTAGGACCTCAAGGGACCAATAACACAATGTCTGAACCCCTGATTCACAGAGTTTTTAGAGAGGCAGTTTTTCCCAATTGTTCAACACATGTGGGCTGAATAGGGCTTGTGCTGACCATTGTCTATTATTTTAAAAAAGTTTTTACATAGTATGTATGGAGCTAATCAGGGCAAACAGTGAGATTTAAGCTATTCCATGCTTGGTCCTTGTGATGTATCTAAAGGGATACTGTCATGGGAAAACATGTTTTTTACAAAACGCATCAGTTTATAGTGCTGCAGCAGAATTCTGAACTGAAATCTATTTCCCAAAAGAGCAAACAGATTTTTTTTTTAAAAAGCAAAACGATTTTTTCGTTCGGTTAGCACTTAATTATACGTAGAGAGGGTCCCGTGCTTGACTCCAGATAGATTCACAGGGGATCGATGCAAAGTGACTGCTATTGTCTTCAGTCGGTCTGATCGGCGTGGTAACCTGTCAGCAAAGAAACTAATATAGCGCAGAAGAGCCGGTTAGTGAATGCGGGAAAGCAGTTGGTATAGGCTTACCGGACGTTGATGTTTAATGACACTCTGAACCTGTATTAGAAGCGGTCCTGTGGTGCCTTCCTCCCGAGTTTTTTTCCCGATCCCTTAGGCGGTGAGAGATCATCTGGTCGGCATAGTACCTGTTGGAAAAAAGCTCACATAGCGCAGAGGAGCCGGCTTGTGAATGCAGGGAAGGCGGTGGGTATATGCTTACCAGATGCTGATGTTTAATGGCACTCTGAACTTGTGCGGGTAGCGGTCCTGTAGCGCCTTCTTCCTGGGAATACTTTACCGATCTATTCTGCAGTCTGCAGCGGTAGTGAGTTGCTACCTGAAGTTGGTTTCCTCTGTGTGTTTGATGCTTCTAATTTTAGCGTTTGCCTGCGCTAGTACTTTTCTACAGCACGATGTTTGTAAAATCATATTATATTTTTATTACACATTAGGAATTAACACGCCTAACGGATCGGGAAAAAAACTCGGGAGGAAGGTGCCACAGGACCGCTTCTAACACAGGTTCAGAGTGTCATTAAACATCAACGTCCGGTAAGCCTATACCAACTGCTTTCCCGCATTCACTAGCCGGCTTTTCTGTGCTATGTTAGTTTCTTTGCTGACAGGTTACCACGCCGATCAGACTGACTGAAGCCAATAGCAGTCACTTTGCATCGATCCCCTGTGAATCTATCTGGAGTCAAGCACGGGACCCTCTCTACGTATAATTTAAGTGCTAACCGAAGGAAAAAATTTTTTTTGCAATCCCTCATTAGTAAGCGCACCGAAAACCTCATTTTGCTTTTTAAACCTATACAAGGATCGGTGGATCCAGTTATTGAGGTGCTGCTAACTTTACCATTTAAATAGAGCGCGTCTTCTCTCGCCCTTTCTACTATTGAGATTTTTTTTTTATATTTAATTTTGAAATCTGACATGGAGCTAGACATATTGTCAGTTTCCCAGCTGCCCCAGTCATATGACTTGTGCCTACACTTTAGGATGGAACTACTTTCTGGCCGGCTAAAATTTCTCCTACCTAATGTAACTGAATCAGTCTCAGTGGGACTTGGCTTTTACTATTGAGTGTTGTTCTTAGATCTACCAGGCAGCTGTTATCTTATGTTAGGGAGCTGCTATCTGGTTACCTTCCAATTGTTCTGTTGTTAGGCTGCTGGGCGGGGGGAGGGGGTGATAGCACTCCAACTTGCAGTACAGCAGTAAAGAGTGACTGAAGTTTATCAGAGCACAAGTCACATGACTGGGGCAGCTGGGAAACTGATAATATGTCAGATTTCAAAAGTGAATATAACAAAATCTGTTTGCTCTTTTGAAAAATTGGATTTCAGTGCAGAATTCTGCTGGAGCAGCACCATTAACTAATGCATTTTGAAAAAACATGTTTTCCCATGACAGTATCCCTTTAATTATAATCGAACATGGGGGTATAGTGCCCCTTTAAAAATACCAAGTTAGTCAAGGAAAATTCTTCTAGAAAATCCTCAGCATGTCACGTAGTGCTCTGCAGTTAAATTCTACGTTTCATCTATTGTTCTGTGCTTTTGTCCTATAGCCCCAAAATGGGTGTAATTAGTTGATAAGAAACCATGTGTGGATCAGTGATCTGTTTACTGATGTTCACATAGCTAAACTCTGTAGACATGGTATTTTGAAAGCAGTGATATTTGTTATAAAATAATGTTACTTAAACTGTGATAGTAACAAATTAAAAGCACAACACATACTGTATCAAAGAGCCATACGCCAATACAACATACTGGCAGAGATAGGACAGATTGTCAAGAGTAAACCTCAAAAAGAAAGTTAAGAGTGAAGGCATCAGTGTCTATTAAAAGAAGAAAAGATACATAACTGGCTGTAGTAAGGTACCTGAAGTTAGCAGTAAAGGCATGCATGGGCTTGCTTTTCTCTGTGTAACAGAGGATCATATTACACACTTAGGTAAGCAGAGAAGTGACATCATCACTACATAATTGTTGATCATTAAGTGTGGGGGGAAGGACTCAAAATCCCATCATCCTGGTTTAGCTAAATCACCAAAGTACAAAATAAAGTGTAGAAAGGACATTCATTTTATCTAATATAAGTAATTAAAAAAAACAACTGGACTTGCTGAGTAATTATACGTTTCAAAACTCATCCGAGCAGCTTCTTCAGTTCAACTGACTGGTGTGGGAAGTTCTCGGCATATAGACTCTTCCACTAATCCAATCACAATGTCACATTGTAACTCTACAGAGAGGTGACATCTGAAATCCACAGAGGTGTTGATTCTGTGTAGTTAATGTGCTACTGTAGGATGAGAAATTCAGGAGGACTTTGATAAATACCGCCTTAGTGTATACACCTCTTATCTTATTGTATTGTAAAAGTGATCTTAGAGATCACTTTTACAATTATATATATATATATATATATATATCTATATATATCTATATACTGTATATATAAATACAAATTGAAATCAGCCTATATGTGTACATATTCTTTTTTACAATCCTTATTTATGCTTGTTTCTCCCTAATTAAAACAGGGGAATGAATGACTTCATTTTCTATTTGCTTTACATTTAATGAATTCTGTCATTCAGCACACATATAAGTGATTCAGGAAAATGCATCCTTGTTCTATTTTAAAGCACAGGTGCTTTAAATGCAGCTAATTACATTGGTAATTAAAGTTATTACCTTACCTGTTTATACAAGGGCATGGGGACATCTAATGGGCACAAATCAAGATATAAAGGCTTGCTGTCAATTAGTTCTATATACTTTGAGAGATAATGAAGGGAGGGGAGGTTAAGTTACCGATGTGTACAATAACAAAAATAGTAAATCACCACTTCTAACATTTCCTGGCGTGTCTCCAGCAGCACAGGGGAAGAAAGACAAGAAGATTACCTGGGTAACATGATCTTAAAACTACCTCAGAATAATAGAAAGCTCCCTTAGGTTTCGCTGTGGTTGATTTAGCTACCAACAAAAGATGGTGGGGCTACAATTATATGCCTGTCATCCTTAAAAAAAACAACAATACTCCAGCTTCATGTCATAGTTTGTGTCAATCTTATACACACCAGAATGGAAAATCTGAAATGTGACTCTGCTATTAGCAGCCAACTAAGTCCAGTGACATACTGTAGCATGAAATGACCAGCATTGACTAAAAGGCTATCATATACAGTATTAATGTAGGTAAACAGTTAAAATGGTTATTTTACTAAGTCTTAATAGAAACTCTGTTATTCAATAATTAATTAAAATAATCAAAAATAATTAAAGATGATTTCCCCTTTTTCTGTAATAAGAACACAGCACCTGGTACTTAATCCTAACTATCCTTATTGGAGGAAAAAAAACAATCCTATTGGATTTATTTAATGTTTAAAAGATTTTTAGTATACTTAAAGTATGGTGCTCTAAATTATGGAAAAACACCTTATCCGGAAACCACAGGTCCCAACTCCCAAGCATTCTGGGTAAGAGGCGCCATACCTGTATTTATTATATTTATATTATACAGTAACTTATATTTAGCATAATATGATACATTTCATTTTTTTTATTTATATGTCACAGACATAATATAACTTTATAACTGAAATTATACAATTTAAATAATTTATATATATATATTTATTTATGAACTGTCAAAGTAGGATCACTTTTGTCTAAGAAGAAATGTCCTGTTTCTAAAGCATAAAAAATTCTGTTAAAATCAAAACAGCTGTCAAACTCAGCTGAATGAAAATTTCATCAAAATAGTAGAATTTTAATGAAATCTCATTATTTGTATTGCATTTAAATGACTTTGACACAAATGTCCACAGTAAGAAAGTTTAGAGTTCTCTCACGGGAAATGATAAATTGCATTAGGTTTGAGGTGAAGAAAAGGATATCAACATTTTAATTGAAATATTCATGGAAAAGGAATTCAAAGCTCTCCATAAATAGGAAGAAGTGAGACAAAATGTCAAAACCTGTAGAAAATTAGACATTTCCTCTGTAATAGGCATTATATAAAAAAAGAAGTCAGAAAAAGTCCCAATTTCAACAAAGTTTCCATCTTTGACAGCTTATAAATATGGCTCCATATTTCAGTTTATCGGAAATGGTGAACAGTAAACAGCTCTGCAACAGATATGATATATATGGGAAAAAATGGGTTTTTTCATATACAGTATAAGCTGTATTATCCAGAATACTTGGGACATGGGACTCTCCAGATAAAGAATTGGTCCATAAATTGGATCACAATACCCTAGGGGAAGATTTATCAAGGGTCGAATTGAAAATTCGAATTCGAAATTTGAATTTTTGAGTTTTTTATTGTCAAAACTGTCAATTTTGACTAGGGAGTTATTTAAATTCGATTCGAGTTTTTAAAAAATTTTAAATTAAATTTTAAAGATTTATCATACACTGCCCCTTTAAGAACTCAAACTAGACTATTTGACACCTAAAACCTACTGAATAGCTGTTTAAGTCAATGGGAGATATCCAGGGTAGTGATGGGCGAATCTGTGGCTTTTCACTTCCCCAGAAAATTTGCGAATTTACCAAAAAAATTTGCAAACGGCTAAAAATTTGTGAAAAGCATTGAAGTCAATGGGCGTCAAAATAATTTTGACATGCAACAATTTTGAGAGGAGTGAAACTTTTTTATATGCATGACTATTTTGTCCAAATGCATTAAAGTCAATGGTCGGTCGAATAATTTTGACGCGCAACAATTTCATGCACGAGACTACTCTGATTTTTATAATAAATTTCGATTGGTCAAATTTTGAGTTCATGGGAGTTTTAAAAAACTTGCATGAATTCTTAAATTTGAATTTGAAAAATGTGCCTCACTGTGTGCTAAAGATCATTTAAATGTTAAATAAACCCAATAGGATTGTTTTTCACCAATTTCGATTCATGCAATTTAGTTATCATCAAGTACAATGTACTGTTACACTATTATAGAAACAAACGAAATTATTCTTAAAACTGAGGATTATTTACTTAAAATGAACTCTATGGAAGATGACCTTTATGGATTTTCTATACAATACTGGTATGAGGGGTTGTGATGTATGTACCTGATAAAAGGGTTATGTTCCCTGAAATGTTGTGCTTGTGGGGATTTACATCATTTGAAGGATTATAAATAATGTAAAACCTTGGCATAAAGTTTTTTTCATTTGACTTATAGTAGTTGGTGCCACTGTTAAAAATGTGAGTGCAATAAAAAGTATACTAAAATCGGTCCTTTACATAAGGAGAAGGAAAGGCATGTTATACTTGGGGGTGTCAAAAGGATTTACTCACCTGAAACCCAGGGCTGGTGCTCCTATCAGCAGAAAACTTCCATAAACTTTTATTAAAACTTAAGGGCATATTTATCAAGGGTCAAATTTTGAATTGAAAAAAACGTCAAAATTCGAATTCAAAAAGACCAACTGAAATTAAGTCAAAGGTTTTTTTTTTGGTCAAATAGGTCAGTTTTTGATCGAAATAGGTCTGTATTCGGCCGAATTCGAAACGTATGAATCGAAGGAATAGCGCATTAGATCGAATTGGATTAGAGGTTTTTCTCCCAAAAAAACGTAGATTTACTCTAAATTTTTGGTTTTTGGTTTTAAGAGGTCCCCCATAGGCTAAAACAGCAATTCGGCAGGTTTTAAGTGGCAAATGGTCGAAGTCGAATTTTTAAAGAGACAGTACATGATAAATTAAGAATATTCAAATTCGAGTCGAATTTTTGGTTTTTGGTTTTAAGAGGTCCCCCAGAGGCTAAAACAGCAATTCGGCAGGTTTTAAGTGGCAAATGGTCGAAGTCGAATTTTTAAAGAGACAGTACATGATAAATTAAGAATATTCAAATTCGAGTCGAATCGAATTTGGACTATTCCCTAGTCGAAGTACCCAAAAAATAGCTCGAAATTTGATTTTTTTTCATTCGAAAATTAATCTCGACCTTTCATAAATCTCCCCTTATTGTTATCTTTATTCCAGAAATAAGTTTTTTTTCACCAGGTATGCAAAAGAACACCAGAACCCTTCTGTTCTGTATGAAAAAGGTCTTTAAACCGATTAAAATTGTAAAACCCAGAACAATACATATTTTACAGCAGTCTGTGGGTCCACTGTACATGCATTTTTGACTTGACTTGGCAAAACCAAGAGGATGTCAGCAGGGCCATTATTGAACTGCAGTATGGGGATAATTTAATTTTTCCTCACGGGGTGCATGGGCCAGTTTATCATTATTTTTTATGGATATGTGTAAAGTTTGGGTACATAGAAAACAATGTTTTCATAATTATTTTTTGTTCTGAAATTCTGAATTGTTCCATCATGTAATTACCAATTAACAATTCAGATCGGTGTTCCTGCTAGGGTTACTGTTTTAAATAGTAAGGTCCCATATACCAGTCTGTCCATTCTTAAACTTAATCCACCCAAAGGAGTCATGCACAGTTTGACAATTTTGACATTTTAAAATACAAATAATGAAGGTTGTCTTTGAACTCCAAGGCTAAGTAAAAATATGTTTAAATACAATGCAAGTGCTACTGATTTGACCAATTGATCAATGCACATCCCCTGCTCCCCTGTCTCATAAGTAATTCAGTATCTAAGCAAGTGCATGTATTTACAAAAAACAGTTGGTTTTAGTTACAAAGTTATGATCATGACTGGAGGTAAACATTCAGGGACCACCATGTGGGGTTTACCTTGACGTGGTATGGCAGCTTACCAATTTAATGATCATAAGTTATCCTTGGAGTGCTCCCACAACACTCCTTTTTTGTATTTTATGTAATTTTGACATTTTGACAAATGTGTAGGAAATCTGCCCCACACAGTTCATACTCTCCTATAGTCCACATGCCATATGCATTCTGTTGACAGAAACAAATGCAAGATGTTTAAAGTTATTTCTACTTATGCTACAGTAATCTACATCATTTTCTAGGGGCCCCATGGCCATAGTGTAGCCAACTGATTTTAAAAAAAAAGAAAAAAAAAATATCCCTGGTGCTACTGTAACTTTAACTCTACTGCACATGAGGCATTCTTAACTGGGATTCATGTTACTTCCTCTTCATTGAAATAGAAAACAATGTAAAGTATGCTTTAGTCAATGTCTGGCACATTCCACCTCTTCCCATTGCAGCTAATGGAAAGTGACTGACAGAACTTTCCACAGTGGAGGAATAGACAATGTGGCCACACAACTGCATTATAGATTGCAATCTGCTGTGCAAAGCATTTTAACAGGCAAACACCATGGTTTGCCATAAGCCTTCCCATGCTTATTTCCAGGGCCGGATTTACATAGCGGGCGCCCCTAGGCCCACTGCCGTTTGCCCCCCCTGTCCCCTACCTTTTATTCATGCAAATTTTCATGGAGATTGTATCTCCTGCACATCCCCAGTGTTTTTGAACCAATGTGGGTGTGGTTGGCCAGCATGCCGCCCCCCTAAAATCCTGCCACCCTAGGCCCGGGCCTAGGTGGCCTTCCCACAAATCCGGGCCTGCTTATTTCCCATAAAAAGAATGATTTGCCATAGATCTTTTGGATTATGGATCAACACTTAGGAGGACTGAAGACAATATTAAGAGGTTAAAGAAAACTAACCCCCCAAACAAAGTAGGTCTCTTTAAAAATATATTGCATAAAACAGCTCATATGTAAAACCCTGCTGCATGTTAATAAACCATTTTTATAATAATGTACTTTTTAAGCGGTTTGTGCTATTGTGAATTCATTTTCATCAAACGTTTCACTGCTCTACAGCATGTTTTTGAAATATTATAGATTTAATCATTCTCCTCTGAACAATTCTAGTGTTTTTATAATTAGTTCTTATTAATTGACTTCTTGAATAATTTTTCCACTATGTTGTTTAATGGTTTTATTGAAGAAAGAAAACAATTATGTGCCATAAATCAGTGTTAACAATTAACAATAAGTACAGTTTTCTTCCTACTACATTTATATGTTAAATCATTAAGATGCATTAAGCGGTGCTTTGTGTTTCATTTTGGTGAATCTTTGTGCATTGTTATGTTCCTGAGCAGATGATTTATTTTGTTTAGAAAATGCTTTCATCCCACTTTTTCTATTGACCGATTATGGTCATTGTATCTGTCTCACAGGAGGGCCTAAAGAAGGCAAGTGATGCAAATTAGACTGATAGAGCCTGGATTCCAGTTCACAGGTGGTGTATATTTTGCTGAAACAATTCAATTCAAGCAATTCAATTGAAATGGAAAACCACAAAGTGATAAATGAAATATGATAATGAAAAAGTGAATGGAACAATGTGCACAAAAAAATGTTATTAAAAAGGCCAAATTAAATGCTCAGTGGTTTCACATATCTTAATGACATTTGTATAAAATAATATATGCCACTTTCTATATCTATCTATCTCTCTAAAAAAAATATATATGTATTTTTCCACCGCCAAACTCAAAATAATTCTGCACTCCTAGGACTTATACGTAAATTATTTAAATGGTTTATTTATAATCCAACACTTGGGCTGGATCCCCACCCAGCCTTTTTTAAGTGGAATTTAGTATTCATCCAAAACAGGGTACAGGGTAGCGTGAGCAAAACAGAGTTAACACAAGTCTGGAATGGCTGAACTACAACACAAGGTGAAACTGTTCTCCTCAAGCCAAAATATAAATAGGCAATCTTGCAGTAACCTCTGGAGTAGCCTATGGAGTGCAATCATTAAGTCAGAAACAGCACCCAGCTCATGTCAATGGACTACATATAAAAAACACCTGTGATCAAAATAGATTGATAAAAACAAAGTCAAACACTTCATCTCTTTACATATAGTTACCTCGTAACCTTAAATCACATGCAGTTATACTGTCTGAACTTTGACTATAACACACACCTAGGGGCAGATTTACATAGGGTCGAATATCGAGGATTAATTAACCCTCAATATTCGACCGCCGAATGTAAATCCTTCGACTTCTAATATCAAAGTCAAAGGATGGGGACCTTCCCCATAGGCTAACATGGCACCTCGGTAGGTTTTAGGTGGCGAAGTAGGGGGTCGAAGTTTTTTTTAAAAAGACAGTACTTCGACTATAGAATGGTCGAATAGTCAAACGATTTTTAGTTCGAATTGTTCGATTCGAAGTAGAAGTCGGAGTCGAAGGTAGAAGTAGCCAAAAAAAACATTCGAAATTAGAAGTTTTTTTTATTCTATTCCTTCACTCAAACTAAGTAAATGGGCCCCCTAAAGTGGGAATTTTCCAAAATTGTTTCCAAAATTGTAATCAAAGTACCTTACCTTCAAAGATGAAAGGTCAAACTCATCTGTATCAACAGTATCTCTTGCAGCATAGTATCCCTTGTATCAACAGTATATGTTGCAGCATAGAATGTAGAATTGCAAGATTTTGACAGATGTGGTGGAAACGTGGAAGCAAAAAATAGTTACGTAAGTCAAAGTTAGGACCAGAGTGAACAGGAAAATAATAAGAGAGAGATAGGAAATATAACAGACACAGCCAGGAATTGGCCAAGATTAGAAATTAAGAAATGTGGTTCAATGCAATAGTTCCCTTAAACTCAGCAGGAGCAGAGGCCTACAGTTTGGCACAAAATAATAAAAGACCAGGAACATAAAGACACATTGGTGCTAAAAATCTAGTTTAGCTTTTGTTAAGATTTCATCAAGACACAGATCATGATTACAGCAAATACACACAAACTCTGTGACTTGCTGGAATGCACATGCACAAACTGGGGACCAACTGGAGCCATGCTAGTAAGTCTTCACAGTACCCCAACAGCCACAAAGTGCCCTAGTATCCAGAAAGAAAATGTTGACCATGCACGGAGACTGGACCAGGAAGGTGGCAGTTGCAACAAAAATATTAGACTAGAAAATAACATTTGGCAAGGGATACATTTAAAGCATCTATAAATCTCTGGAAAAAAATTGGAAGATGTGCAGGAATCATAATTTCTAAGATTGGACCAAGTTTGGGAGAGAGAGTGCAAGGTCACCTATCAGGGACATATTTCTGACTCTGTTCTGAATGAGAAACACTAACTCTAAGAAACTCTAAGAAATTATGATATGACCTTGGTTACAAAACTGGGGTTCATTAAAACAGATGCAGATGAAAAAGCTGTTTGAATATTTTAAACTTTTCAATGGTTTGAGAAACAAAAGATTGGCCCCTTGTATGTATGCAATATTTATGCAATTTATACAAAATTTGTATGACTTTATTTTTGTAATTCTGTGATACAACTCCTATAGACATAAGTTGTTCTATAAAAAGACATATCATAAGAGGGCCAGTCTTTGAACACATGGAAAAATGGAAGAGCTTTTCTTTTTCTCTATGGCTCAAAATCTTATGAACAAGTAGAGCTCTTCGTAGGGTTTTGCCATTTAAATGAGTATGAAAGATATGCAAAACATGTATTGCTTTCAAATCCATAATTGTTCATTAAATGTTCTTTTAATACCTGCAGAGTATAAATGGCGTCTGGAAATTCAAGAAGCTTCTGCTTGTATACTACCCATACTCTTATCAACCATACATTTAAACAATGAAGGTATAATGCTAAGCAACCTGGCTATGACCTTTCCTGTAAATGGCTCCTTTTCCTTTGTATACAGTGTGACCCACAAGTGCATATTTATTGAACAATAGTTGGTGTCAGGTATTACTATGCCCACCAGTGTTTACATTATAGTCTGCAGGGTAAATCAATACTGTAAAATGATAAAAAGCTGAATGAATACCCTGCCATTCAAGAAAACATAATTCTAATACTTAATTGTGCTTTCATTATACAGTTGACCCTTTCTTGCAAACAAAGGAATTAAACTAACAATAATAACATTTATGTTAGTGTATTCTTACACGTTTTTCATTTCCTTTGTGCAGTTTTATTTCTATATTTAAAGTTTCAAAGGCAACACATTTTAATATATGTATTCAATAGCAAATATCTTTGCTACAGTTCTCTTGGCAGCCAAGATCACTCACAACTTCCTAGCTGTGATTCATAATCTATATTGGTGCCTTTGAGACAGCATGCTATTGATTTTTCTCTGTCTATAATCTAAGACCATATACGCAGCTTGTTAGACATCTGTGGGAATATAAACCGGGTTTTGAATTAACTGAGGGAGTTACTGTTAGCAGAGCATTTAGTTTCTATATCTGAGAAAATCTTTGCACAACTGTGTAATCTTGCAGTGTTTTAAATAGAAAATTCAATGGCAGATCTTTTATTGAAACACTTTCTATTAAGTTTGTCAATGAACAGTGGAAATTCCAATACAAATACATTTAGCTAGCAAAAGCTATTTCTTTTTACCAATGGAAATTCCTAAATAGTTGTTACCATTAACTGCTCTGTGTGAATGGCTCTTGGCAAGAACAGAGAAGAACAGTGATCATGCAGGAGAGGAAAGCAGAACCTGGGTGTTTTTCCGCACTGCTGAAACAGAACTTCATGGTTTAGTAATGCTGTGTTTTTTGTGTTCTTGAAGTATCAAGAGTGGCAAAAGCAGAGAGAAGTGGAATATAAAGTACTGGAAGGAATTGGATAACATGGAGAAGAGAGGCTAGAAGGAAACAGTTGGAGATTTAAACACCCCAAAACAATGCCAGATACGCTGTAATAGAGTACTGTTGGGGAGCACAATTAGTGGCAGCCAGGGAGTCAGGCCATATACTATAGTAGGAATGAAAATAATACAGTGCAGCCAAGCTAATGTTGGTTGAACGGATTTAACTATTAGGGTGGACAGATAGGGTCGCAGCACCATAATGTGTATTTAGGTGATATATTGTTTACTGAGGCTGGTTGAAAACAAAAAGTCCATGTGGAAGATTGTATGGATTTAGATGATAACCTTAAAGGAGAGTATACATTTATGTTAACTATCAGTATGTTATAGAATATCTTATTCTTAGCAACTTTTCAGTTAGACCTTATTTTTTAAGTTGTTATAGGTTTTTACCACATGCAGTGTTCTTCTGTCTCTTTCCTGCTTCCCTCGAAATGGACCCCAAAGCTTAAAAAAAATAATTGTTCTGTAAGGCTACAATCTTGTGTCATTGTTCCATTTTATCAGTTATCTTTCTATTCAAGCCCTCTGTTATTTAACTTCCAATCTGTCACTGAAACCACTACCTGGTTGCTAGGTAACATTGGACAACCACTTAAGAGCTGCTGAAAAAAAGCTAAATATTTTAAAAACCACAAAAAAACAAAAATGAAGACTCTATCATACCAAACGTTAAAGATGAAGTAACTTAGACAGCATTTTTTTGCAGTTTATAAAATATTAACATTTTTTTTGGTCTGCATCTCTCACACTTGGAATTTCACTTACTATATGTTTGCTAGAGCTGAAATAGCAGGCAGCAGGAGGATGTCAAAATAATAGAAGAATATGATATAATAGATAAATAAATAGCTAATAGATAAAATAGCAATGATAAAAATAAATGTTCACATGCCACATGTTTTTTTTTTGCTTGCCAAGTTCAGTGAACCCAACAACCAGATAGTGGCAGGGAATGTTAACATTTCAAAAATCATACAAAATAAATAAGGCCAATTGAAAGATAGAGTAGATTTCTCTATAACATACTTAAATGTATTTGAAGCTGAACATCCCCTTAAAATTCCCTGAAATTCGTATTATGTGTTATACCTGAAAGGTGGTAGGAGATAAGGGATTTCTCAGTATGTACCAGAGAAGTTGGTGCAGGAAGGAGGGCTTAGATTTAGAAGACTTTTTCCAGCAATAGGTGACATCTTAATGAAGGAGCTGTTGGGTATGTTGAGAAATACAGGAGAGGAATTCCTGCTGTGTATTATATATTTCTTTAATTACAGATGGTACATGTCCAGCTCTCAATTTGGCAGGTTTTCTTTAGACAATAAGATACAATTTGATTGATGATTGTGTGACGTTTAGCATAAATTAATATCGTTATATGTCCATGGGTTCAAGACCCTCTACAAATTTTGATTAGTGTCCCCCTTACCAAGATTACAAAATTCAAAAGCATTGCTGCATTAGTCATTGGTCAAGTTACCTAGAGTTACACTGGGTAGTGTGTGGAGACAGGGTCAGATTGGAGCAATGGGGGCCCACTGGGACTGCCACATGAAGGGCCCTCCAGGCAGTCACCGGGGGCCCCCTCCTGACTTTGATGCACAGAACGCCTGTGCAAACGCTAGTGCACCAGCGATTGATTGACCAAGTGCAAATTTGGTGCTTTGTTCAAAATGGGATCCTGTGCTTATAGGCCTGTTAATTTAACATCAATGGTACAGCAGGAAAGCTTTTGGAAGGGGTGATAAGGGAATGAATTTCTATGTAATGCATTTCAAATCACAATACCATGAGGTTGTGCCAGCATGGTTTTATGCGCATTAGATTTGCCAGACAAATTTAATTACCTTGTATGAGAAGGTGAGCAGAAATGTGGACATTGGAGTGGACGTGATCTGCTTAGATATTGTGTTTCCATTTCACTTTAGTTTTTAACTAAATAATGCATATGCAATGCAATTTTGGGCCCAGTCCTTAAGATGGATATTAATAAGCTTGTATGAGGAATTAAACAATTAAAATATGAAACTTGATTACTTTTTACAATACATTAGAGGACATTATAGACAGATAGCAGGGGATATTTGACATAGAAAGGAACAAAATACCACCCTTTATAGGCACATAACTTGCATATAAAGCAGTAAAAATGGTTATTCATAGTGAGGGCATTGAGGTTTTTTTAATATCTTGCAGAGTGATTATCTCAACACAAGACTGCAGTTCCTAATCTAGTGAGTGCTTGAGAGTTTAAAAAGAAAAAAATCTTCCCTGATTCAAGAATTGTGCAAACTAACTGTTTAGAACTCCTTCCTCTAATTTGAGTTTTCTGGATAAGAGGTTTATGGATAAGGCATCCCATACTTGTACTCACAATATCTCTGTATTATTTACCAAGCAGATTAGTTAAAATCCAATGGATAAAAGTGGGATTCCATTGTGAAACTTCCTCTCTATGCACCCTCTGTGTGCTTGGATGGAGGAAAGTTTGTGTTTAGACTGGGAAATAATATATAGTGAATAAAGTACCCCCTCTTGTAAAATATAAGGATATTATAAGTCACCGAGGAGTTTCATGACCATATAAAAACACGAGGCCGAAGGCCGAGTGTTTTTATACAGGTCATGGAACTCCGAGGTAACTTCTAATATCCTCATATTTTGCAACTGGGTGTACTTTATTTATTATAATACACACATTTAAGTGAGTCATGTGACAAAAATGACATCAGAACTCACCGTTTATAACTGATGACATCAGAACTCACCGTTTATAAGGATATAATTTACAGGATATTCACTTGAGGTTGCACCTCCCCATCATAGGATCCGATAATCCAAGGAACAAAGTAAAAGCGATTTGTACAAGCCATGAGGTCGAAATTAGACAGATCAAGACACATTGTGGTGCACACAGTATGCTCACATATATAGTATGGTAAATTCTACCCCAGAAAAGGCTCTGTTGATCGCCCACCCCTTCACCCGCAGAGCTTCCCTCCCGATTCAGCTGTAGAGCGATGGCCTATAGAAATCAGTATTTGTTTAGTTCCTCTGCCTAACTAATATAAAAAGCGGCTGAGGTGTGTTTTACCCTCTAATAGCAGGCTTTGTGAAGGGGTGGGCGATCAACTGAGCCTTTTCTGGGGTAGACCATACTATATATGTGAGCATACTGCGTGCACCACAATTTGTATGACCAATTATACAGTGGGTCAATTGCCACCCAACTCAACTATCTCCTTCTATGGAATTGGGAGCATCTGTCTGAGGGTGAAGGGGTGGCATAATAGCGGCGACTGGAAAGTGCACCGTAGGTGGACTGCATGGGTGGGTCTGTGACCCTTGTTTGTAGCATATGTGATTTTTCCACACAATTACCCCTTTACTTACCTGTCTCTCTTTCCATCAAACTGGGAGGGTTAAACTGAGGGTGAAGGGGTGGCTGTTTAACTGTGGTTTGGAAGTAAACCAGCGAGGTGCGGGGCAGATGGGCTTGACACCCACTTTTTTCTAGGTTACTGGATAATTCCCTTTATTTCTACCCTGTGATTACTTCAGTGCTCCATTACAGATCTAATAGATCAGTCTAATTTCTACCTTACGGCCTGTACATATCTCATAACCTACGTTCAGTCTATTTATCTCCCTGTTCCTAACTTTATTTCAAATGTTTTCCTGGACTTATGGGTTTTATGTAATTTATTAGTAAAAGTTACATTTTAGTTTGTTCCTTGGGTTATCGGATCCTATGATGGGGAGGTGCAACCTCAAGGGTTAGCTTTTTCTCTTGTCAATTGCCATTTATATCATAACCCTGCACACCATCTTACTGTTTCTCTCATGTGATGGGTGGTGCTCCCTAATCTGCATTCATTCTTATTATTATACTAAGTTATCAAGATATCTTTAATTTATTTTTTCAAACCAAACTTTGTGAACACATAGCACATTAAGTTAAGGTTAGTTCCCATATTCCAGGAGCAGCCCCTTCGTTCCCTCCACTGACTTAGACATTAAAAGCCCTTATGTTGTGTGTTCTGCTGGAAGAAAGAGAGCTCAATAGTTTACAAAGCTATTTTTTACAAAGCTACTTTACTTTTAGGAGAAGAGGAAAAATGGCTATGACCTTGAGTGGGAGTGATATTAATAGTGAGAGGTGAATATATAGACTATACAGATTTGTTTGTGCAACATGCTACACCCCTGCTCCTCCTTGTGTGTCCCAAGATTTCACTTTGAAATTGTGAAAACTTAAGTTAAGGTATCTCAATAGCTAGACTCAATTTAAAAAATATTATTTAATATTTATACATACTTCATACATCTTGGAAAAAAACAAGAGTTTTTGGTCTATATCTGTTTGATATTGTTATACACCCAATATTTTCAATTTCATCTTATAATACCATGTTTTAAAACAGAAATAGTTTGAAAACAATCTTACAAAATAAAAACCTAGCACAAGGGATATTATGAACCTGATAAATTCTGCAGTTGTATTATGTGACAATATAGGTGAAGCATTTCACTCCAAAACTTTTTCTTCTATTAGTTTTTTTTTTTGACAGCCATACACTAGTTCAACCTTAATGAGATTCTAGTGTAAAAACTTCAGGGCTAAATAAAAGAAACAAATCAAAAGGACTGGATGATTGCCATTTAATGTGAAAAAATGAAAGTGCAAACAATCATGGTATGACATCTAGCTGTGCTAGTCACTCCTGAATGACAGCTAAAACAATTCAAAGTTACTGATCTAAAGATGGAAGAACTCTTGAAATGTTTGAAGCCCCACGAAGACAAAGAAATAAAAAGTGCAGTAGCTATACCATGGTTTATATTTCCCCATTCCTTTTTCCTATCATCATTGTGCCTGTAGTTTCAGCAGGTTCGTTTGCAGTCTCCTTTCTGACAAGTTCTTCAAATTCAGTAGGATGTCTATACAGCTATGACTGTGTTCATTTACAAAGGTTTGCCCATATTTAAATTCTCCTAATGTAGTTTAGGTCTGCACACATCAGAATATGTCAGGTAATGTTTTTGCAGTGTAAAACCAGGCAGCTGACTGTCAGACCAAAAGTGGATATAATGTAATTAAAGGGAAAGAACTGCATATAAGGATGTAAACATAGCTACAGTACTTGCATATAGATTTCTGTTAGTCAATTGATAAAAGGACATTTCTTTTGCATTCTGTTTTTCTTTCTTCCCCACTTGTATTGTGCAAACAAATATTGAGGCTGCGATGTTGTGAGTTATGAGATAAAATTCACCAACTTTGCATCAGTCTTGTAACCCATTATGACAGGCAACCTCAACCTATAGGCCATAAATGGTATATTTATCATGCAAGGGCATTTAGAGGTCAGGAGTATACAATTCAAGTAATTGTATTCAACAGTCAGCAAGAGATCTTGATTTCATTTTAAGACATAAGTTCATAACAGTTAGAATACCCAAATGGAAGGATTTACGTAGAGTGTCCCTCAGATGGTTCATGTGACACAGATAAGTACTGAAGTACTTGTTTTTCCAGGTTACACAAATCCAATGAGGCTGATGATTCCATAAGAATCCAAATGACATTAAAGGGAGGAATGTTGGTCTTTAGGCCTCCTTCCTGTTAGGAGTGCTCATCGCGTCTTCTCCCAGAGACGCAAAATCCAAGATGGCAGCACCCACACAGCACATGTGGGTGCTGCGACACTGGCACAGTGACACTGGCGCAATGGCGCCGGCGCAATGACGTCACAAAGTGGCGCCGAAGATTCATCATAAAAGGGTGCCCTGGACGCTGAAACTATGCCCAAATATAGGAATTGTTTGTTTATCGTTTCTGGGTGCTCTATTATTATTGTGATTGCTTATTTGGACTTTGACCCCTGCCTGGACTTTGTTATATTTTTGTCTGCCTTGTGAACTTTTTGCCTGTGACCTGACCATGTCTCCTGTTTTACCCTTTGGCTACCTCGACCTGGACTTCTGCCCCTGGGCTTCCTCCTTGGTCCAGACTACTCCCTCCGGAAGCCGCTAGGCCCCCTGACATTTCCAAAAGAAAAAGCTGTTTTTTTATATTGACATAAATGTTTGTAGGACTCATTGTGCCAGATGTTTCCCAATTATCTGTCTGTCCATGCCCACTTCTCTTAGAACATACTCCCTAACATATTCATTGTCTTTCCACATTCTTCCCCTTATAAATTGGATGCAATTTAATGCTTTTGTTCTAATCCCGATATTGGGTGTGTTTGTGAAGCCCTGGACATATTCACAGTATGGGATAGAATGATACCACTGCCTCTAAAGACTTGAGCAATATTACCAACCAAACCGCAGAACAATTTAACCCTTTATATCCTTTAACACATTGCAATGAATCACCCTCATTAAATCAAGTTAATACAAGATAAATTGAAATAGCATACAAACAGCCAATCAGCGGGAATCATTTACTGGTTACCTGTCTGAAATCAAACATCTGATTGATGATTTTAGATGTGGTGCAAATTTAATGACTTTTAGTAAATTACTTAGACTCTTTTCTGGGGGAGGAAATGCAGTCAGTTCAATGTATATAAGGAAATATTGCAGCAGAAAAATATCTTGTAAATTATATTTTCCAGTGTTACTTTTTCTAAGCCATATGCTTTGTCTTGAAGAAACCATGCATTTATCTTGATAAAGATTCCCCGTTAAGGATCAAAATCTTGATCCAGTAAAGCTATACATTTTGCTATTCTTTGTTTTTTGATATAATTTGAGAACCAATGTGCACTATGAGTTTACTTTATATATAATTTTAAATATCTGCATTTGCACATTTATATTAGTGTTAGTTCAAAGCTGAATTAGGGGTCATTTGGAAATTCAACTTCACCTACTGTATCAAATTAGATTTTGAAATGTATTCTGGGAGATTGTGTTTCGTTTATATAATGCTGGCAGTGTATATTAGTTAACTAATATACATGATGGTTATGCATTTTATGGGCTAAAGCTAGTATACTAGCATCGTTTTTGAATGTATAAATATTCTACAAATTCTTATAGAAAATAATTTTCTTTGTTTTGACAAAGAGACTGAAGACTGGTCCATGATAAAGCAATTTTGACAATTGTACAATTCAAATCAAATGGATTGAGATTGACCACCTGGAAATAAAATCAGCATCCCCACTGTCAAGATCCCCATCAAAGAACATATTCAAGCCTTCTAGCACAAATGTAAGAAACATTGGTCATTTTGTAAGATCCTTGTTCCAAACTCCCCTAATCTAAAGACGTGTTGTAATAATACCCGATGTTCGAGTGGGGTGGTGGGGAGGCTCACATCGCTCACTGCGGGGATACCCACATCTTTCGATTTCTTAGTAATGTGCATGTCAAAACCCAGCAAGGACACACCATTAGGAAGCCAATGGATACGGGCATCCCACAATGAACGTGGCAGCCTTTTCTTTCTTTCAGCATGCTGTGCCTAACTTCACTTAATTCAATTATCTAATGTGCAGCGACTATTTTCTCTTTGTCTGTTGTCAAATAGTTCCTGGATGTGCTTATTGTCTGTTTTTTCTTGTTCTTGACCTGTGCCTGTCCCTGACCTCAGTTGATTTTCTGCCTGGTTATTAACACCGGCCTGTCTCCTCTACTATGCTGTGCTCTAACCCCATTCCTCCTGTCACACATTAAGGTTCCCTCGTCTGCCCAGAACTCTTGCCTCGATTCTCACTTTAAGACCTGGCGGCATCCGAGTATCGGTCAGCGCAGTTGGAGTCCTGAAGGGTAGTCAGAAAACAGGCAATGGGCAGTTCAGGCAGCAGACAGGAGTGTATGAGGACAGGCAAGAGTCAAGGAATAGTAAATCAACTAAGAATCGCACCCAGAAACTATCCAGAATAGACCTAAGTTGGTCAAGGAAAAAATGGACGAGGCATTTTTAAATACTTGAATTTCATGCCAAGCGTGATGTCAGAAGCAGCACACTAAATAAAAGAACGCAAGTGTCAAAATAAAGAGAACACACGTGACTAGGAAGAAGAATGTCAGTGTCCCCATTGCCCTGAAAAGGTTGATCTACAAAAGATGGGCTTGTTGAAATAGCATTTCATTTTCTTATTTTTCTAAAGATATTTTTAACATAAAATCTGTTGAAAATTAAATTTTGGGTTTTGCTGCTTTGAAAATAAATATATCACAATGAACTAAAATGTAGTTTAAATGATTTATTAGTCAGTAATTTAATTTGTTCATGGGTTTAAACCTTTTGTCACATACAGCTCCCTAAATTCAGAAAAAGTGCTAAGCTCCCTGGTTACGGCTCAATATTCCCCTGTAGTGGCTGCCTTTGTTAAGGTCTTAACTTGAGAGGGGCAAAGCAGAATTTGGATTCAAAGGCACTTTAAATATCCAAATTGTGCACCAAACGAACGTGATGGCGTCATAAGCATGGCGCCAGTAGCGTTTGTTGAGAGGGGCGGGCCCTGGTGCGTGACATGCAGCCGGGCCCCGCCCCCCTCCGTACCGCCACATTTGGCCGCATTTTCAGCGGCGAACGGACTGCCGGGGGGCCCTGAGGGGGTGTGGGCCCTGGCCCGCTCGCACCCCCTGCTCCCCGGTAGTTCTGCTACTGCATGGCGCGTAAAACCCTGGGACTTATTAATATGCTTTCTGCAAATCCTAAGTCAAATATTATCTCCCATGAGAGTAAATTATTGACTTCCTTTTTTCTAGCTGCTTCTAGGAAAGCTTTATTTAATTTCTGGTTACAAAAGGAACCCCCCTCATTATCGGACATCATCTCTTATATGAATCAGCTTAGTTGGCAAGAAGCCTTAATAACTAAATACTAAAGGAAGTATTTCCAAAGATTCTTTTAGGCTGGTTTGGTCTCCTTATTTTGAAATCTGTAACTCCAATATTGGCGATCAAATAATGCGCTTTCTTCAGTAGTTAGATGACCTATCTGACACTCCAGATGATAAATGGGCTTTTTCTTTCTTTTATTACTTGTGCATCCACTGGCTTAGTTAATTTTTAGTTCATTTTTTGTTATTTTTCATGAATAATATAGTTTTGATACTATCATGCCATTGTCTCCTTTGCAACATATTTTCTTCATCTGCATAACATTTGTTGTCATTTTGATTTAATTTGTTTAATATGAAAATCAAATAAAATATTTTAAACATAAAACCCTGGGACAAACCAGCACAAAGCGAGGAAGAAGGCCCACCGGCCCACTAGACCACCAGGGTATGTTACACCCTTTTGAAAGACACTGTATTTCCAAACCCTATAAGTGAATCATAAAATGTACAAAGTCTATAACCTCTATGGAACTTAAAGGGATCCTGTCATCGGAAAACATGTTTTTTTCAAAATGCATGAGTTAATAGTGCTACTCCAGCAGAATTCTGCACTGAAATCCATTTCTCAAGAGCAAACAGATTTTTTTATATTCAGTTTTGAAATCTGACATGGGGCTAGACATTTTGTCAATTTCCCAGCTGCCCCTGGTCATGTGACTTGTGCCTGCACTTTAGGAGAGAAATGCTTTCTGGCAGGCTGCTGTTTTTCCTTCTCAATTTAATGAATGTGTCTCAGTGGGACATGGGTTTTTACTATTGAGTGTTGTTCTTAGATCTACCAGGCAGCTGTTATCTTGTTTTAAGGAGCTGTTATCTGGTTACCTTCCCATTGTTCTTTTGCTGCTGGGGGGGAAAAGGGAGGGGTGATATCACTCTAACTTGCAGTACAGCAGTAAAGAGTGATTGAAGTTTATCAGAGCACAAGTCACATGACTTGGGGCAGATGGGAAATTGACAATATGTCTAGCCCCATGTCAGATTTCAAAATTGAATATAAAAAAATGTTTGCTCTTTTGAGAAATGGATTTCAGTGCAGAATTCTGCTGGAGCAGCACTATTAACTGATTCATTTCGAAAAAATGTTTTTTTCCCATGACAGTATCCCTTTAATAATGGCAGATTTATAATGGTTGTGATGTGTTTAAAATGACTGGGCATGTTTTTAGCACCTGTGCTGAAATTAGGCTAAAATATGATTATATGTATAAACTAGATTCTTAATAACGTCATGCTGTCATATTACCGAAGTTGCATTGGAAGGACTTCATTTTTTTACTCACTTAGCTATATTATAAAAGAGGGTACTTAAGTGATGATGTACCCCTTAATTCAGATTGTAGTCTAGAACCCCCAACAATGCATAAAAAGGCAAATGCAAATTGCTAATCTTGCAAATAGGCGAACACATTGAGCACACATTAATACTATTCTGAAAGCTATTTGCATCTACACATGCTTATTTGCAATTTGTGCCACCCTTTAAAGGGCATGTAAAGTCTAAAACAGAATAAGGCTAGAAATGCTGCATTTTGTATACTAAATATAAACATTAACTTACTGCACCCCAAGCCTAATCAAACAAATAATTTATGCTTTCAAAGTTGGCTACAGGGGGTCACCATCTTGTAACTTTGTTAAACATCTTTGCAAGACTAAGACTGTGCACATGCTCAGTGTGGTCTGGGCTGCTTAGGGATTGTCATAAACAAAGCTGCTTGAGTTCTTCATGTCTGGGAAGTAAGGTGGGGGCTCCCCCTGCTGTTCATAAGTATGATTGTTTCCCTGCTCAGCAGTTAGGGACATCTGACAATTCCTATCCACAGCAGTAAATGAAGGGAGAATTTCACTGCATATAGTCAGGTTTCTTATAAAAACGGTACACATTTTTTTAATTAAAGTATATTGGAGATAGGTTTCTTTTTCATTAAAGAAAGTAAAAATGGGATTTCATTTTTTTGCCTTTACATGCCCTTTAAAGCATGATTTACCAAAATGTTTGTTAATTTAATTTAATATTGCTTCCATAGAATGAAGTGAACTCTGCTAGGTAGTTTGTGCATTTCAATATGATGTCTGTCTTTCACTACAGAGCCTTCCCTACATTGTATTAACAACTGTTCTGACTGGCTACATTTTGAAAGTAATCCCTTCCCCATGTAATACAGATTTAACAAATGATCCCCTCACTTTGGCTGCTTAGTTAATTTCCATTTTAACAACTTTCCCAGCCGTCCCTGCATTTACAATGCAACCATTCTAATTTCTGCATTCCAATTCATTTGGATTTGAAAGCCAATGTAAAGTATCCTGTTCTCTAACATAAAACCACATTATCAGCAAAATAAGCAATTCTAGTTACTACTGGAAACAATAATCTGTAATTGCTGCTTTCAGTCCCAATTTGGTATGTCCCTGGTTTTTCGTCTCAATCTAATCTAAACCTATTTGAGCAAATAAAATGATATTTACCTCATCCTCTGTTACAAGCTTCCAAGATTACTGGCTTCAGGAAAAATCAATACAAAATACAGGCTGATCAGCAGGTTTGTGCTCAGAAAGAATTCTAACTTTTCTGCCTTGTTTTCTAACTCACTACTCCCCTGGAGTTAAAACACATTCTTAAACCAAAGAGATGGGGCTTGAATGAATTTCAGCTTGGTTCTTGCTCAGAAAACACCAATAAGCTTACAAGACAATGTTTAGTTGCTTGGTCAAGCTCATAACCTTTACCATTTCCTTCTGAGCTACACATTTTCATTGCTTACATGAAAGAGAGATCTTGAACCTGCTGATGCTACTCAGATTCAAATAACACTTACATTTATTATTTATCTGCCTCTAACACTTGGGACCTCTTGCACCATCAGACCTGACGGGATAATTCAGAAAACTAATCAGCTCTCTGTAGGAGGACCCCATGAGACAAAATTTCAATTACATTTCAGAACTATTAATGTGTTAAACCTAGATTTGTGCATAATTGTACAGATTTGTACAATGTCGGGTTTGTAAACAAGCCTAAATTATCATTCATGAGGCCATTTTCTTTGTGCATAGGAAATGAGCAAGACATACCTTCTGGCTATAGTGCTACAGTTTGTGAGAAGAAACACAAATGCCATAATACAGATTGATGTAATCACTCTATGCATAAAAGTGTCCATGCCCTGCTAACATGTAAAATTTATGACACTGAATTGCATATGGTAATTTTCAGCAACACAGAGAAAGCAATGTCACTTTGAAAATCTGCCGGATGATGAGAATGATTCCTATTGTACTGGATTCAGAAAGGAAGAAGTACAACAAAAAATGTTTCCCCCACATAGTAAAAAGACTATGGGAGCTTTAAATAAATATCTTACGATTTAAAGTGATAGTATTAAGCTGATACGACTGACATTCCCAAAACTCTTTCAGGCATACCGTCATATGAACAAATGTAGCTTTTGCCTGAAACAATTAAATATATTAAAAAACAATATTTACCTATTAATGCAGAGGAACCCTGAAATTACCTCTAGATCTAAATCTACCTCCAGACCAGGCAGTAGGTCCAATAGTCTCTAAAGATCTGAACACACCTCTCTCTCGTACTGAACACCGGAAACTATGTCAATCGGACTTTAAGGCAAAGTCCAAATGCTATTGACCCATAGTCACAATTACTTCAAGCACAATGCTGCTTCGAACCACAGTAATGCTGGAATTCTGGGAAGACATGCGATGCACTTTACTCATTGCACTTGCAAAAGTAAATGACCCCTCTAATGTGACAGCAAATAACACAGCAGAATTAAAGCTTGAGTAAAAGCTCAGAAAGTTATCATTGTTGGGTATTTTGGACTTTTTTCGACCAAACTTAAATATATTATAAAATAGTATAATTAAGTGATGACATATCTCTTAATTCATATAAATATATGAATTATTAGCTCAGTTGTAGTCTTAAACCCCCAACAGTGCATACAAATGCAAGTGCAAAATGTTAAGCTTGCAAATGGGTGTTCATATTGACCACATACTGACAAAATTCTGAAATCTACTTGCATACATGCATGCTCCTTTGCCACTTGCTCCACTCTTTTAAGCATGATTTACTCTTTTAAGCATGATTTACCAAAATGGTTGCTAATTTGAGTCAATATTATAGGCATGGGATCCGTTATCCACAAACAAAATTATTGGATGGTAATCTCTCATAGGGGCAGATTTACTAACCGGCAAAAATTTGGCGTCCACTTCGCACCCAGAGCAATAAAGGAAAAGAAGCCAGCATTTTTTGAACTTTGATGCATTTTCTACTCACAGAATATGATGTAAGTAACAGAAGATTGGGGAAGATCTATGGACTCCATTGCACTTCAACTGGTATGAGCTGGCGAAGGCAAGTCTGGCAAAAGAAGTTCAGTAAAATCCGCATTTTAGTGAATTTGCGGAGTAACGTCCATTCGCCAGAGAGAAAAGGCACCTGGCGCTAGAGTGCGAATAAGCGCTAGCATCTATCTCTTTCGCTAGAGAATTGCTGCTTGTCGTCGTTAAATAGTAAATTAGCGATGTCCCTGCAGTCAGTAACGCTAGCGAAATTGACACTAGCGTTAGCCACTTCACCCTTTAGTAAATTATAGACTCTGTTTTAATCCAATAAATTACATTTTTAAAACTGATTCCCTTTTTCTCTAATAATAAAGCAGTACCTATTACTTAGTAATCCTAACTGAGATGGACAAATAACCCCTACTGGAAGCAAAACCAGCACTATTGGGTTTATTTATTAACTGAATTATTGTAGACTTAAATTATGACAATCTAAATTACGTAAAGATGCCTTATATGGAAAAACTCCAGGTCTCAAGCATTATGGATAACAAGTACAAGGCCCATACACGTACTTCCACAGAAAGGCAAACGCAAATTCAAAATAATGATGCCGAATAAGTGCACACATTTCTATTCAGAAAGATACTTGCATCCCCACATGCTCCTTAGCAATGTGTGCCATACTTTTCAGCATGATTTACCAAAATGGTTGCTCATTTGAGTCAATATTGGTGCATTGAGCACAAATAGGAGTCTACTGAACTCAGTGTGCACCCAGAATAACCATGGAATTCCGGGCAAAAAGCTGCATTGTGGTTTGATCTGTATTTAGCAGTTTATCTTTGTAAATGAGAAATTACAGAAAGGCCATCTCCAACACAATTCATTTGAAGCAAATAATTTTTAAAAGTAATACTTTGTACTTGATGGTAAATAAGCTGCATGAATCCATATTGATGAACAAAAATCCTATTGGGGTTATTAAATGTTTAAACGATTTTTAGCAGACTTAAGGTGTAGTGATCCAAAATACTAAAAGATCCTTTATCTGGAAAATCCAAAAAATTCCAAGCATTGTCGATAATGTATCTAATATATATGTATCTAGTATTAGAAAGTATTAGTATTAGAAAGGTTACTTTATATTATCACATTACACCCAAAGAAACAGTGACAGGTAACATTATATATATACTGATTTTTTTTTTTTCAGTTGGTGAGTATCATATGTAACAAAAGAGGCCCATTTTAGTCTGCTTAATTTTGGCTTACAGTGTTCAATAAATATAAAGCTGAATCCTGTCTCAAAAACACGCATTTTAAAGCTTTTCAAGTCTTCCAGTAGGAAGCAAATGATTTGAGTAGCCAGGGTGTAGGGGGAAATCACACCTGTGGCTTATTGATGGTAGAGACAAATCTCTTTTTAATTAATTGTTTCGGCTGACGCTTTCATTTGTGACTTCATGCCAATTAAGGGAATTTATAAATTTATTATCCTGTGTTTTAAGATTGTAAGGGCTCTTACTCACGAGCGTTTCTTCATGCGCTCCCCTGCGCTCCGTTTGGCTGCGTTCAGCCGCAGGGGAGCGCAGGTCTAGACGCTGCTAATATCTTTCTATGTGCCTGTACTGACACAGGCGCATGTAAGCGCTGAACGCAGGAAAAATGCAGCATGCTGCATTTTTCTGCGTTTTTCAATGGTTCAGCGCTTACATGCGCCTGTGTGAGTACAGGCACATAGAAAGATATTAGCAGCGTCTAGACCTGCGCTCCCCTGCGGCTGAACGCAGCCAAACGGAGCGCAGGGGAGCGCATGAAGAAACGCTCGTCTGTAAGAGCCCTAAGTCTTATTTTAATTACAGCATAGCAATTAGTCCACATCTGCTAATTAAGTCACTGGGAGCCCCAAGGATCTGGCAGGGTTAAACTTTATATTAATTCTGTGCAGAAAGTATTTGACTTACTATTCTCTATATATAAGCAGATATTGTTGCCTTTTAGTCATTCTCAACCAAATAAGATTCCAGGGTGATGTGAATCGCTACATGTTTGGATAAGCCTGATCTGGCACACCACATAAATGGTCACCCCCCCCCCAAGTGCTCAATGCCATTGAAAAGTAAGTTGGCTACTCACAAAACCCTCTTTTATAATAAAGTTCATGTTATAGGGTATCAGGAATCTTGGAGAGTCTTTGCCACTAAGTATTTAGATCCTGGGATATGTAAAGGGTGAGCTCAGTTAAGGAGTAGCAGAGGTGCCAATAGATAGCACTGTGAGCAGGCCAGGTATGAGGAAGCCAAAAACCTTAGCAAGATGAGTAGAGGAAAAGGCAAATGTCAAGGCAGGCAGGAGACAGGACCACAGATAACTTTAACCAAGATGAAACCAGAAAATCAAGAATTCAGAAAGCTACTTGTATCCACACATACTCCTTTGCAACTTGTGCCACCATTTCAGTATGATTTACCAAAATAGTTGCTAATTTGAGTCAATATTGCATTGCACACAAATAGCTGTAGACACAACTCACTGTGCATCCGAAATTACAATGGAATTCCACAATATGCATTGTGGGTAAAAAAAATGGTGCTTTGTATCTGTATTTTGCACTTTGTCTTTGTAAATGAGCCTTGTCAACAGGTTAAGCTCAGTTTGAGCTCAGCTACAGAGTAGCAGAGGTGCCAATAGGTAGCACTGTGAGCAGGCCAGGTATCAGGAAGCCAAAGCCCTTTAGCAAGACCAGTAGAGGAACAGGCAAATGTCAAGATAACTTTAGCTAAGGTCAAACCAGAGAATCAAGCAGGAGGATATCCAGGACAAGCCAAAGTTAAACCAAGGACAGCAAGAACAGGAACTATGGGGGGGGGGGCAGATTTGTCAAAATTTGAAAGAAAATAAAATGCGAGCATTAGAAAAAGCATTTTGAATTTTATAAACTGTTTTTTCACAGATAAATTATTATTCTTGGGGCAAACAATTAGATGCAATCTGTTTTCCACTGTTGAACAGATTTTAAAGTTTTGCAAAATCAAAGGAGATGTTTGTTCAAGGTAAAACACTTGCATTGTGCATCTTTTTTCTGTTACCCATTTTTATTACACTCCCCCCCACTAGTCTGTTAATTATTCTGTAGTACTTTGACTGCAATTCCTATATGTATAGTGATTGAATGCCAGTGTTTGAACTTTAATCTCCAAACTATATATCAGCCTGACTCTTTGTGACCCATTGTTTTATTTGATTTGCTCTTTACTGGTCACAGCTGTGACCTTGGCCTATTAACTGTTTCCGATCCTCACTGTTTGCCTTTAGAATATTCCCAGAGTTGATTGTGCTTGAACTCTTCGTGCCCTAGCTTAACATTTTTGCTGATAAACTTTGATCTTTTTTGCAACAAAAGCAAGTGGAATGCCAGTTCTGAGATCAACCCCCAAATTCAATGGCTTACTGTGGCAAAGCAAGCCTTCTGTATGTCTGGATTCTAACCTGCTATTCCAGAGCAGTGAATTCATGATGAGGATCAAAAGAAGACTAGAGGACTGTAGTGTAGAGAATCTAAAATAATAATAATAGTAGCTGTTACCCTGTGCTATGCAGCCTCCATTTGGTGCTATTTATCAGAGATAGTATCAGGAAGTGTCAGTGGCACATGACTGATTTGATTGACTGAGGGTACTACATCCTGAAGAATAACGGGAGCTGTGGGGGACATTTAGGAAAGAAGGTGAACCTTGTTGGTGCCTAGATTTGGTGCCTACTCAACATACGCTATATAGGACTTCCAGTATCATTTTAGAGTGGAGACAGTGACAGGGATGTAGGGAAAAAAATAGATTTCTTTTTCCCGCTAATGCCACTACACAGTGTATTTTTTTTCTATTTACAGTGTAGTATTTGTGTAGTAATTGTCTAGTGCAGTCTACATCCCATTTCACTATTTAAATAGTGGAGTAATACTGTATATACTTGATACGGTATTCAGTAGGTTTCAGCCATCTACAATAGGTCCTGCCTTGGTCATCTTTCAAACGCACACTTGGGTCAATTTTATAAGAAGCCAATGAATTCAAAAGGTGACAGTTGGACAACAAGGTGTCTTTTCCAGAAATACAGTGCTGCCGAATAATAAAAGCTAGTGCTGATAGGAGACTGACCAGTAATACACAGGAAACACTTAAACCAAAACAAGCACTTCCCCTATAATAATAATATAAGAGTGGGTATTTGCATGTTCAGTAGGAACATTTTACATAATAACACAATTTTAGAGTATCATTGCTTTGTAAGCCGTCTCTGCCTCTGATTACTTATCTTTGATCAAACCATTATAATCCTGTTTATTCACATGTAGCTAGAGTTTAAGCATTTTATTAAACAAATTATCTCAGTACAGGTTTTTCCCTGTTTAATAATGCCAAACAAAATTAAAACCAAGTTGCCATCACTACACGTGGGTGAAAAGTTGCAAAGCAGAAAATATAGAAGGTTAGTAATTCCTTCCCATTGCGTTATTATAGAAAGATACATCTTGGAAAATACTTAGGGGGTTATTTATCAAAGTCTGAATTTATCTGAATATTTTCTGCTACAAACTCTGACCAAATCCGCTCTAGGTTTTTTTGTTTATTTATTATTACATTTTCCCGCACCCAGCGCACATCAAAAAATCATTGGGACTACTCCCACTGACTTATATGCAACCTCCACAGGTCTGAGATGCCGGATTTTCTGATTCTGACTTTTCCATCCTCTGGGTTTAATAAATTCTGAAAAATTCATGATTTTTTAAAAGTCTGATTTTATAAAAAACTAATCACAATTTTTTTTGTGATTTTTGCATTCAAAAAGTTTAGTAAATAACCCCCATAATGAGCATATTCTATACAACAATATACAATCAGCAGTGAGTAAATTAATTTGAATCAGAGAGTTGTGCTCACTACTTTTTAAACCATTAGATGAGGGAGCAATGAGGCTGTGACCACAAAATTAATACAGACCTCTGCACTAATTTTTAAGATGCTAAGAACATTAAGACATTATGTGCATTAAGCTGCCAAAAATACCCTCCACTGTAAACTAAACAGGGGGTGAACCTTCAAAATAAATACTGCAATACATTCCAGCTGGCCAACTACTTAAGAAATCCCTGGTCTGCCCAGTCCTATACTTAATTTAACCTAATATATATCCAATAAATGCAATTCATTAAGACAGTTTAAAAATGTGTAGTTTGTGTTTGTTTAAAGAAAATGTAATAAAAGTCACATGGTGACAGTGAGAAAGCGAGGATGAAACAAGATACAAGTCAATGAAGTTCAACTTTTGGAAACCCCTGACCCCCACATCAAAAAAAGTCCAGCGTTCAATTATGCCTAATAAAGCCTAGAGGTGGAGGAATTCTTTACTGAGCAATATCAAAATGAAGGTTCACTTAGCCCTGTTTTGATTCAACAGGGCGGGCGTCCCTGCCGAGAGCGCGACGGGCATCCCTCCCGGCCCACTAGGCCACCAGGGTGAGTACCCCTCACACAGACTCTGGTTTTTCTTTCACCATTCCATTAGACAATTAAAAGCTTCTAGGTCTTGAAAAGATCACTTAATATCCTCCTCTTCATTCAAGTTTACAATATAATCCCTCATCAACTTGCTCACCTTTCAAAACACCTATACCGTTCTCCCACATACATTCATTAATGGTTTACTGATTTTCACTACATGCTTACTGCCAATGTTTAGGCTTACAGGAACTCTAGCAGTAGACACATCTTGCCCACCTTTTACCCCTTTTTAGACTGTAAGCTCTTTCAAATATGGCCCACACATTATCTTTTAACATGATATTGCTATGTGTACATGTCTATACTTCAGTACACTATCAAATTATACATTATATCATATGTATATATCGCCCTTCTCTGTGAAGCCCTATATCAATACTAATAATCATGTAAAACATAGCAAGGTTGGTCACATATGCAACACACAAGCAGGGGACAGAGTGCAAGGACAGACAAAGATTGGTGACAAAGGTCAACTGGTAATTTAAAATAGTATTACAAATTTATGAAGGTCAGAAATCTAACCTTTCTAAAAAAATCTGATATACCAAGCCATGATGGGAAAGATATTAGCATGTTGACACTTAGAAAATACTGCTGCATAGTTTTAAGTGAGATTAGCAATATTATTCTTGAATTTACCCTTGTGTATCATTATAACAATAATATGACTTCCATGCCACTACCTTCCAGTGTACGGACTCTACTCTTACTGAAGTGTTTGCTTGCGCTCAAAGATGAAAGGTTTGCATATTCAAGTTCAGCCGTAAATAATAATTAAAATAAAACATTTTCCCTAGTAAAATACAAAGAGCTATTAAGAGTGTCTTCGAGTTATACTATTTTGTAATGTGGATAAAGGACAACATACACATGTCCCCTTCATTACATTGAAATGAAAGCCTCCAAAATACCTAGGTACACTTTCAGGCTGGCAATTTTCACTGGAACGTTCTGGGTGAATTCTCTGCCCCAAACTTTACGAAAAAAATCTAAATTTTAGGCACTTCCTAGTCAAGTTATAGAAGGAATGATTTTTGGGGGCACATTTACTTAGCTCGAGTGAATGAATAGAATAAAAAATACTTTGAATTTCAAACGTTTTTTTTGGCTACTTCGACCTTCGACTACGACTTCGACTTTGAATCGAACAAATCTAACTAAAAATCGTTCTACTATTGGACCATTCGATAGTCGAAGTACTGTCTCTTTAAAAAAAACTTCGACCCCCTACTTCACCAACTAAAACCTACCGAACATCAATGTTAGCCTATGGGGAAGGTCCCCATAGGCTTTCCTGTCAATTTGGGTTTGAAGGAAAATCGTTCGATCGATGGATTAAAATCTTTTGAATCGTTAGATTCGAAGGATTTAATCGTTCGATCGCGCGATTTTTCCTTCGATCGTACGATCATAGGAAATTCGGTAAATCCTTCGACTTCGATATTCGAAGTCGAAGGATTTTACTTTGACGGTTGAATATCGAGGGTTAATTAACCCTAAATAAATGTGCCCCTTAGTGTTGTCTTCCCATTCACTTTAAAGCATTCCTTGTATTTATCTTTTCCATTGTAAGGAGGATATATTTCCCTTTCAGATAAAGTTTGACTGTAGCTAAAATATTTACCTGGACATTTAGCTAAGTGGTTCAAGTTTAAAGAAAATACAAAAGTGGGAGCACTCCTAAGCCTAAGTAAAAATGTATTAAAGTATAATGGAAGTGCAACTGACTAGCTTGCGGTTTTTAAGAGCGAGTGCTTGCCCAAACCAACGCCCTTTTTTTAAAAAAAAATGTAATTATGTAAAAATAGTGAAGGCAAAGTAAAGTTATGTGTATAGGTGCAAACGTGGAAAGTCTGTATATATGTGTGGGTATAGGTGTGAGTATGGGTAAGAATATAGGTGTGAGTAAGTAAAAAACACAAGCTAAATTAGGTGTAATAATTGTAGTAAGTGTAAAGAGGTGAAAAAGTGTTACTAGATGCAGTTAAAAACATAGGGCCACCATTAGTTAAATGGTTAATTAAGGGGTGCTACAAACCACATGAAGCTCATCCACAGCTTCAGGCTATATTTCAAATACAAAAGGGGGTTGTGGGAGCACAAAAATGTATTAAAGTATAATGGAAGTGCTACTAACTTGGCCAATTAATCAGTGCAACATCACAGCAACAATAATCAGCTATACAGTATTCTTATAAATGGAAACAATCGATTTTTCACAGTTTCACAAATTTTTCGGGAAATTTCTGAATTTTTTGTTGAAGCGAAACGAGACAAATTCGCCCCTCACTAATTATACTGTATGTACTCAAATGTTTTTATATGCAGAGGTGTATGACAAGTTTTTCTGCCGTTTTTGTACACAGCATAATAAATAGACCCCGTAGGGGCCCATTCACTAAGTTCGAGTGAAGGAATAGAAGAAAAAATACTTAGAATTTTAAAGTGTTTTTTTGGCTACTTCGACCATCGAAGGGGCTACTTAGACCTTCGACTACGACTTTGAATCGAACGATTTGAACTAAAAATCGTTTGACTATTTGACCATTTGATAGTCGAAGTACTGTCTCTTTAAGAAAAACTTCGACCCCCTAGTTCGCCACCTAAAAGCTACCGAAGTCAATGTTAGCCTATGGATAAGGTCCCCATAGGCTTGGCTATCTTTTTTTGGTCGAAGGATAATCCTTCGATCGATGGATTAAAATCCTTTGAATCGAACGATTATTCCTTCGATCGTTCGATCGAACGAATGGCGCAAAATCCTTTGACTTCGATATTCAAAGTCAAAGGATTTTAATTCGCCAGTCGAATATCGAAGGTTAATTAACCCTCGATTTTCGACCCTTAATACATCTGCCCCTAAGTGTGTACCTATTAGTGCAAGTTTACTCCAGTGTCAAACATAGAGCACATTACCCTGGAGCTCAATTATGCCCTGTGTTTTCAGCAGGCTTTAATTATTTGACTTTCGATGAACCAATGTGCTCCTAATTAATGTGGAATGGCGTGTTAGTAAGGGACCCGCAGCCTGCACACATGCTGTCCCATACATGGCAGGCATGACAGTTTGGCACAAATCTATGTGAATGCAGTGTCAGCTACAAAAATAGGGGAGCAAGGTGCATTGTGGCTGCATTCCTCCTTTAGTAAAAAAGCCCTGATATGTAGTATTCTAAACAAATGCGAGATAAGTAACACTATTGTGAGTGTGTTCTTCCATAAACAAAAGCTCATTAAGTATAATTCATAAACCATAGAATTAGAAGTGATGCAATCTATCCAGAATTAACATTTTTATTAGTTGCTAAGATTATCCATAGGCTATAGATGACCTTAGCCAGCATAGTATTCTGTAGATCGCCTGACATGCATCAGTATTAGCCAATCATAAAAATTCGTACTTGATTATCAAGTCTCAAGACCAGTGAAATCAATACACAGCATAACCTTGAATGATGGCCTTTGAGGGTTTTCTGACATCGGGGAATATAGGAAATGAAAAATAATTTACTTGTCTTCTTTTCTGTGCATAAACTAATTACGGAACTGTAAATAATTTATTTTTTCTGAAATATGAAGTCTTATTTCTATTAAAAAAAAAAACCTCAGAAATAGAAATGTATTAAGAGATAACATAATGCTGGCAGGAATTAATAAAGCATATTAACTCTATTTGTTTTAAGCCATCCATCAATTTTATGATTAGGGGCCTTGGTAGGCAATCATAACTGTCACTGAGCACAAAGGCAATAATGGCTATATGTACATTCATAAATGTTAAGCCTGTTAGTAGCATATACTGAACTTATTCGATGTCTCCATGTAGCTTCTGCAACAACCAATGGAACAATAGAGATAATATTTCTTCTGCATCCTTTTTGAAAAAAAGTTTTGTTGCTGCAGCTTTAGATAATATGCATGCACTCAAAATATGAGTATTATCTTGTATTTATTGCGGTCGCTGTCCCAGTGTAGCATAACATTTATGCTCCCAATAACACAATACATGCACTAGGGCCAATTTCACTATACACTAATTAACCAGCTTGTTATATCTTTGGAATGCAGAACAAAATAGAAAGAAATACACGTGCAAACTCCTGAAAAATGGTTACCTGGTTTGGATTATCTTCAAGACCTCATCACTGAAAGACAGTAGTGCTAACCATTGAACATCCATGTCACCTATTTATAATACAGATCACACTTTTGTTCACTGCCATTGCAGTAGGCACTGTACTCTTAAAAGCAAAATGTTGACAAAAGGACATTTCCCAAGAGAGCATTTGGGGTAGGTGGTCTAAGAACTTTGGCATAAAAGGACAACCACCACCTTGAGTCAGTAGCTTCACCTAAAACTCCTGAATAAGTGCCAGGAATTTGGATCATGGCTTGGTTTTCGGGAACCAAAGGGTCACACCAAGGGTTGAGAGCTCCCAGTGTGTGCTGAAATAATGCAGAATTTTATTTGAATAAGTTTAAATAGTGTTAATGCATAATTTCTACATAACCCAACTAAATGAGCTCAGGGCAAAAAGGGGGATATATTTACCCATCTAAAACAAAGCAGAATACAGAGAGGGATAGAAGAGGAGAAATCAAGTGACAGAAAGAAAGAACAGAGATTGAAAGGAAATGTTCTGAAATTTGGAGATGGATAATATTTGAAATATTTAGAATATAGATAGATTATTTATCCACTACAGTTTGGATTTGGTGTGTCCCTTGTGCAGAATGACTTTTTTAATGTGAAGAATACTGGAGAGAGTTAATATTTTTAAATTACATATTGGTGATTAAAGTATATGAAAGGAGAACAGCCTTATTAGCTACCTTCATCTCTTTAGGGGTAGAGGGTTAGAACTGGTGGCATTTACTATCTGCACATATTGCCTTGTCTTTAGCAAAGGTGAAGGTGCAGTGTTAAAGATACGTGAATGATTCAGCTTCCTTTGCCTGCTCCATTTTAATTATTATAAATATTAGAGTCCACTCATAAAGGTGCAAGTCAGTAGTTGCACTTACTTCAAAAGTAATAAAGCCTAATAACATTTGGCACTTCAGTATTTACTTCTCTTTCATTTGGTATTTCTCCACATCACTCATTCTAAGAAAGCAAATGGAATATCAAATGAAGCAAACAAATATGCTGCAGTTCACAATAAAGTAAAATTGCTTGAGCCACTTGTTGGAATCAGGCAGGGACCTTAGTAAGCATTATACCATATATTGTCTAGTGTAGACTGTGCCACAAAATGCACAAGCTGAATGCCAAGATGAAGGTGAGAATAGACATTTGGCCATCTTAAAAATGTAAGTCTTTATAGAATTTTATTGCCGTGGTTCTCCTTGAAAATTGTATATCTGCAGTTCAAATTAAAGGGAATAAAAAATATAGATTTCTATATCTTTATTCAATCCTTGTGTAACAATTGCTAAATTTAATTTATTAATCCAAAATAGCAATTTGATCAGTCCTTATATTGTCACACTTAATCGTATAGAATGTGTACAGTATGATATTTACTTGGCACCATACCATACAATGAATTTCATATGTACCCTAAACTATGAAGAACTCTAGCGGCAATAAACATTTACTTGAGTTGATGTCTACTACTTAAGTAGACAAACTCAAAAAGGTTCAGAATTAGATACATGCAATCTAGTCGACATGTCACTACTTTTCCTTGTACGGTAAAGTTTCCAGAAAAATTCACAAAAATGCATTTTAGTCAATGGGTGTTTCCTCGTTATGTGGCGCCAAATGCAATGGGCAATTTTTTGCATTTTTTTTCTAAATGCATTAAAATCATTGGGCTTTTTTGTACCAAATGCATTGGAGTCAATCTGTGTTTTTTTTTACCAAATGCATTGGAAACAATGTTTTTTTCTTGTTGTTTTCTGTTGAAATTCTATCGAATGTTTGTGAAACTTTTTGCCACTTGTGAAAAGCCATCAATGTGTAAAAAAAATTGTGCTCCTGATAATAGCCATAACGTATGGTATTCCAAAACCCAGAACAAACCCCAAGGTCCCTGTATCGGCTCACACTTCTGCCTGTAACAACCTCCCTTTGCTTCGGATGGAGCCCTCCGCTAATAGGAATAAAGGAGGTGAACAATTACACTTTACTCTTCAATATTAAAAAAAAAACAATCACAAATATAAAACAGAAACTAATTGCAAAAAATCTTTATTTCTGGTGAACAATCTGAAACCAACTCAATTGAAAAAAGTATTTGAAGGTGAACAGCGCCTTAAATGTGAGAGGACCAAGGGGGGAGTTCTGGGCAGGCAAGGGAATCATAACATATAAAGGAAGGACAGGGAACAAGGAGCATGGTCAAGGGACAATACAGTACCAAATCAGGAAGCAGAAGCAAAGCCAAGGTCACAGGCCAGTGTCAAACACACCATTAGCGCAGTACAGAATCGTGATCTGAGGCAATGGTCAGAAACAGGCAAGGGTCAGGACAGGCAGTGAACTAAGGAAGGTCAGGGATAGGCAAGGTCAGGAACCTGTTAAACAAACTTGAATCACACCTAGGATCTATTGTAAATAGACATACGTTGGCCAATGAGTCAGTGCAGGGAAAGAGGGTTTTATAGGCAGACTAATGGCTTGTACTGAACACCTGTGGCCAGATTAACAAAATGTGAAAGAAGCCATGCCTATTTGCAATTACAAAGTATTGCCATAAGAGTGGAAGCCTTAGCAGTCTGCTCGCATAGAGCAGTGGTAATGCAGACAGCCCAAGAACAGCAGGTTCCCCAGTTCAACTGCAGTCAGGGTGTTACAATAGCAGAGAAAAGCAAAACACATGCCTCACATTTATTTTTGCTTTCTTCTATTATCAGGAGCAGAGTTTTCACAAATCCAAATGCAATTTGAAAGATGCACTTTTGGATGCACTTTTTTTACTCAGAAATAAAACATTTTCCCACACTTCTAGCAGCATTGTCTGCGACTGCTAGGTGGCCCACACCTCTAGCTGAGAAATTCATCAAAACTAATACAATTTAGCCTTAAAATGGATGCTATTCAGAAAAGTGCTTG
The DNA here is from genome assembly GCA_038501925.1 of Xenopus petersii. Taxonomy (NCBI): domain Eukaryota; kingdom Metazoa; phylum Chordata; class Amphibia; order Anura; family Pipidae; genus Xenopus; species Xenopus petersii. The sequence continues at coordinate 33,622,165 of CM076682.1, read as the reverse complement.
CATCCATGCCCCAAGCATATCAGACCCAAAAGTTATTAATAATGCCTGGTGGAACTGATACCATTTGGAAAAAATGCAGGGGAAAAAAGGTGCACCAAACACTGATCAGAAAATTTCTTCTTGTCTTAATTTGTTATATTTGTCATTGTTTTTCTAAGATTAATAAGGATGTTTTAAAGAACCAGAATAGGAAATCTTAGTTTTCGGTCTAGAATAAAGTAAGATTATTTAAAAAAAGAAAAAAAACACTAGTCTGCATCAACATCATTGCAGCATGTATGAAGATGTCATTCTACATCCAATGTCATCTTTTTTCTGAAAAGAACATTTGTTCCCTTGCATTTTGGATGTATCAGTGCCAGAACAATTCTCAAAGGGGCTTTTAATCTCATATTTGCTTGTGGGTGTTAATTACTGTCATTCACTGTTTGTACCATACATTTTCATAAGCAGCTGTTAAGCAAGCTGGTAATGATTTGCACCAATTAGGGAATAATTTGTTTAAAATGTCATGTCAGCAAGAAAAGGCAGAAAAAGTGAAATAGTTTATGTCATGCAGCTCTGTTTATAGCAAAAGCAGAATTAAGGAAAAGATAAATTAAAGTGTACAAACAAATACAATAAATATATTGAATACTATTTCTGAAATTTGCAGATTTCAGTCAGTAATATATTGTATAAGGGGTCATTTACCTGCAAGTGAAGTTGCAATGGAGAGCACGATTTAAATCAACACTCTCCTGCACTGCCACATAGTTGTCAATGCCTCCATCACTTCTGACAAATTGTGTATATCTGCACCTCCTGATGCTGGGGGACCCTGAACCTACTGCCACCATGTACCTGGAGGTAGCTCCAGGGTTCCCACAGAAGGTTGCCTCAAAGGCACATTTGATTTGCACTCAATGGGGCTCATTATAAACAATGGGCAAATTTGCAGTGGGCAGTAACCCATAGCAACCAATTAGTGATTGGCTTTATTTTCAGCTGCAGGTACAACAATAATTATAACAATCTGATTGGATGCCACAGGTTACTGCCCACAGGCAAATTTTGTGTTGATACATGACCCCCAGTAAATGTGATGCAAACTGCATTTTGCACAAGTGCTCCGGAAGCGATGCAACCCCCCATTCTATAAATGCTAGGCACATTCTGGATAACAGGTCCCATACCTGTATTGCAATAAGGAACAATAGCTAAAGGAATCACTAGGGATGTAGCGAACTGTTCTGCTGCGAACTAGTTCGCGCGAACTTCGACCGTTCGCGTCCGCCGAATGTTCGCAAATGTTTGGGAACGTTCGCATTTTGAGTTTGCGTTCGATTCGAATACAAATCGTTCGACCATTCGACCATTCGAATTCCTTCGACCGCTAAAAATCGAACGATTTCCATTCGTTCGAACGATTGTAAGCATTCGATCGAATGAAAAGCATGATTAAAATCCTTCGATCGTTCGAATCGAACGATTTTAGCGGGTGTTCGAAGTTCGCGAACTGTCCGCGAACGTTCGCATTTTTTGCCGGTGTTCGCGAACGGCGTTCGCGAACACCAAATCGGCAGTTCGCTACATCCCAAGAAATCACCAATAAGGCAGAAGGCAACTAACATACAATATTAAATTCCAATATTATGCACACCCCTTGTACAATTCCTCTATGAGAGTTTAACTGCAATTTTGGTTCAGTGGGTTTGTTAGTAAAAGGTTTCACTGGTAGTCAATGGATGTAAGAGCCACAGTCCCATTCAAGTCTTATATGCACTACAGTCAGTCAGCCTTTAATAATAGTCTCTGCGGTAAAGGATCCTTTAAGAAAAGTGTGCAAATTTTGGACTTGCCGTCCAGCCTTTGGATCCAGCACTGACTGAGTTAGGCATAGAAGGTTCCAAGAGTGGTGGACAGTGAGGCACTTACACATCCCTTCACCTGCCTCCAACCCAGCCCTGACTTGCATGTCATTTGCACAAAAGGCAGGGAGTGGCAGGAGATGCAGCCTGCATTGGGCCCATATCCTTACCATCTACCATAAATGACCCCTAAAATACAGTCAACTTTGATAATTATTAACATTATAATACAGAAAAGTCATAGAGACTGAAAAATATGTCATCATTTATTTGATGTGTAGTGATGACATTTTTACTATGACTCACTGATAATTATATTATAAGTAATTACATTATCTCCTTTAAAAGCAGAATGAGATAAGAAATCATTTAAACTTGTTTTTGTGGTTGCTTGTTGTAAGTAGTAGTGGCATTGAGGGCAATAATTCAAGAGCTTTTATTGTCGAAATACATTATATTCTAATTATTTTTGTATTTATTTGGTGAATTGAGTATATACTTTCCAAATACTGTCAAATTATGTAAAGGCTATTTTCATCATATGCCCCCAAATAATTGGCTGCGTGTTTCTTAAAGAGTGCATTATTTATGCCATGGTAATGTAATTTCTAGATAATATATGTTAAATTAACAATCTATGTTTTTCAGTGTACAATAACACAAAATTAATCTCTTTCACCAATGACCTCAAGAAATGAAAACCCATTACATTAATACAATTTGTTCTTTGTCTCTGATGCTTTCTTGTGCAGAATATGAATGGCATTAAACTATCGTAGCTCGGGTTTAATGACAATACAAGTACAGATAATTATGGAAATAATCCTTTTATGTAGGTGTAAGGTGGCTTTTCAGATCTGTTATGAAAACTAGCTGAAGTTCAATATAACTTGTAATCACTTTCTTTATTGCTAAGAATTAAATCATATTATGAGCAGTCTCAGAGGCATATAAACCCTCAAAACAATAAATCTGTGCAAACAGATTACATTGATATTTGGACAACAAGACATAATTCTAATTAAACCTAAATCTTGTTTATTATTGGCATTGCTTGAAAAGTATTTCCCTTTCATTAGAGCATTACGACTATTATGCTAGTTAGAATCCTGAATATTAGAATTAAACTAAAAATAATGTTAAAAAAATCATAATTAATTTCTGCATATTGTAAATACTTTTAATGTGCAGTTAAGTTTTGCTTGTTATGGCCACATGTTTTGTTATTAAATGAATGTAGCGTTTTATGAAAAAAGTTGAATGTGTTCTTCATACAACAAATTTGGGGGCAAAACAGACCAAAAAAATGCAAGATACAAGAACAACAAAAGTTCAGGGGCACTGCTCATGTGAAACTAAATAGTCAACATTCCCAAAAGTGTGTTTACTTATCTAATGTTTATATTTACTTAACTGTCAACTGTCTATATTTAGAGAAGGAATTTTGAAACACTTGCCACCCAAAGGAATACCATTTTCTTTTCATAATGTGAACATTTTCTATATTCTAATCAAAGTGTTCCTTGTCCAAGTTTGTCAGGTGTCCCTAGTCATCAAGTGGTTCTGTCTCTTTTGACCTCAGTTGCTGAAAAGGCTTTGGTGCTGAAGCTGGCCTGATGGTAGATATCAGTAGGAGTAGTCAGATAAAACTCTGTAATTTCTCACTCTAGTAGTGAGAGTGAAGCTGAGGGTAGTTAGTACAGCAGCCAGAAGCTCTAATGAGCCATCCAAAAGGATGCAGTTCAACTGCCAGAATAGCGACTGAAGAGGTTAGAGCAGTTACCAACACTGCCATTAGAGTCTTTTCTAGGGTTGATCAGAGAAGGTGAAATGCCAGGAGGAGTGGTTATCCACTTAATATGAAAAGATTACCCTTATAGAAGTGGTGTACTCTTGTGGCCAGAGAGTAAAGAGTTTAGGTGTTGGATCAGAAGTAGTTATCCACATGAAATGGAAAGACAAACCTTGAACCTGTGATGAATGTTGTGATGAAAGGGTTTTTGGTCTGGTTTACTTAGTCACCACATGGTTCTTTCTCTTTGGCCCCAGTTGCTGGAGGGGCTGGTTGATGCTGAAGGTGGAAGTAGGACTCAGTAGGAGTAGTCAGTGTCAAAAGATGCTGTAATTGCTCACTGAAGGAGTGAGAGTCAGACTGATTACCTTTGTTGAAGCAGTAGTAGCCTCAATCTATTAAAACATGAAGCTTCCCAGTACTGTGTATTATTATACTGGAATCTATGGTACACTAATCCACAATGGTAACCACATGGTAAACAGCATTTGGTGGTCGTAACATACTAGTTTCATAAAGTCCAGCTGTCTTTGAGGTGGTGTAACAGAGGCTTTAACGTTTTGACCACCAGCAACATTTACTTTTGGATTTCTATGAAAATCTGATGAATCTTGTAGGATTTTGGTTTTGACCAGGGAAGCATCAAAACCCAATAACCCAGTTTACCCCTTAAATAACCCGTAACAAACTTACTACAGAGCCCTGGTTGAATGAAAGGCCACAGCTTTATTTAAACAATAATGAAATCAAAATTATAGAACATCACTCCAAGAATAGGGATGTAGCGAACTGCCGCCGATGTGTTCGCGAACGCCGTTCGCGAACACCGGCAAAATTTGCGAACAGTTCGCGAACTGTTCGCGAACTTCGATTCGAACGATCGAAGGATTGAAATCGTTCGATCGAAGGATTTTCGTTCGAATCGAACGATCGAAGCCATTCGATCGAATGATTTCATTCGATCGAATGCTTCGATCGTTCGATTCGAACGAAAATCCTTCGATTTTAGCGGTCGAATGGTCGAACGATCGAACGATTTTGACGCGAACGCCTATTGGCGAACGTCGCGCGACGTTCGCGAACTTGCGGCGGACGCGAACAGTCGAAGTTCGCGCGAACTAGTTCGCCGGCGAACAGTTCGCTACATCCCTATCCAAGAATGCTTGCCAACAGACTCCGCCGGAGTTAACAGTTATTTGCCTTACCAAACACCTTACACAGTCACAATCCAGCAGGCAATGAAAGAAAGAGGGTGTCTGATCCACATACTTTTAACATTAACACACACTTTGGGGGATGGTTGGGTGGTGGGGACGATTCCACACACATAGCAAATACACATACATATACACACATTGCATCAGTTTTTAAATTAAATACAAAAAGTGTTTTACAGCCCAGTGTTTACTATGGCAATTGTGTTGCATTGCTTGTTTTTAAATCCTTTAAATCGTTTCAGTTGATTATTTTATTTTATTACATTCTGCATCATTCTGGCATGTTTTAATGTTTGGGCCCTTTTCATGCCCCATGCTTTGGTAATCATATGCCCATGCAATACAACTTATCATAGGACCACTGCAATTCATATTTATGATGTTTATGAAGTTTCAAGTGACGTGTTGGAGATAAGATGCTTTAAAATAGAATTTCATGAATAAATGCTAACAAGCAAACATTTGGTAATTTAGAGAAGGAAGGCATTTTTACCCATTTGAGTTTTGCCAGAATATATAGGTTTTTATGATGAGCTTACTATTAGGGATTAATACATACCACACAGGAAAGGTACTTTGCTTGCACAAGTTTATTAGCCAGCCAAGAACATTTTTATAAACTATTTTAATTCTCTAAATGCCACATACTTTGTGAATTACAGTATATGGATATTGAGCATCAAACTGTTTGAAATACCTTAACCGTCCATATTTATAATGTTTTATCTTTGTATCTAAGGACATGAGGGAGATAAAGTGCATATGGGTAGTTTACTGTAAACAGTAACATTTATCTAACCTTCATTTATCATAATCTACAGCTATTTCTAAAAGACATGAAACGTTAAAAACTTCACAATGTTTAGCAAGCAAATGGTAATAGACATGTAGTAGTTATACTCACCCTACTCTAGAATATAGTATAAGCTACAGTTTTTAGAAACATTAACTAGGTCTGAACCTTGGAAATTTCTTTGGCTAAGACTCAGGTGAGTTTTTCAGACACTCCAGACCAGAGGCAAGAACAAACTTTAAGAATTGTCCATGCTTTGATACAGAGGGGGGAAAATCATAAATGCTGCATTGGTTTTCTGGCAAATAAAATCAGCATGAACATCCTGAAGAGAGAATTGGGCTCTTTTGAATTAAAGATATATGAATGGTGAAGCAAGTTGTTCAAATAGATAAGGTCCGGATATTTTTTGTACATATTTATTATTTAATATTAGAATTCTTTTTATTGAGGTGAGAACTTTTTGTAAGTTAAATAAGCAGCTGACATTTCAAAATCTTTTCCAACCGGTCTACCAGTAACATCCTTAGGTCAGTATGGGTTACTTACTCAGTAGTATAGAATTACCCATCAATGAGCTTATATGCATGTCGTATTACAGCTTTGGAGGGGAATTGATCTCACTAAATTAATTCTGTACTTTAAAGAAATTGTTCAGTATAAAAATAAAAACTGTGAAAAAAGGCTATGCAAAATAAAAAAATATTTTCAATATAGTAGCCAAAATGTAATCTATAAAGGCTTGAGTGGCCGGATGTCTAACATAATAGCAAGAACCCAACTTCCTGCTTAGCAGCTTTCTTATTGGTTTCTAGTCAGTAACCAATCAGTGACTTGAGGTGGGGGGGCAAATAACCATTTGCTTTTGGATCTGACCTGTATGCAAAGGATTAAATGCAAACTCAGTTATGTCCCATGAGGCCCCCTAAAGTCATTGAGTTAAAGAGATGTTGGGTTCTAGCTATTACGTTAGATATCCGTTCACTCCAGCCATTATAAATTACATTAAATTAATTACATTAAATTAAATTTGGCTAACTATATTGGAAACATTTTTTATTTTGCATAGCCTATCTATTTACAAAGTTTTAATTTTTACACTGAACTGAATTCCATTATTGGGAGCTTTGGCACATTTACCTATATGGGATTAAACAAATATGTTGTTTTCACCAATTAGCCAAAAACATAGGATAAACTCCCACTATGCAAAGATGAATTATGTTTCCTACTTGTTCATGAAGCTAAAGCCGACGGCATTTATGGAAACATAGAACAGAGAAACTAGCGGACGTGGAAAGACTGACATAAAGGCATATGAATAGTGTCAGAATGTAGAAGATGGAACTTGCTGCAGAATGTTTTTAAATGTATTTTATTCTATTTCAACATGTGATGGGTGGATTTAAATTAATTCTCCTTTTAGGCTATATGCCCCTTTTAAATCAACACTGGTGTAGCAATTTAACAATAAGGACGTTTAACATGCAAAATAGTGTTTGGGAGCTCCCCTACAGGGCCTTCTTGGGACCTTTAGTCAGTTAACTTTCAGGATGTGCTTGATATAAAGTTAATATACAATTACTCCAATTTGTGCTGACCAGCAACTATGAACCACATGACTATAGTATGCTTCGACTCTGATACAATACCCCAACACCCCATAAATACATTCCAAACACAGATCATTTGGTGAAAAAAGGCCGCAGCTTGTTTTATTAAGTAACATTTTCATTCACTTAAAATAATACTGCATAACACTTTGACATTTTGTATAAAATAATAGCCGCTGAAGGCTGCACATAACATTTAACAATGTTTACAATAACTTCCCAAACCCTTCTTAGTCAAAACCCATTAAACAGCCTAAGGCTAAGACTCCATCACCTGTTTCCTCACTTACGGTGCCTCCTTGCCCCCTTAGCCTCGCCCCAGGCCTATCCAACCAACCTCACTTTACCTTCCAGCCCCCTTTTTGGCTACCAAGTAGGGCAGCCCCACTATGCCTTGCTGCGACATAACCATCCACCCCCCCATTTCCAAAAGGGCAGGATAGAGGGACGTTGTAACTCCTGTGCCATCTACAGGTAATGTGTTCTCCTGTGCTTTAGCCCTTATTTAAAGGTTAAGCCCTGCCCCCTTTTCATTCTTGCCTTTCCACACTACAACTCCCACAATACCTGTCACCTCTACCCCTTAATTTTCTCTACTCTCCCCTTAGTCATGTGCCCCTTCCGCTCCACCTGTCCCAGGCTCGCTATTTGGGCTTCTGAACCAACAATCACTGGCCTTTCTCTTCAAGAACTAAGGCAGTCTATCTTTCCTCAGAAGCACTTCCTTACAGCCACATCCTGTATCACTACTTTCCTCCACCACTTCCTCTTCAAAACAAGGCCTTCTGGGAACTGTAGTCCATTCAGTCACATTATCTACACTGCTGCAGTTCACATCATCACAGTGATAACAAAAAACAAGGCAGTAAGTTTATTTCTACAAATTTGCAGGACTACACATTTTTTTGATTGCATGAAGTAGTATATTTCCTGGTACTCGTGTATTTGCCTCTATTTTATACATTTGGATAGAAATACAACATGGCCTTTTTATGTAAGGTTGCTAGAATTTCAAAGTGAAATCCCAGGACATAAAGGGAGGATTAGTCACCAGTGTCCATTTAATCCACACTCCCTCATACTTTAATGCCATTGTATGTCATGTAAAATCACATACAGTTGTGTTATTATTTTATGCAAATATGTGCTCTACTTAAAAATTATGGCGAAGTGTTAGTTTAGGGAAATATATCAAATATCTAAATAAAATGTCGTTATTTTGACAAAAAGCATGTCCTATGGTATGGGACACCATTATTTTGATAACAGACTGTGCAACTTTAGCCAGTGTCAGGGGCTACTAATTATTATCTTCCCGAATTTTTAAATATTTATTTATATTTGCACTGGGTCTGGTTGGGTGCACGTGGCATAAGTAGGCAAGCAAGGCACGTGCATGTGACCCAGATGCATGTAAATTCAGGCACACGTGCACCCAAGCTCTCTATGCCAGGTCAGGTTCGGCGGGAAGTAGTGATGTCGCTGCCATATGCCGGGGGGGGGGGTCTGTGAAAAGTGTAGGCTAGGGGCCTCACATCTCTTCAATTCATCCCCGGTAAGGCCTTAACTTGACTATGCAGGCTGTTTGTACTATGCAAATGTTATTACTTAAAAGAAGAGGTTAAACATACTAACCAGGTGCATGTTCAATTATTATTCAAATATTATTCACATTATTCTGATTTTACATTTTCCAGGATTTTATACCATTTTTTCTTGGTCTCCTGAAAAATATAAAAGGGGTTCTACTGTATATGGCAGATTTATTAAAATGTAAGTTTAATTCATAAAAACTCACTCAAGTTCTGTTCATTCCTATGGGATTTTTAGAAGTGTATTTATCAAATGGTGAGTTCGAACATTCAACCATTAATAAATACGCTTCTAAAATTCCAAAGGAATGAATAGAACTTATATTAAGCGCTAACATTATATATGTCTATCATTTTTTTTATAATTTTGTATATAAACATTTCTTGAAGTTGAGATCAGGAAAACAATATGATGGAACAGAAATCTTTCTCAGGTGCATTAAATAAGATAATTGCGAATAAATAGGTACTTGCTAAGTGGTTGCTATTGGCCCTTAGATGTGTAGTTGCACCTTTTACAACATAAACCACTATATGTGTATAATAAAATATATAATGAGAGATGAAATAAAACAATTCATTGGCTGTGTAAGTCTACACACCCTAGCAGTAGTGCCATTATTGATTCATAACAGTAATCAAAATCTGGACCAACATTGCTCTGCACTTCTGAATAAGCAGAACTTTTTACAGTGGGCTACAGTGTACTGCAGGTTTCTACTCAATTTGAGATTATTACTAATAAAGAAACACTGGTTGGCCTTTTTATCAATATCCCTATTTTTTCTCATTTCCTATTTTTTTTTTTGTATTTTATTTTTCTACCCTAATTATCAAACAGCTTAGCCTAAAAATATCCTCTATCAAATTTCCGAAAAAATGTCAATGTCAGTTCAGGTCTGTTTTGGCTCTATTTCTGTAGGTTTTTCAACAACAGTCATTGCTTTATTAGTTATAGACTCATTGCATTACCTCTCTGAACATTTTTATTTTATTTTAACTGCAAAAATGTCTTTAGCATTTTGACAGACATCACCCTAAAGACTTTTGATATATATCTAGCTTTTTTTATTTTATTTCTATTTTACACACACTCACTTGTTATGTTAATGAATGGGTTTTTGCTATGTGATATAACACAGCAAAAGAGAACACAAAGGGGCACATTTACTTAGGGTCGAATATAGAAGGTTAGATAACCCTCAATATTCGACAATCGAAGTTTGATCGAAGGATCGAAGGAATAATTGTTCGATCGAACGATTAAATCCTTCTAAACGAACGATTCGAAGGAATTTAATCCATCGATCGAACTAACGATTTTCCTTCAATCAGAAATCGGCTAGAAAGCCTATGGGGACCTTCCCCATAGGCTAACATTGATGCTCGGTAGGTTTTAGGTGGCGAAGTAGGTGGTTGAAGTCGAGACAGTACTTCGACTATCGAATGGTCGAATAGTCTAATGATTTTGTCGTAGTCGAAGGTCGAAGTAGCCAATTTGATGGTCGAAGTAGCCAAAAAATACTTCGAAATTCAAAGTATTTTTTATTTTATTCCTTCACTCGAGCTAAGTAAATGTGCCCCAAAGGTACATTTGCACCTGGAATAGAATGCTCCTCTGAATGCACGAGAGCAAGCACACAGTTATATACTTAGCAGCTTAGAATCAAGGGCTGATATGTGAGACAACAAACAACCCCAATTCCCCCCAAATATCCTAAAACTGTATCTGTTATCAGTTTATATGCTTACTGTGTTTTAGCTAACTGACTGCAATACAAATTAGCACACTACTCTTTTCTGCTTTTCTTTTCTCTATAAAACATTTATATTTTACAGCTTGCAGTCGATGGGCCTGCTTTACTAGAGATTAGTGTTCCATCAGATTGATGAGCATAAGACAATGTGCCTAGTTGGTGCCTTAAAATGTTTTGTTCTTCAGATCATTTGTTTGATATTTAATCTGCTATATGGGCATTTAATCTGCTGGGCATATACACATTGAGAACTAAACTGGGATTTTGTTGGTGGAGCATGAATAAAAGAATGTCTCTTGTAAAATAATAATGATAATGTAAATATAATAACCAAACCAAAGTCCTTCCTGGTTGCTAGTTTACTGAGGCCATCAACAAGATAGTTTGATGTCCAGGTTGTAGAGAGAGAGAGTGAGTGGAGGGTAGAAAGATGTACAATGACACAATACAAGAACTCTCCCTTTAACTGTAACATCACCAGGCCAGCCAGCAGACATTTTGGAATTGGAGCACACATCTTAGCGCACATGCCATTTATTTAACATGACTAAGCAGTGTAATGATTTATTCATTAAGGGAACCTTTCAGTATGCAATAAAGATGAACAAATGAAACTGATTTGTAAGGCTCATTCATTCTAATTTCTCTCCGCTGAAATTAATAGTGCATGGAAAGGAGAAAATGTTTTAAAAATCAAGATTTAAAATGTAACCCTTTTTTTATACTTTAATATGTAATTATTATGTATACAATAAATGATGAGACAGTACGGGAAACATTACTCCGTTACTTCACAGATGCCTCATCGACAAATATATTATATACTTATAGTTATTTTACAGATAAGTAAAGCCCAATATCTTAAGAATAGCTCACCCTATTTATTTAATGTATTATACATAGTTCTGGATAGAAGAGATAACATATTAGCATGAGATAATTGTGCTGCGTGTTTTTGATGAGACGGGGAAACTGTAATTGGAAAATGCACTCTTATATTTACACAGCTCATTCATTTCAAATAATATACTTGCCACTAGGTGGCTATTTCTGATCAGCTCATTTTACCATTTTAATTACATTTTTAATATCCTTGGCTATATAAACAAAGATAAATTACAGACCTTGTTCAATCGGGCTGCTTGCTCAGGCACAATCTGTAATAATATCAGCTTTTGTTTGTGCCGCTTCTAATTAGATTCTGAAATCTAGGCTCCGGCAATCAATAATTTTAATTTCAGAATCGCCTTTTGATCTTACATTTTATGTTTGTTTGCTGCAAATGATCAGCAGAACAAAGCTGATAATTTATTCAGAAAGAATTTTTTTTTTCTTCTGCAGAGCTTTCTCAACCATCAAGAGAAGCCTGCAGACTTAGTTTGACACAGGTCTAATTAGCATGCAGATATGTGTCGCCTCATTCGCAATTCAAATAGCTTTTTTATAATGTACCTCAAATTGTGCTACTCAAACATTGTATTTGATTTCCAAAGCCCCCCTGGGCATGCCATAATATCTCCCTTCATCCTTAGTATGAAACATTTATTGAACCGTCTGTTTCGACTGTTTTTGTGTGTACGTGTTTCTTTTTAGACACCAAACTATTGTAAGGCAAGAATCAGCCTTTGTTTAGAGAAAGCAACCATTTGTTTTCCAGCATTACACATGCCAGAGTAGTATGTTAGCAATTATATGTTAACTTGCATATCTCTGCTCTGACTGTGGCTGCTCTACAGAGGAGTTCATTCTAGTGCCACTCATATAAGAAGGGGGAGGATGTCTACTCAGCATGCATTAATATGCGGCACATAGCAACGTGTCTGAATGCCAGTCTTCAATTCTTCATTACACAAAATGGCTGGATTGCAGTGATTGTTTTCGTCTGCATACACACACACTCTCAAGGCATTTTCTCTTCCAGCCTAGGCTTATCAGTGTAGTGGCATGTGTGTGAAGTTGTCTGTGGCATGCATGATGCACAAGGGGATTCCTGCCAAACATCAAGGCCTTTTTTTTTTTAATGCCATAGATCAACAAGTGGCAAAATCAATGGTGTACAGTTATTCAGCAGTGTAATTCATTTCACTGGCTTTGGCTGGTAGCCAGATCCGCCATCTGTCTTTCGCTGTGCCTTCTCTCTCGCTTGAATTTGTCCTACATTTTGTTATGATATGTGCTTGCCATCTTTATTGCGCGACAGAGGTAAATACCAGTCTCCCATATCTGCCGTGGGGGGTTCTGTGATTTTGGTGGCACTCGGGATACTTCATTTCTGTGCCACTGGGCAGAAAAGAGAAGCCATGGGAAGAGAAAATGCTATAGCCTACGTATATTCTCTTGCTACTGTCTGAGCTTTCCTCTTCTTCTTTTTTTTTGTTTAAAGCATTAAGATGGATCTGTCTCACAAGGGAACATTTCCTGCCTCATTAGAGTATCTTCGTTTTCTTTATTGGAGACTGGCACCATACGCCACTGCACAGCTCATGGAATGCCTGCTGTTGGATACTTGCATATCTCTGCCACCAAGCAATCTCTTGCAATGGAAATAGGGTGACTTCACCAGGATCTTATGCGTGCTTGCTGTTTGAATCTGCAGAAAAGTGAATAATCAATTAAGTATTGATTTCTTGTACGATTTGGTAAATTTCAAAAGCAAGACAAAGAGGATGGCTTAAAGGAAAGCACTGCAGGGACTTGGCGTAAATTAAACAACTAACAGCAGTGAAGAATAAAATAACACCTCAACTGAATATTTCCTTGGAAGAATTAATACCAGCTATTGGAAGACAATGGTGGATTTAATCAAACCGGCAAGCGACCGAGCATTTTAACTATGAGACTGGAAAAGGAGCTAATTATACCCACCTCTTTTAATGGAGTTAATTTGACTGAATGGATGCAAATGTGCTTTATTTATGGATGACAAAACAAGCCTTCCAGCATCGAAGTCGGAATTATCACATATGTTAAGCATCAAAACCCTTTTTTTAAAAAAAAGTCAAACAACAGTATATTTTTTTCTGAACAGGTATTTATATATGAACAGAAGCTTAAGATGAATATTATTCATTTACAGACTGCTTTATTAGATATGTGCTTTAATGATCTTTTAACAGCGTGCTATGAAGGATAATTTATAGGATGTTATATCTAACAATAAATGTGTATATAGTGACTGTTGTCTTCTTTCAGTGCTCAGCTTATTAAGAGCAATTTTGTGGGTTTATTTTTTTTTCCAGCATTTTTAAGCAGAGGGTTACATGAAAGAATGAAAATTAGAAGGTCATTTTGCTGTATTTATATATAATCTACCTAGACCTGAATGAATAGTGTCTTCCAACCGATGAGGTCTGTAATTATATAAGAATGTTGAAATGTGGAAAGAAATAGGACACTTTCTGGATGATGGGCACAATTTAGAATAATCATTGAACAGGGTTGCTCTGACTGTAATTATAAAGTCCTGGCTATTTAACTCCTTCTTTATTTAATCCTGTTTATTACTGTAGGCAAGTGCTACAACACTGATGCTGTCCTTGATGTGAAGTTATACTGTGCAATTGTTTTAGAGCTAAACTTCGATTTATTTTCCTATGTCTTCTCTTTTAGATTTTCCCCAGCCTGATCTCTAAGCCATATTCCAAAAGTATATCACAAGAAGCACTGTACATTAAGCTGACAAAGACCTTGTGCGAATAATGAATCCTCATTTGCATCAGCATTTGTATTCAGATTTGCTAGGCTCTAAACTTGGCAGATCAAGCAGAATATTAAACATTGTGCCCAATAAGAAATTGCAGCTCCTGCAAGTATCTGGTTTATGTGGCTATAGGCATTGCGAGATAAAGTACTATAGATGTAGTATGTACTGGAAAAGGGACATGGCATTGATTCATAGATCTGTCAATCTGGACAGAATGGTCAGAATGAAACAAGGATACACCTGTGAGAAATGTTATCTGAAGATATACTGTGTGACTAAGCAATATCTCTGCTGTCTAGGAATGGAGGGAAATTCTTGTCTTGTTAAAGGAAGAGCACTATACAGACAGTTCAGATTTCAGCATATGCTCACTTTATAGACACACACATATATATATTCTTGCATGTATATAATGTATGTACTCTCACGCTCCCTAATCCACTAATCCATTGGAAGCTACTGAAAACAAATTTGTCGGAACAACAAATGATTATAAGTACATCTCTTAAAATGGTGAAACAAAGACTGCAAGTATTACTTTATGTATCAGTAAGTACCTGTTTCAGAAATAGAGTAAGATTTCATTGTCATAATAAAACACTTGTTTCACCGGTACGAGGTTTGGTTGATTAGATACCTGTAGTGACTCAGTTGATACTAGAATGATATTAATACATTTTTTTCTCTTTTAATCCACTTAAGTTATAAGTATCATGAAATCATTCTATTCTGCCAAAGTGTTGGAACCTTGGGCCTAATTATTTTTTTAATTTTTCACAATGAAATGATACAATCATATATTATTCATATATCATTTCAGCTGTTGACTTTGGTTTAGCTTGAAAGAAACTTTGCCGAAATAATTGCTGTGTCATTAAACAGGCAGACATTATTAGACATGATCAAATATCGACCCAGTATTCATTTACAAACGACTGTAAACTAGTCATTGCTTTCACACATTTTGTATTAAATTTGTATACGTCATGATGTCATCATTTTTATTCATTCAAAACGTATCTTATTTAACAGAGTTAACAGAGTGCTCTTTGCTTCTCTAAACATGGAGGGTGCACGACAATTATCTCAGGTTATGGGAACGTAATTCAGGGAACATTATGAAGAGTAGCAAATGTTCCATTTTGGAGATATGAAAACTTCCAAGCCTCACCATAGGAGGTGTCCAAATGGTTGAGGTTTGATTCATATTTAAACTTTTCATCTAATTTGAATTGTGCGTTAAGATGAGTCCTCTAATCTTTAGTTTTTACTAGCATGTATGCTTTGGATCTAAACTTAAGTCTTTTTGAAATAAAAAAAAAAACCCTCCCCATTCGAGGCAAAATACGAACTATATAATATAATCAATAAGGTGTGTGTATATAATCAGGCATTTCATGATCCAGGTCTGGTCTTTTGTTTAGAAAACCCAGCGTGACTATATATTCTTTTACAGGTCAAGTATTACTATTATTTATGTATTTGTTTTCTTTTTTTTCAGAGGTAAAGTTGTCTGACATTCATACATGAAAGTAAGAATTAAAAGACATTTTGCAAAGTTATATTCTTCTACAGACAGCTTTTACACTGAAATCTTCATTATGCATGGTCAGTTTTTCAAGATGGTGGTGTAGATTGGCAGCAAAATGACTTGCTTGATATGTAAGAGGATTTATTACGTCACAAACTTTAGGGGGCCTATTTATTAAACCTCCATTTTTTCTGGTTGAGTTTTTAAAGGGGAAAACTCAAATTTTTATAGATTCATTATACCCCAAAGCTGCTAAAAATCAGAATCTGAAAATACTCCAGCCTAAATCTGTCGAGGTCATATAGAAGTCAATGACAGTTTTCGCTTTTACAATTTGAAGATGTTGTGCACTGGTTTTTGTATGAGAATCCAAAAAAGTTGGGGTTTTCTGGTGATTAGGGAGTCAAACTCGAAAAATGTGTACGATTCAAATTCAAAGATTTTATTGAAACTTTTCCCGCAATGACTTATGTCAAGTCTTATTTTTGGATCATTTTTTGCTAGTGGATAAGAGACGATATGAGCTCACAAAATATATATACTGTGTATGTATATATATATATATATATAGATATATATATATATATGTATATATATATATATATATTTTATATATGTGTGTATATATATATATATATATATATATATATATATATATATATATATATATATATAAATATATATATGTATGTATGTATATATATATATATATATATATATATATATATACTGTATATATATAGGTGTATGATCCATTATCTAAAATGCTTGAGGTCTGAGCTTTTCTGTATATGGAGTGTTTCCTTATTCGGATCTCCATACTTTAATTCTACTAAAAATAATTTAAACATAATTATTTTGCCACCAATATGGATTTGTGTTGCTTAGTTACCATAAAGTGCAAGGTACTGTTTTATTATTACAGAAAAAAAGGGGTCTACGGGAGATGGTATTCCCATAATTCAGAGTTTTCTGCATAAGGAATCCAATATATTTAAAATTTGCAAAACAGTTGTTTGCAAATGGACAACAAAAAATGAGCAAGGTGTATACATATATTTTTATTACATTACCCCATAAATGCATTTTCTTCTTGTCAACGGGGTGCACTTAATACACTCAGAACATTTATATGACAATAATTGACAAAGTAAAAGACACCGACTGTATGGAGAAGGGCCTAAGCGTGATTAATATCCTCAAGGTGTTTGTTATGTTTTGTCATTGTAACGTGCTAACGAAACCAGCATGCATTCATATGTATATGAAATCCATTGGAGTATGCAGAGGAAATTAATAAATAACTGCGCTTTGAAGATGTGTTGGGATTTCTGCTCCTTCTTCCCAAGTGAATTAAGCAGAAGCAATATGCATGAGCAAAATGACCAAGATGCAGTTAATTATACCATTAGTCCCCCATCTGCTGTACAGAATCATTGTCTTGTTAAAAGAATCAGTTGTCATCCTCAAGTTATTGGTTTCGTATTATTCCCTGCCACCAGGTACATTTGCCATTAAAAGCTCACAAACAATAAAGCTTGCCAGCTGCAGTAAGAGATGAGATTTCCATATCTATATAGACAAACAATGAACTGTATAATATTTTAATTTATCCCATTGAAGAAGTCTAGCAAGTCCAGATGTCAGTGTCGAGTAATTTTCATTAAAGACCAAGTATCACCAGAAAAAAATATTTCCTTGATTATTTGAATAGGCTGCATGTATGACAGTTCTGCATTATCATTATGCACCATAAAATACTGTCCTTGTTCAACCCCCGCTCATATAATTAGGCTCTACAATAAAAGTTTATTTCAACAGAAGCATTAGTTGTTTAAGCAACAAAAACCTGCAATTTAATAATGTATACAAATACACTAAAAACAGGACTTTTGCTTTAAAAAAATAAAAATAAAAAGCACTTGAAAAAATAAGCTGGTTTGTTATTGTATATTTAGGGGGCAGATTTGTCAAGGGTCGAATTTCGAAGTTAAAAATACTTTGAATACCATCGAATTGGAATACTTCGACTTCGAATATCGAAGTTTATTTCATCGAATTTGGGTATCCTGCGGTCTAAGTAAAACTGTTCGATCGAATGATTAAATCCTTCGAATCGAACGATTCGAAGGATTTAATCGTTCGATCGAACGGTTTTACTTTGACTTCCAAAGACATCGAAAAATGCTGTAGAAGGTCCCCATAGGCTAACATAGCACTTCGGCAGGTTTAATTTGGCAAGTATCAAAGTTTTTTTTAAAGAGACAGTACTTCGATTATCGAATGGTCGAATATTCGAATGATTTTACTTCTAATCGAATTCGAAGTCGAAGTCATAGTATCCTATTCGATGATCAAAGTATCCAAAAAATTACTTCGAATTTTGAATTTTTTAACTTCGATTATTCCCTCGAATTCACTATGACCCTTGACAAATCTGCCCCTTAGTGTCTTACAATACTTAAAAGAACATTAACACCAACAAATGACAGTGTTTTAAAGAATTTAAAATATAACGTACTATTGCCCTGCACTGATATGACTGGCATATTTGATTCAGAAATACGTCTATGTTTTTTTTAAACAAACTGCTGTGTAGCCATGGGAGCAGCCATTTAGTCTGAAATAAAGGAGAAAATGCACAGGTTACATAGTAGATAAATGAAAAGGTCTGTAGAATCCTATTGTATTCTACATAGCTTATCTGTTATCTGCTATGTAACCTGTGTCTTTCACCTTTTTCAATTTTGAATGGCTGTCCCCATGCGGCTACACAGCAGTTTGTTTATATAAACTATAGTAGTCTTTCTGAGAAAAATATGCCAGTTTTACCAGTGCAGGGCAACAGTACATTATATTTTTATTACTTTAAAACACTTTCATCTTTTGGTGTTCATTTATGAGTGGAATTCATAAAGGAGGAAAGCAATCCTTCCAGCTCAGTTTTTGACCTTAAAGGGGTTAATTATCACTGTTCTTAATTTGTTTTCTGCAATTCAAACAATGTTCCACTAAAAATCAGGAATGGGAATGAGGGTTTTAAAAATAAATTTTCAATATTTATAAACAAAAAAACCCCATTAAAAACAGAAATATAAATATCCGCATCTCAAAAGCTTGCAAAGTCACATGGAATTCAATAGGTGCTGTCCCTTCAAGTTTTTCCATTTTTTTCTCTTGTAAACATACTAAAATGATGAGTTGACGAATTCGAGGTATTCAAGATTTTTCCACAATTTTATACATTCAAGAAGGAAAACTTCAGAAATTATAAAAATCCAAATGTTGCTAAATTGTTCTTAAGGGCTCTTACTCATGAGCGTTTTTACCTGCGCTCCCCTGCGTTCCGTTTTTCGGCGTTCAGCCGCAGGGGAGCACAGGAATAGACGCATTTCATTTTTTCAAATGGGGCTGTACTCACACAGGCGCATGTAGGCGCTGAATGCAGGAAAAATGCGTTTGGCGCCTACATGCGCCTGTGTGAGTACAGCCCCATTTGAAAAAAGGAAATGCGTCTATTCCTGCGCTCCACTGCGGCTGAACGCCGAAAAACAACAAAAAATAGCAATCTCAAAAATTAAACTGCCTCTCTTATAGAAATGGTAAACGTTTCTCCCACATCTATTATCTGATTTAGGGATCTACAGTACTGTATGTATAAATACCAGGCACTTCTTTTGTATTTTTTTCAATGTAGTGTTTACCCACAGATTGTTATTGATGTAAGGTAAATATTCATGTTAATTACCTTTAAAGACACCCTCCCATGAACTCAGGTGTGTTAATTGGCTGAGGATTCATTTATACTCCAGAGGATCTCCTAAAGCTAATGAAGTTCACTGAAGGCCAAGTCATTATATTGTGCAAACATGCACTGTAGCCTTTGGACCTTTGCTATATCCAATAATCCATCAGCGTGGAGGTGGTTTGTGATGCCAATTAGTATTATATTGTACAGGCCAGCTACTGCAACCTATGTTTTAACAAAGTCAGCAAAAATTAAACACTGCTTTCTATTTGCTCTAGTATTTGCTATAGTTTAGAATTGAATTTAAACAATAGATATTCACAATATCACACGTTTACACAAATCATACTAAAAGAAAAAAAAATTATATTTAAATATTATATTACAGAGGGTTACATACTTTATTTCACCCAGATAACATACTTAACACTGAGGGGCCAATTCACCAAGCTCAAGTGAAGGATTCGAAGTAAAAAAACTTTGAATTTCGAAGTGTTTTTTGGGCTACTTCGACCATCGAATGGGCTACTTCGACCTTCAACTACGACTTTGAATCGAAGGATTCGAACTGAAAATCGTTCGACCATTCGATAGTCGAAGTACTGTCTCTTTAAAAAAAAACTTCGACCCCCTAGTTCGCCACCTAAAAGCTACCGAACCCAATGTTAGCCTATGGGGAAGGTCCCCATAGGCTTGGCTAAGTTTTTTTGGTCGAAGGATAATCCTTCGATCGTTGGATTAAAATCCTTCGAATCGTTCGATTCGAAGGATTTAATTGTTCGATCGATGGATTATTCCTTCGATTGTTCGATCAAACTTTTTGCGCAAAATCCTTCAACTTCGATATTCGAAGTCGAAGGATTTTCATTCCCCAGTCGAATATCGAGGGTTAATTAATTAACCCTCGATATTCGACCCTTGATACATCGGCCCCTGGATCTGGCAACAAGTAAATTGACTTATAAATACATTTTAATTCCTTTTAATGGATATTTACTAAATGTTCCTTTAGCCATTTTCTTCAAATAAACTTCCCATTGCAATCACCATTAGACACACAGGTGGTTATTTATTAAAGGTCAAATTGTGAAATCTCAAAAAAACCTCTATTTTGAGATGTATTACACCCCTATAACAAGGGCAAGAATTGGTCCTGGGTATTAACCCTTTGTTACCTGGACGGACCACTGTCTGTTGGGTGGGGGAACACCTGGAAGGAGACACAGCAGGCAGGGATTGGTAGTCAAACAATTCCTTTTTTATTCATCAGGGCACACATCAGTACAGCAGTTCACCTACAGTGCTCTATCCCCTTTACCCTTCTCTGGCCTGAACACTGTCGGGAGGGCTCACTCTCTCAGACACCCCTCCTTGGGTCCTGACTGGCACTACCAGCCACACTGTGCCCACTCACTCCTTGCAGGGGGCCGCAGATGCCCATGCTAGTCCCTGGCTAACTTACGCCTATAGCATACTAGTTACCACAGCTTCCTCACTACCTCTAAGTCACTATCTCTTCCAGGGAATGACTCAACTATCAGAGAGCCTGCTGCTCTCTTTCTTTCCCATGACACATCACACTATATCTCCCTGCAACATTCCCTTGTATAACTTCCTCCACCCACTGGGGACTTTCCCTAGCAACAGCTACCCTCTAGCTCCCCCTGGTGGTTAACCTGAAATACCTGTATCAGCTATTTATTACACATTTGTACTTAAACAATTAACCATTTTACCCTACTACACTCCTCCCTTTTGAAAATCAGGGAAAATCAACTGGCAATACCAAACTTTTTGGTCCACTCCGGTATAATGGAATGCTGAAAAAGAAACACAATTATACATCCTATACTTTGCTAGGGGGGTTAGGGGTCTCTCTTTCCCCACTATGTATCCCCCCTGTGCATTCTTATTTGCATTAACAGATTACACACCATAAACATGCAGTAAAACAATTTCAACACTTTCACTGAAAAAAAAGCCTGTATGTGAGAATCCGCCATCTCAGACCTGTTAAGGTCCTACAGTATATACGTCAATGGGAGATGTACCTATCCCAATTTGTAGTTATAGGGTCACGATCCAATTAAATAGAGTTTTTTTTATAAATAAACTAAAGTTGGGTATGGGAGTTTGGTCAAGCTTTTTTTATTGTTATTGTGAGATAAATTCGGATTTTAGTAAATAATCCCCACAGTGAATAGTATAAGGTATATAAAATAAGACCGACTATCTTCATTACAATGTCAGGGATAATAAAGCACATTTTGTGCCATTGATCTCAATATTAAATCGTCAAATAATGCCATTTATATAGCATTAATTTGCTCAGTTTATAGGGATACTGTCAATAGAAAAGTCTGAAAACTTAAATCTTTTAGTACTATTTGGGGGAAACTGTTACTTTTTTTTGGAGAAATACCTTGCCAGGTGCTCATAAAGCAATTAACAGCAGCCCTTCCTTGCTATATTGTTTGCTTTCTGGATACATGCTCAGTATTAGAGCCAGTGTCCCATAAGACAAATTAGGATAAAGTACTTATTATCTGTAATGCTTATTAACATTTACACTACTTCTTTCAAATGCCTCCAGCATTATATTGTACAACTTGTATAAATATACGAAATGTGTATCTAATGTTGCCAAATAGCACCATTAAAATCAGTGTAGCAATATTAAAGGGGTTATTTATCAAAGGTCAAGTTATGTTTTTCCCAAAAGGGTACAGTAGTTTTAGTAAAACAGCTAAAACCTGTTGAGGTCATGTGGAAGTCATCGGCAAAGGTCTCTTGAACCATCTGAAGATGTTTTTAGCCTTCATGATTTTAATTTTTTTTTTAGTGGTTTGCTCTTGAAAACTCGATTCGAGCTATTCAAGTTTTTTCTTCTGATACTATAACTCGATCAATTTGAGTATTCAAGTTCCCTCCCCCAATTGCATTTATTTGAGTTTCTTTAAATTCAAGGTTTTTAATAAATAAGCAAACATTTACGTTTATTCGAGGTAGAAAAAAAACCTCACAAACCTCACAAACTCGACCTTTGAAATAACCCTCTAAATATTATTATAACAAAAATAGGATAATTATAAGAGAACAGTATTCTTTTAAACTTTTTTTTTTGCTTTGAAAATTAAACTAATTTAGTTTTACATTTCAGCTGTCAAAAACTTCACTACACCATACAGACTGGGAACGATTTACCAACATTAATTATTCTAAACGTAGTCACCAATAGCAACCTTTGCTTTAATTTTCTTTTTTAATGGTAGACCAGTTAGTTCAAAATGAAGTTTGACTGGTTTTTATTGGCAACTGTTTATGTGCAGTTTGGCACCTACATTTGTAAATCAGCTGCACTGTAATTTTAAGAAGGAAATGTAGTAGATAAAAAAATGTAAAATTTGCCCTGTAAAATTAATCTAATTGATATATATTCTTCAAGGTTTAGAATCCACACTGTGCATTTATATTTAGTAATAGATGTGAATGAACTTGTTCTGCAAAATTTGCATGATGTATGATGCTAAAAGTAAAGTTATTTCTTGTTATTATCCTTCATTTGTACAGCAACAACCTAATCTGCAAAGCTGTAAAATGTGGGGCAGATTTACTATCTAGTATTGACTTTTTACAAGCAGTACCAGTTTTACATTTATTGATTTATTCCAGGGTATAATAATGGTTTCAATAGTTAATCCTTGCATGACATTTGCATCAGGGATTAGTTTACAGAGCTGCTGAGAAGAAGCATATTCAGTGAAAATTATTTTCTCTAAATTCATACAACTGAACAAAACATTTGAATTCTTCAGCGTTAACTGGATATGATTCTCCTATGTCTGTTATGAAAAGTTGGTGGAATATTGTATAATGCATTAACTTGACAAAT
Organism: Xenopus petersii; assembly: GCA_038501925.1. Classification (NCBI taxonomy): domain Eukaryota; kingdom Metazoa; phylum Chordata; class Amphibia; order Anura; family Pipidae; genus Xenopus; species Xenopus petersii. Next base: position 33,598,677 of record CM076682.1, on the reverse strand, counting down.
GCATTAACTATTTGGCATAGCTGAAGTTGCACTAATATATATTATTTCTTTCAAAACGATTGCAATACATCAGATGCATTTTCCAGATAAAGTGATAACAAACACAAAGCATTTTTCAGGTCCAGTACCCCACAGTAGCCCAATGTTTCATTCAAATAGCAGACTAGAAAATGCTACCTGTTGATTGCTTCCTACGGGTACCTAGAACTGGAACAAACTCTCCAGCTGTTAATATACTTTACCCTGTTAGTTTCATATAGTTTTAGGCAGCAGATGTGCTGGTACTTACCAGATATTTTATTTTGTGCTGAAAAAAATATAGGTTGGGACATATTTAACAAAATTCAAATTGTGTAATTGAAGGGACCTATTTAGTGGTTTTAAAACTCACAAACTTTAATATGGAAAATTATACTGAACAGTGTGCTAAAAAAATACAAGTACCTCGAAAACCTCAAAAAAATCTAGTTTTTCAGACAAATCCTAGTGAAAAAAAATCTAAAAACCTGTAAAAGTCCAAATTGATTTAGAGCAATCAGAAAAGGAGCAGGACAGCTCCCATTGATTTCTATAGGACTTCAACAACTTTTACCTGGCAAAAATACCTTACCTTTACCTTAAAAAATAGAAAAAAATACACATTTTTAAAGATGTTTAGGGAACAATTTTTTTTTAGTAATCTACCCCGTTAGTGTTTCTTTCTATGAATGTTACCTCATTTATTAAAAAATCCTAACATAAAAATGCAGTTGAATAAAACCGTGAAAAAATATGAATACCTTGAATTTGTACTTTATTTGTTTTGATAAACTAGAAAAACTGTAATAGAGGAATGTAATATTTAACGGAAATATCTTTTGTAATTCATTCACAATGTAACACAATTTTTCCTTTGTAAACCATTTGCGTCTCGTGCAACATTAGGATAGCAAATGTTATTTTATTGCAAATGTTATCATTTGCGATAATGTGCAGTGTATGTAATAAAAATTCTTAATGAGAAAGTTATTACATTTGCTCCAAGATTACGCCACCTTCAAGCAGGTCTTCAAAGTTTGCAATACACAATTAAGATTCACAATGTAAATGCAAATTTGTATTCTTATTTGTATGCAAAATTTTACAGTTTACATTTTGCCTAGGACTGCTCTACTGTCATGGCCGGCACCCAATACCAGAACAGGTGCCAAGTACCCTGGTCTCGGCTCGGCTTCACCAGTAGTGTGACCATCGTTGGGCTTCGGGAGGAGCCCTCAGCTTACTTGGGTGCCACCTGGACTTAACGAGGGGTACAAGGCGAGATGTTCTGGCTAGCAGAGGGGCACGGCAGGTAGATAGTCTTTTAGGCCGAAGGTCACGGTACAAATGGAGCAGGCAAGAGAATCGTCAGACAGGCAGGGTCAAGGCAGGCAGATATCAAGAATCGTCAGGCAGGCAAGGGTCAAACCGGATAATCAAACAGATGGGGTCAGTCAGAAAGAGTAGTCGAAAAGCAGGCAAAGGTCAGGATTCGGATATCAGAATAGTCAGGAACAGGCAGGGATCAAAACCGGAATAGCAGATACAAAATACACAGGAACAGACAAGACAAGGCTTCAGGAACCACCAGAATCAAGATTCTATCACGGGCACTGGCTGGGGATCAGAATGGGCTTTATATACATTCGAAATTGGCGCCAAAATGAGCGTCAATACGCGCTGGCGCAATCACGTGTACCTGTACCTTTAAGAGGCGTGCAGGCACGCCGCGCGCGCCCTAGAAGAATCAAGATGGCGCCGGACCAGGAGCGCGGCGGCCGTCCAGGCCGCCACACACCAGGTAATTTTATTACATTACCCCCGCCTCTAGGGGGGGCCACTGGACCCCCAGGCTTCCCAGGAAATTTTTGATTGAATTTCTTCCTGAGTTGATCAGCTTTGATATCATCAACTGAGACCCAGGAGTTCTCCTCAGAGCCATAGCCCTTCCACTTAATAAGGTACTGAAGCTTACCCCGTACCAGACGAGAATCGAGGAACTCCTGGATCTCAAATTCAGGCTGGCCTTCGACTAACACTGGGGGAGGAACAGGAATATGTCGTACTTGAGTGGCTGGTTTTAGAAGAGAAACATGAAAAGAATTAGATATTTTAAACTCTGCAGGTAATTGGAGACGAACAGAAGAAGAATTGATTATTTCAGTTATTGGGTATGGACCAATAAACCTGGGCCCCAGTTTGAGAGAGGGAACCTTCAACTTAATATTCTTGGTAGATAGCCAAACAGAATCTCCCACTTTGTATTGAGGAGCCACTCTACGAGATCTATCTGCAGCTTTCTTTTGAGCAGAGGAAGCTGCAGAAAGAGAATGATGGACTTGGGCCCAAACCTTAGAAAAATGATTGACAGAGGAATTAGCAGAGGGTACAGAGGAATCTAAACCAGAAAAGGAAAATGCTTTTGGATGTAGCCCATTTACAATAAAGAAAGGAGGCTCCCCAGAGGAGGAGTGAGTGGCATTATTGTAGGCAAACTCTGCCCAGGGCAACAATTCAGCCCAAGAGGACTGGTTATCAGAAACGTAACACCTGAGAAGGATAAATCAATCCCAACTAACGAGCAGAAAGCTCTCCAAAACTTTGAGACAAACTGAACTCCTCTGTCAGATACAATGTTAACAGGGAACCCATGTAACCTGAAAATATGAGAGATAAACAGATCGGCTAAGGTTTTGGCAGAAGGGAGGTGTGGAAGGGGAACAAAATGGCTCATTTTACTAAACCTATCCACCACCACCCAAATTACAGTTTTACCCTGGGAAGGAGGCAGATCTACAATGAAATCCATCGAAAGATGGGACCATGGCTTCTCAGGGATTGGTAATGGATTCAACAGACCTTGTGACAATTGACGAGAGGATTTAGACCTTTGACAAATTGGACAAGAATTTACAAAAACCTTAGCATCCTGTTTAAGAGAAGGTCACCACACTTGATGGGCTAACAAAGAAATAGTTTTGGAAATGCCAGGATGCCCAGCCATTTTGGAGTTATGAACCTCTTCGAGAACTTGTTCCCTCAACTCCTCAGGCACAAACATTCTCCCAGAAGGAGTGTCTGCAGGAGCAGAAGATTGGACAGGGGACAACAAGGTGGAGAGGTCAGAATCCATTGCGGCTACAATCAACTCCCTAGGAATGATGGGGATGCACTCACTAGAGTCAGAGGAGGTAGATTCAAAACTCCTAGAGAGTGCATCAGCTTTGGTGTTTTTAGATCCAGGCCTATATGTTAAAGAAAAATTAAACCTGGTGAAGAACAATGCCCATCTAGCTTGCCTAGGGTTTAGCCGTGTGGCTGATTCAATGTAAAGCAGGTTTTTATGGTCTGTATATACGGTTACCATATGTTTAGCACCTTCAAGTAGATGCCGCCATTCCTCAAAGGCCCACTTGATAGCCAACAATTCCCTGTTCCCAATATCATAGTTTGCCTCTGCAGGCGAAAACTTCCTAGAGAAAAAGGTGCAGGGATGTAACTTGTTGGTAATCGGGTGCCTTTGGGAAAGGACTGCCCCAGCACCCACTTCAGAGGCATCTACCTCCACAATGAATGGTAAAGCAGTATCAGGATGCTGCAAAATAGGGGCAGAACTGAACTCTTTTTTGAGGCGTTCAAAAGCTTGAACTGCCTCTGGGGGCCAAATACTAGGGACAGCACCCTTTTTGGTCAAGTTGGTGATTGGGGCAACTACCAGGGAAAAATTCTTGATGAATTGGCGGTAATAATTTGCAAAACTGAGGAATCTTTGGGTTGCTCATAAAGAAAGGGGTTGGGTCCATTCCAGGACTGCTCTCACCTTCCCTGGATCCATCTCAAGACCCCTGTTAGAAATGTTAAAACCCAAAAATTGAACAGAGGTAACTTCAAAAGTACACTTCTCAAGTTTTGCATACAGATTATTTTCTCTCAGTCTACGTAAAACCTCACAAACATGATTCCTGTGTTCAACTAGATTAGAAGAGAAAATAAGAATGTCATCAAGATAGACCACTATGAAAATCCCCAGCAGGTCCCGAAAGATGTCATTGACAAATTCCTGGAACACTGCGGGGGCGTTACAAAGACCGAATGGCATTACCAAGTACTCGTAGTGGCCATCCCTGGTGTTGAACGCTGTTTTCCCATCCCTGATTCGAATCAAGTTATAAGCCCCCCTAAGATCAAGCTTGGTAAAGACTTTTGCATTTTTAACTTGATCGAAAAGTTCAGAAATTAGAGGGAGAGGATATCGATTCTATAATCAATACAGGGGCGAAGACCACCATCTTTCTTCCCAACGAAAGAAGCCCACCCCCGCAGGGGAACTAGATGGTCTGATGAAACCCCTTTCTAGGTTCTCTTTTATATACTCTTTCATTGCCTGGGCTTCGGGCAATGAAAGAGGATAGGTTCTACGACGAGGAAGAATTGACCCAGGGACCAGATCTATTGGGCAGTCATACTGCCGGTGTGGGGGTAAGGTTTCTGCTGCCTTTTTAGAGAAGACATCAGCGAAGTCTGCATATGCAGCAGGTAACCCTTCAAGTGAAGTAGTTGCAACTACAGAGGGAAAACATACCCCACCACACATAGTACCCCATTGAACCACCTCCCTTGAGACCCAGTCAATCAGAGGGTTATGCCTCTGGAGCCACGGTAACCCCAAAATAAGAGGAGAGGAAGCACCCTCTATGAGGTAAAAAGCTATCTCCTCACAATGCAAGTTATTAGCACACATGGAAAGAGTTACCGTCTCCTTAGAGATTACACCTGACCCTAAGGGTCTTCTGTCACCTGGACTTAACGAGGGGTACATGGCGAGATGTTCTGGCTAGCAGAGGGGCACGGCAGGTAGATAGTCTTTTAGGCCGAAGGTCACGGTACAAATGGAGCAGGCAAGAGAATTGTCAGACAGGCAGGGTCGAGGCAGGCAGATATTAAGAATCGTCAGGCAGGCAAGGGTCAAACCGGATAATCAAACAGATGGGGTCAGGCAAAAAGAGTAGTCGAGATGCAGGCAAAGGTCAGGATTCGGATATCAGAATAGTCAGGAACAGGCAGGGATCAAAACCGGAATAGCAGATACAAAATACACAGGAACAGACAGCACAAGGCTTCAGGAACCTCCAGAATCAAGATTCTATCATGGGCACTGGCTGGGGATCAGAATGGGCTTTATATACATTAGAAATTGGCGCCAAAATGAGCGTCAATACGCACTGGCGCAATCGCGCCGCGCGCGCCCTAGAAGAATCAAGATGGCGCCGGACCAGGAGCGCGGCGGCGTGACGGCCGTCCACGCCGCCGCACACCAGGTAATTTTATTACATCTACATAACCTTACAAACCTTCAGATGCCTACTTTTTTTTGTTTAAAAAAACATAAAAAATAGTACAAAATCAAAGAATAAAAAAGTGTGTGTGTACATATATATATATATATATATATACACATACATAAATATTTAACAAACAAGGAAAAGTTGTGCTCACCACTAATTTTTAAAACATTAGGCGTGGTTGCAATGAGGCTGTGACCACAAAATACATATAGACAAATACAATAGTCCTCTGCACTCAACCCATTATCAATATATTTAAGACAGAGACATTTTGTGCATACTGCTACTGAAAAATGCCTTACCCTTTAAACAAAACAGAGATTTGTTGTCCATATATTGCAATATATTTAAGCTGGCCAACTACGTCAAAGTCATCCCATATCTGGCCAGTCCTACGCTCAATTTTCATCTGATTCATTAAGAATTCTATTGCTTCATTATACATTTTACAAAGGGACTAAGTTTTACCTGCAACTTACTTGCCACTTTCAAAGTAAAACTCCCAAACTTGGCTGCCCTTTTATTAGACACCAGTGGGATCACTTGACTATAGTTGGGAAGGGTGGGAACTTTTTGTGGTCACAGCCTAATTGCACCCTGCTTAATGGTTTTAAAAATGAGTGGTGAGCACAATTTTCCCTTGTTTGTTATAGTTATACAGGAGCAGTGGCCATCTCCATGTTGTAATTCCCACCCTTCCCAGCTTCAGTGTTTTATTTTTACACACATATAGCCACTACACCGTTTTGGTCTTTCGGTCTTTGGTTTTCAGTTTCGGAGAGAGAGAGAGAAAGCAAACTATAGATATACCTTTATTTTAGATTCTTTGATTTTTTACTATTGTTGCCCTTAGGGTTGGAGTACCCTATAATTGGAATCCAATTAATGACCTGTGCCAGTGGCTAATATTGTGTAAATATTGAAAATACTTTTTTAAAACCAATATTCAAATTCAGGATTTTTAGTGCAATAAAAATTTGAATTGCGGAAAAAAAATAAGGACTGATAAATATCTGGTAGGAATTGATAAATAACCTTCTAACGGGGGAATGTAATAAGTCGGTAACCGGAAAATTATTCGCAATAATAAAAGTTAACAAATTTTACTTTGTGCAAATTTAATATAGCTTTTGCAAACCCGGAAACTGTTTAACGACCTCTTCCGACAGTGGAAGACCGTTTGCGAATGTTATAGTTTGCGTCAATGTGCAGTAAATGTAATAAAACTTCTTACTGAAAAAGTCATTATGTTTGCTCCAAAAAATTAGACACCTTCAAGCACTTCTTAAGAGTGTGCAATTAAAATTCGCAATGCACAATTAAAATTCGCAATGCAATAAAAGTTTCAGGAACAATATTACATTGCGAGTGTCGATTTTTACTCTTATTGATGCAAATTGTTTTTCTTTTTGCAACTTTAATTACATTCCCTCCTAAGTGTAATAATAGTCCATGAAATGAGAAATGCATTATATCTTTTTTTATTCTGCATATAAAGTTAATTGTATTAACAGCCTTGCAAATTAAAAAAAGGTGAGAACTGTACTTTTGATTAGTTATCAAACTACAGTATTGTATATAGTTTAATTCACACATTTTATGTGCAAATCAACAATATTCTCGGGAATACTGATTATATGGTTTAATAAATGTATTTATTTTCAAAAAAAAAAACCTTTTTTTCTCAAGAACATTTTCCTGGTGTCTGTTGGTAAATCTTGATTACAGTAAAATAAGTATGTTAAAAAGCTTAGACAGCTCAAGAAATTATTAATGGAAACAAGACCAATCTCAGTGGTAATGGAATATTTATCTTACAAAGACGCATTAAAACATATCAGAAAAAGTCTCTGTCATACTTAATTGCACTAATATTGCCCATTGGTCTAAAAACCCATCTGGTTTGTGCAGATCATTGTAAACACTGGGATGATATCTCAATAATTGAATCTTCAGACAGTGAATAATTTCAGTTTGTCGCAAGTTTTTAAACCGTAGGAACACTGTGATCTGTCAGCAACAGTAATTTTTTTCTGTAAACAACATGAAGTTTCAAACAGGGGTAAAGTCATTAAAAGTAAAAAGCATATTATATGCATGGTATATGAACATATTTATTATGGAAAATAGTTGTTAGAAAATAATTCCGTTCCCTTATGTGGTGCTATAATGGATTGAAATGTGTCATCTTCTATTCATTTTAAATAAATTTGCCAGCTGCAATCATGTTTATAACCACCTTACAAGATTTTGCTAAAAACTGATGCTACAGACAAAACAACTTTAATTTGAAATGAAATAACTTTTTTGTAATCACTGTTTCACTGAGGCAAAGAGAAGAACAGAACAACATTTATGCCATAACATACAGGTCCACATTTACTTGAGGGCTCGATTGAAGGATTAGAATAAAAAATACTTCGAATTTCGAAGTATTTTTTTGGCTACTTCGACAATCGAATTGGCTACTTCGACCCTCGACTACGACTTAGACTTCAATCGTTTAAATATTCGACCATTCGATAGTCGAAGTACTGCCTCTTTAAAAAAAAACTTCGAACACCTACTTCGCCACCTCAAACCTACCGAGCACCAATGTTAGCCTATGGGGAAGGTCAAATATCGAGGGTTAATTTACCCTTGATATTTGACCAATAGTAAATGTGCCCCACAGTATACAGTGGCTTATATGATGCCTACAGTTGTTTTATGATTTTTATGATTTTAAAAAAATATAGAAAATAATGTAGCCCTGTTTTAAAAAAGAAATGTTTAGAGGGTTATTAACTAAAAACTGAATTCATCTCATTATTTAAAAAAAAACACAATCAAGCTCCCATACCCGATTTTACCTTATTTATTATTAAAAAAAACTCGATTTAAGTGTTTTTTTTCCAGAATCAGTCAATTTCTTTGGAGGTGGGGGGGGTTTGCCTAAAAAACCTGAAACGGTCAGATTTTTGGTCTAATTACAGTGCAGATTACAGAAACTTCCAAACAGAATAGGGACATCAACCATTGACTTATACACAACCTCAGCAGGTCTGAGATGGAGGATTTTCAGATTCAGACTTTTTGCAGCATCAGGCTTTAATAAATCTTGAAAAATGTAAGTTTAAAAAAAAAACAAAAAATTTAGATTTTGCTCCAAAAACCCCGATCAGATAAATTCAAAATTTAGTAAATAACCCCATAAAAGTCACCAAGGAGTTATGTGACCATTTTAAGGCACAAGGACATGGGGGTTGTTTTTTGCAAGTCTTAGGTCCATAGGAATGAGTGCAATATTTTGCCACATTTCACAGAGAAAAAAATGCCCATAAACTCTTATGGATAGTAAAAAAAAAGTTGCACGATATGTTGTGCAAAATAACGCCCATTGCCCATCACTATTATGAATACACACGTCCTAAAGAATCATAACAATAATTTCATAAGAAATGGGACCCCTGGTGCTTATACGATAAATTATACCCTAACCACATCTTTGCCTCTGGTCCCAAAAAGAAGGCTGGAGTAGCCATACTGATGCATAAAGATTCTAGATTTAGGTCAGAGAAAATTGTAACGGAAAGGTCATTATATCTTTGCTTGGGGGATGGTGGAGGAGATCCCTCTTTTGGTAGCAAATATCTATGTGCCAAACTAGTGTCCGTAGCTTTTTTTAACTAAATGGCTTCATAAGATTGACTCTTTTGGATGCTTCAATGTTGTACTTGGGGGCGACTTTAACATGGGGCCGTCTTTAACCAAAGATAAGGTACAAATAGAACACAGTAGAGCAATTGCAGCCAGTGAACAGGTATCCAAAAAATTCAGAGATCTGATAAAAGCTCATGCTCTCATAGACGTCTGGAGAGTAAAACATTCTACAGCAAGAGAATTTACTCATTATTCTCACAAGGTACACACCAGAATTGACTACATTTTACTATTGAGTCACAGTTATGTACAATAAAACATTCCTCCAGAATCCACTCCATTATGTGTAGTGATGGGCAATATATTCGCCAGGCGTGAATTTGCGGCGAATTTGCTAGTTTCCCTGCCAGCGAATACATTCGCGAAACGCCCGCGAAAATTTGCGGAAAATATTCGCCGGCGTCAAAATTATTTTTTTTGAAAAAATGGACACCGGCGTCAAAAATGGGAGCCGGCGTCCAAAAAGAAACGCCAGTGCCATTTCGCGAATTTTTCGGCTAAGCGAAATGGCGCAAATTCGCCCATCACTAATTATGTGGTCAGACCATGCACCAGCAGAGCTTACAATAGGGTTAATGAAAACCCCAAAGACTAGAAACACTTGGCGATTGAACGATCTGTTACTAAAGATCCCAGCCCTATGGGACAAACTAAGGGATGCACTAAAAGAATACTTTACGATTAACGAAGGGTCAGTAACCTCACATGGTGTTCTATGGGAAACACATAAACCGGTTATAAGGGGTCACTGTATATCGATAGGCTCAGCTCTGAGGAAATCAGCACAAGTTAGTATCCAATTAAAAGAAGCCCTACAAAAGGAGGCAGAGGAGCTGCAGGCTAAGGGTTCCACTAGAGTAAGGTTGGCAAAAATAAGGAATCAAATTAAAGATTTAAAGATTCACAGGCAGAAAAAAAGTCTGACCACCCTGAAGCAAATTTACCACGAGAAAGCAAATTGCCCCCATACATTACTAGCAAGAAGGCTACTCCAGTGAAAGACAATGAACACACCCCAGGTGCTCCATACTTCTACAGGCCTCACCGCTAACCCTCATAGAATTATGGAGGAGTTCTGTAAATACTACCACAATCTATATAACTTAGACTTGACAGATATTTCCCTTATAACTGGCAACACAAATCCATTACGTATTTAGGTATAAAAATAACTGCATTACAGCTCCCTGTATGTAGCCAACTATCCTACCTTGATAGACTCCCTAAAGAAAGATTTATCGGAATGGAACCATTACAGTTTATCATGGTTCGGGCGCATTGCATCTGTAAAAATGAACCAACTCCCATGACTGCTGTACCTTAATGACACTCTACCAATAGAAATCCATAGGCGGACCGCAGAGGACCTTCAAAGAGCAATCATAAAAATCATTTAAAGCCATAAGAGGCATAGAATTGGACAAAAAGTAATGAAGGTTCCTAAAACTTTGGGAGGTCTATCTGTACCTGATCTTTATCACTGCTATTTAGTAAAACAGGTACTGGGATGGTTACCAGAGATTAGTGGGGACTGACCCAATATTCCTGCTAATGTGCATATGTTGAGTTTTGACTGTAAACGCACATTCCATACATGATTCCATTCATCAATGTTTACAATTACTTACTATAAATGTGTATTTCTGTCGTACATTTCTAAAATAATGTCTGAAGTAAAGTCAGCTTATTACATATAAATTGTAAATCCAGGAACAGAATGTACTACCAACTCTATACTGGATGTCATAAACACAGAGTCATGATAAAATAACCTAAAAAAACAATATTAAAATGCAAACGTACTTGTTAATGCAAACTTACAAAATGTTAATTACCAGGTGTGCATCTAACTAAAGCCAATGCTGCTTATGCTACTTATCTTTTTAAACACAAAATATGCTAAATCATCATAATCCTCATAGAAACACAAATGAAAAAAAAATGTCTTAACATTCACGGCTCTGCATAATATTTTTAGGTACAGAAAGTATATAAATCAGCAAAGTCACAGAAAGTATTAGTAAAAAAAACCCAAAAGCACAATGGTTAATTGTACATAGCTGTCAGAACCTGACAGTTATCAAACTCTGGACTATATGATAACTTGGTAGTGCATTAACTCATGGAGCCACTGGAGCCTTTTGGGTTCCAGCTTAACAATGTTAATAAGTATTTCTTTTTGCTGTCCTATGCTCACACTTGTCTCTGCCTCCCTCGTTATGTCCAAGTGGCTTCAATGTGTAGTTAAGGAACTTTATAAGCCTGCTTCTCACGACTATGGGTACTTGATCATTGAAGCCTTATAGCCGGATCTAGATATATTCTGTTCCTGTGATTCTTGCCAGTGTGTCATGCCTGGCTTCCTATCCCTGCCTGTGTTCCTGTCTGGTTCTGTGCCCTCGTTCCTCCATTCCTGTTCCCCTTGCCTGTTGTATTTTCTTGTATTTGACCTTGGCCTGTTTCTCTGACCACTCTCTGTCTTCAGCCTGCCCCTGACCTCTCCTTGTTTGCCGCCAGTCCTGACCTTCTGCCAGTTCATCTGATCCTTTTTTGCCGCCTGCCCCTGAACATTGGCCTGGCAAAGGACTTGTATATCTCTTTACTATTGCATCAAGGCAGTTGTATTGTTTTCTTCAATAAATCACTTTCCTCATACAACATTACATCTGCCTTTCATCAAGTTCCGGTTTTGTATTATCCACGTTACACAGTACACAGCTCGCTACTCCTACCTGTCTTCAACCTGCCCGCAACCTGGCTTTCTGCAGATTTTATAATCAAAGACTGTTCAACAAAAATAGACACACTGTCACGAAAGGCCTAAATCCAGAACCAATGCTAGACTCCCTGGTCTTGGCTCTTGCTTCTGCCTTTCACAGCCCTCAGCTAATTGGATGCCGCCAGGTCTTACTAAGAGAGGAGCAGAGCTAAAGGTTCTGGATGAGCAAAGGTGCACAATCGTTTCACAAGGATACTGGAATGGAAAACCACTCAACTTGGAAGACAGGCCAGATAACACAACATGGAACAGGAAGGCTGGGCCAGCACAAACAGAGTTAAGAATAGTCAGACAGGCCAGGTCAGTGCAGGCAGAGTTCTAGGAATGGTCAAACAGGCTAGGATCAGGATTGGAGAGCGTAGAGTATTCAGGCAAGGTTCAGATTGGAGAGTTCAGAATAAACAGGCAGGCAAGGGTCTAGATACAAGTTCAGAATAGTCAGGCAATGCAAGGGTCAGTCACCAGGAGATCAGCAGAATTCAATAGGAATATACAGCCAGGAACAAGCTAAATTGAACCTAACAACGTGCAATGTGTTTTTATTCAAAGCCCATTTAAATACTTTGAACTTCGCGTCATTGCACAATGACGTCATCACACTGGCACATAAACGCAGAAGCGTGCGCCATAGGAGAACCGGCACTGAAGTGAACTGGACGCATGCGGCGGGTGACCCCACCGAAGGCCCAGCGGCCACCCCCGCATGGCACAGGATAAGCCACTAGACCACCAGGGTAACTATTAGTCACACACACCCTTATAACAATATTTACAACATAACATATAAAACAAAACATTTTAAATACAAATTATATCTCAGAATATCACTGTCAATATCTTATTTAAAAGATAAAAGGTGAACTTCCCCTTTAAGATAATAAGTAAAGGAAGGAATGATTGAAAGAATGTCCTGTATCTAAATTGATATATTGCAAGCTTCACAAGATATAGGATACATAATTAAATTTCTATTCAATTCAACAGCTTAATATTGTATTGTATAAATAAACTACAATAGAAAGAAATGTTGTACATGCCCATACTTTTAACTGACTTTGGACATGATCAACCTTCTACATGAACATATGCAATGTTGTTTAGTGGTTGTGTATCTTTGGCACAGAACAAAATGTTGGTGCGCATAGAAACATATTAATCCAATATACAATAATCTACATAATAATAGCCCATTGGATGTCCATTCAAGTGAAAACTTTAGTTCTTTCTTACTCAACTGCCTTCAGCACACATGTTGCTCACTACATTAAAGTTTCACAAAATATACATATGTTTTCATGTACAGTCTAATAAAAGGAACTTTGGACAAATAGCTCCAATACATTTAATTAGTAAATTATTTTATGCATCTTATTATTTTTTCATATATATATATATATATATATATATATATATATCAGGAGATATAATTTTGTTCATCTACAAATCTCGGGTTCGATATAGAGTACAGGTTTGGGACCTGTTATCCAGAATGATCGGGACCTGGGGTTTTTCCGGATACTGGATCTTTGCGTACTTTGGATCTTATCGCTCAACCAGGATTACTTCAGCGCACAGCCCAGTAGTATATGCAGCGGTGCTTCTTTCCTCCTAGACTTTACTGCAAGTCTACGACATAAATCCAAATAGAACAGTGAGGAGAGCAACCCAAAGCAGAAGATCTGCAACAATGTGATTTATTAGCTGCTACAAACACACAACATGTTTCGGGCCTCAAACGCCCTTTATCAAGTGTGATAAAGGGCGTTTGAGGCCCGAAACATGTTGTGTGTTTGTAGCAGCTAATAAATCACATTGTTGTTTCGGGCCTCAAACGCCCTTTATCAAGTGTGATAAAGGGCGTTTGAGGCCCGAAACATGTTGTGTGTTTGTAGCAGCTAATAAATCACATTGTTGCAGATCTTCTGCTTTGGGTTGCTCTCCTCACTGTTCTATTTGTACTTTGGATCTTCTTTGGATCTTAAGTCTACTAAAAAACAATGTAAACATTAAATAAACCAGTAGGCTGATTTTACTTCCAATTAGGATTAATTAAATGGTACTACAAGGTACTGTTTTATTATTAATAGAGAATAAGGAAATCATTTTTCAAAATTTAGATTTTTTGGATAAAATGGAGTCTATGGGAGACAGCCTTCCCATAATTCAGAGCTTTCTGGATAACAGATTTCCGGAACCTATACCTTTACAAATAAAACCAAAAATACATAAGAACACAAGTAAATATGAATAATTATAATAAACAACCTATTGGGATCAAACTCAAGACATATGCATTATCGATTGGCGGGTTATTGAACAACAACACTGATGATGCTTGTCACAGCCAGAGGCAAGATGAATAGCATGCATGCTTATTTGTGCATTCTAATTGCACACTTTATGCTGTCTGGTTATTTATATATTTATTTATTTAGCTAACCATGCATAGCAATGAGATACAGTACATGCTATCTGATACATTTAATTATTATTATTAATGTCTGATGTGAAAATGAAACTTTTTTTTAGTGTGAACATCCTTTTTGTTCTCCCTGTAGTTTAAATTATTTCAATGAAATGCATCACCTCTTATTAATAATCCAAAAATAAGCTAATTTTTACAGTAGCATTGAGACCACATAAATTAACATATTAATAGAAATAAATCCCTAGCTTGGTTATATACTGTATATTTTGATGTTTTCCTCTATAAATGTAATATCTTAAAGCTTGCTGTCATAGTATATCCTTTATAATAGGCGTACTGAAACCCCTTTACTGTATGTCACCATGATCAGCTTAGCTGGAAGGCCCAAGCAGCGCCTATTCACGTATCAGCAGTTTTACATTTTAGAGACACATTGTTACGTCGGTCACAACAGAAAGCATATTTGCAAATATACTGTAGAAGGTTTGAGTAGTGATGAGCAAAATGTTTCACCAGGCAGGGATTGGTGGTGAATCTGTCCCCCAGCTGCCATTCATTCTTTACAACAAGGAACTTAAAGGGATACTGGGAAAAATGTTTTTTCAAAATGAATCAGTTAATAGTGCTGCTCCAGCAGAATTCTGCATTGAAATCCATTTCTCAAAGCAAACAGATTTTTTTTTATATTCAATTTTGAAAACTGACATGGGGCTAGACATATTGTCAATTTCCCAGCTGCCCCAAGTCATGTAACAGGCGCAGATGACAATTTGCTAGCGAAAGAGACCTTCAATGACAGCCGACTTTTCACTCAGGCAAATGGCCGTTGCTCTGCAAATTCACTAAAGTGTGGATTTTACTGAAAGTTACCTCTTTCGCCAGAGTTAACTTTGTCACTTCAGACCATTTGAACTGCTAAAATGAAGCTAGAACTTACATCATATCCACTCTTCTGAAAATGCATTAAAGTTGAAAAAACGCTGGCAACTTTTCCTTTTTTTAAGCGGGATTGCCTGCAAAAGTCCTAATTGAAATTTTTTTGGGTAAACATTTTTCCCCAGACATTTGAGGGCCATGAAACATTCATTTTACAGTGGGCTCAAGTCTAGAGTATTATATGATCTCTTTTGTCTTTATTAAGGTTCCTTGAACATTTGTAATAAAAAAGAGGCCACATCAAGCATTTGCACCAACATCTTTAATAAAGACATCCATACAACTTTAATATAGCCGCCCTATTCAAATACACCTAAACGTAAGATCACTAGCAACTTTTCGCTAGGCACAAATGAATGCTAGCGACTCTTCCCTATGAAATACTCACACTGAAGAAGTATCGATAGCAAAAAATTTCCAGCATTCGGCACTCAGGATGCTCAGGTGTGAGGATTGCCACCTCAATCTAGGAGTCCTGGCCTGTTTTCATAATTTGGAGTTTTTAACCTCATTATTCAAATATGTTTTTATCCAGTTCAAATATTCACAGTATGTTTATCCGATCTATTATTTAGTATACCATATGTTCAAACTACACTGTGGTTCAAACATAGTTCTCTACCAAAGAAATATGTAATTATATTTGTTCAGGATTGCATCCCAATTGTAAGCATCAGTCTTACAAATTGTCACTGTTGGTGGGTGCAATTTTTAACTTAACAATAAAATTAAGAGCTTCAAGTAACTAGGTCTCCATAAATAACAAATGTCATGGAAAGCAAGGCCAGGAAGTCCCTCGGCAACTTGAGTTAAGCAACATAAATCAATCAATATACTGTCAATATATCTACAGTGGCAAAAATAGCACAATTAAAATGAGTGGATATAAGACATACAGTCTAGAGCTTTGAAATATAATGAGCCACAACGATACAAAACTGTAACGAAGAAAAAAAAAATGTAACCATGAAACAATATCTTAAAATTCTGTTTCTGTGTTGAAATTAAAAATAGAAATACCAATATGAGTTTCCATTAGAATGGCAATAACTGAATCGTTTACAGAATGAACTACTGTATGTACATCATTTTTTATATACTGTAGTATTACTTGGATAAACATCAGTGTACTTTTTTACAGTCTATTAGAGACAGGAGGACAGTAAGGCTTTAAAAATCAATGAAATTACAGGTATGGGATCCTTTATCTGGAAACCTATTATACAGAAACACCATCTCACAAATAATCTATTTTAAGCACATTTTTATAATAATTTCCTTTCTCTCTGGAATAATACATCCTTATCTTATACTTGAGGCTAACGAAGTTGCATGAAGCCAAATTGCTGGCAAAACAATACCATTGAGTTTAAGGGGGCCCATTTATCAACATTCTGGGGCAGATTCACTAACCAGCGACCACTTCACACCCATCGCTACACTTCTAAAGGCCAAAAATTTGCTCATACAACGCTAATTCACTCAAATGCGAAGTTTCCTTGTGGGCACCGAATGCTGGTGACTTTTCGCTAGTGTTACTTCGGCAATGCAAGATACACTAGCGTTCATTTCTGCCTAACGCAACTTCGCTAGAGGTCTTGCACTCAGGTTATTTTGCAGACGGCGGGAAAGTTGAATGGACGCTTTATGTTATATGTTGAAGCAAATACATTACATTTCCACTGTTAATTACACATGTCCAGGGAACCTTAATAAAGACAATAGAGCTGTTATAATGCCCCACACATGAGCCCACTGTATAGTTAATGTTCCATATGTTAGAAAATGTATGGGATAAATTGGTTCAGGAAGATCTATGCACTCCAGTGCTTTTTGCCTGGTCTGAGCTGGCAAAGGCAAGTCTGGAGGAAGAGGTAACAATTGTCGCCTGGCGATAGAGTGCCAATGAGCGCTAGCGCCTATCTCTTTCGCTAGCGAATTGGCGGCTGTGCCCGTAAATTGGCAATGTCGCTGCGGGCAGTAACGCTGGCAAATTGTTGCCAGCATTTGCCACTTCACCCTTCAGTAAAAGTAAATGCCCCTCTGATTTCACTGGTTTTAGAGGTTTTAGAAAAAAAGTTCATAGGTGTAGAAAAAGTTCATAGGTGTAAGAGCACTCCTTTTACCTACAGTAGCAGCTCCGCTCACAGCTGCCACTTAATTACCTGAGTGGGAGGGAAAAGTAACCCCCTTTTCTCCTTAACATTCCTCAGCAGCCCAAATACCACCTTAAAAAGTTCCACCACCAGAATGTCTGAAAGTTAATTTCTATACCTTGTTAAAAATGTTTTTTGAGGCAAAATTGAATAGTTGTTAAAAATGAAAGGGGAATTAAGCGCTAAAAATGAATATGGCTAAAAATGGGGTATTTTTTATATGCCATATACTTATTGCACCAGCCTAAAATTTCAGCTTGTCAATAGCAGCAATGATCCAGGACTTCAAACTTGTCACAGGGGGTCACCATCTTGGAAAGTGTCTGCAACAATCACATGCTTAGTGGGCTCTGAGCAGCTGTTGAGATGCTAAGCTTAGGGACTGTCAGAAATTATCAAGCAGAAAATGAGGTTGGCCTATAATATAAGCTCCATAAGCTAGGTAAGTGACAGCAGCACAGAGCATGTGCAGTGAATCAGCAGAAAAGAAGATTGGGAGCTACTGGGGCATCTTTGAAGACACAGATCTTTACTCTTAAAGGGCTTTGATTGCCTTGGGCTGGTACAGAACCACCCCCCCAAAATAGAAAATGTTTAGCCTACTTTTAACATTAGTTCTCCTTTAATATGAGAATCTCCAATTCCAAATGAAGACATTAATTCATATTACTGCTTTCCTTTGCACTAGCATCAGTCATGAAGGAACAAAATATGCAATTAACCATCAACCAGTAAAATATTAAAGATATACTGTAGTATAGCATATATTTTGAATATATCAGTTATTATTATTATTACAGATGTCAGACCTGTTATCCAGAATGCTCGGGACCTGGGGCTTTCTGGGTTGTGGATCTTTCCATAATTTGAATCTTCATACCTTAACTCTATCAGAAAATCATGTAAACATTAAACAAACCCAACATAAGGCTTTTGCTTCCCATAAGGAATAATTATATATTCATTTGGATCAAGTACAAGGTACTCTTTTGTTATTACAGAGAAAAAGTAAATCATTTTTGAAAATTTGGTTAAAATAGAGCCTATGGGAGATGGGATTTCCATAATATGAAACTTTCTGGATAACAGGGTTTCCGAGTTAACGGATCCCATGCCTGTAGTGGAATTATCATTATTACAGTGATAGTTATCGTAAAAATATATCAGAATTGTAATAGTGGCTAGCTATACTGGGTTTTTGCCGAGTTAGACCTGAATCTTTAAGTCTTTTACTTATAAATTGTTATACAATTATCAAGCACTCATAGATTATAATTTATTTAAAAAAAGACATTTAGAATAAATGCTATAGCAAGCTGCTGGAACACAATACATTTTTAATAAGCCTCTTCCTGTATTAGGTGTTCTATTCTGTTTCTATTGCTGCATTAACCCATTATGCCAATTAAAAAGGACCGGTAATGATTTTTGTTTTCTCTGGATTCGAAGGCTATACTAAGATGCTCACTATTCAAAAATGATTTCTAAATTGTATGGGAAGGATGACAAAACATGCGCAATACTAGAAATATTAACATTGAGTTTTATAATTAATTAAATGAATAATATTTTGTTGGTATCCCTCAACCCAAATTATCTTGACTCTGATGGTGAAGTGTGATTCATCAACTACAGTCAAATTCCATGGACTAAAGAGTCTTTTCAAGAAAAAAAATAATGTATTGATATTTCATGTGCATTGGTTACCATGGTGATGTAATCCAGGAAGGGGAGGGTCTTTAACCCCCCTCCCTCTACATTATATAACTCTATAATGAACATGATAAATGTCCAAGGACCTAGAAACAATGACCTATCTCTTTCTTGTTTCAGCACAATAATAACATCATGTACAACGTGAGGTCCTTACAGAATGGGTTTGAGATGAGTCAAAGAACTGACCTTTACAGAATCCTGAGCTCAGCTAGGGGGCATATTTATCAAGGGTTGATTTTCGAATCTGAAAAATGTCGAAATTCAAATTTAAAAAGACCAACCAAAGTTAAGTTGACGTTTTTTTGGCCGAATAGATCAGTTTTGATCGAATAGGTCCGTATTTGGCCGAATTTGAATTATACAAATCGAAGTAATAGTGCATTCAATTGAATTCAAATGTAAGTTTTTCACCCAAAAAACTTTTTCAAAGTCCACCAATTGACTCAAAATAGGTTCTAGGAGATCCCCCATAAAACCACAATTTGGGGGTTTAGATGGCGAATGGTCGAAGTCGAATTTTTAAAGAGACAGTGAGACAGTACATGATAAATTTTGATATTCGAATTGTCAATTTCTTTTTCAAATCCAAATAGAATTTGGACTATTCCCTAGTCAAAATACACAAAAAATAGCTCGAAATTAGAGTTTTTTTTTATTAAAAAATTCACCTTGACCTTTAAGAAATCTGCCATGTCTGGATACTTTAGATACAGTATTTTAGAGTTCTAGTAAATGCAGCATCACTGATTTTGTAATGTACAGCTGGGACTTAACTGTGCAATCAATTTTGTTTTCCAGAAGAATGGCTTGTTTTTATTACTGAATATATATTCGGCCTTCTATAATTAATATTATTAAAGATATAACTGTGTATAACGTATGATTGTATTAGCCCAATATTAGAAATTGGACCTAGATTTTAGAAGTAGCAATAACTTTTCCATAGGAAGAGATAGTGACACCCAGAGGGTTATTTACTAAAATCCAAATTTATCGCATTATTATTTATTATATTATATATAAGTATTATATAAAGCTAGATTTAATCAGTTAGGGAAAAAAACCAATAAAATTGAGCAAAAACTCGAATCGTAGGATTTTTTCTGGGTTTTTCCTGAATTCCAAGATTTTTTCAGGCTTTTTCCTGAAAAGCACGAATATTTTGGATTTTTGCCGAAAAAGCGTGAAATGATTGAATTTTCAAGGCTAATTCCAGTGCAGACCGCATAAACTTCCAAATAGGATAGGGACCTCTGCAATTGAATTATATATGCAAAGCCTCAGCAGGTCGGATATGGCTGATTTTCAGATTTGGCTTTTTGCAGCATCGGGCTGAAATAATTTGAGATTTCAAAAACAAACTGAAAAATTTGAGTTTTGCCTTAAAAAGCCAGACCAGATTAATTTGGAGTATAACCTCCCCCAAGTGTTACTTCAAGGTAGGTCTGTGTCTGTGTTTTATTCACACCAGGGTTTCCAAAAAGCAGACACATGTACTGGCTCCTCATATATATGTATGGGTTATTTTTTACAAAAATCCCAATGAGTGCTCCTTGTGCTATACACAGTTTTAATAATAGTAGCACATATGTCTTATATTTACAGTTATGATCTGGATCGCTAAATTACTACTCTATTAATAAACATCTAAACTTCAGATAAATCCAATAGAATTGTTTTGCAACCAATACAGGTTAGTTAGGATCAAGTAGAAGATACTGAGCGAAAAAATAAATCATTAGCATTATTTGCTTAAAATTGCCTCTATGGGTAATGGCCTTCCCGTACTTAAAAGCTTTCTGGATATCGGGTTTCCAGATGAGAGTTCCCGTACCTGTGTATATATATATATATATATTTCATTTAGAACACTTGCAAATGTTTGAACATCTTAAAGCAGCTTTGCCTTGAGTGCATGACAATTCAATAAAATGTTTTCATTGCAACAGTTATACATAATGGAATTATCCCCAATTTATTGTTGAAATAAACATTAAAATTTGAATATTCAATTTCCAAAATGCAAAACTGATTTTCCAATCTTACATTAACCAACTGTTTTAAGCAACCATCCTGCTCTCAATTGAATTTGGGAAATGATGATCTAGGAAATAATAAATGTACTAATGTAGTTTAATGACATTAGAGTAACCTAACACTATTATGTGCTTCACATATTGCAGCCAGTGCACACCCTGCAGATGAATTTGTGCTTTCTAGATTAAAGAATAATATAGACAGCAATGGCATGAAATTCTTTTATATTACCATGACTTGAATTGTAATGTGGTAGAAAAAGAAAGAAAAAAACCTGTAACGTTTCCTAAATGAACGTTTTTAGATTTGTTTTGCCTGTGGTATTTTAGATGAACTGTAATTTGATGGATGTGAAACATCTAACATGCTAGTTCTTCCTTAATCAAGCCATAGTTTTGCATGTATGATGATGTATTACAGATTGTTAGATAATGATATTTGTATTATACATGAGATTGTGTTTTTATGCATAAAAATAAATAGTGTGCTACTATCAAAACACATCTAAGTTAGAGTGCATCTGCACAGAAGGTGGTGTCCCTTTCAACACAGATACTAATAAATAACAGAAAGCTTCAGCTACGTTTCTGGCTAAATCATTTCTGTGCCTATATAAGGAATTATTACCATAATGGCCATGTTAAAGGAGGCAGAGGGGGAAAAAATATTCTCTGTTTTGTACGAAATTAATGCCTCGCAATAGCAGGTGTGTCAGCAAGAACAAGCAGCAAATATTGTGCCTCCAGATATAGAAAAATCAGCAGGCGTAGGAAGTAAAACAGCTGTCTGAAAACCAGTACAATAGCTTTAAAACATATATTGCAGATATTAATCTATCATTTAGTAGGTTTTCACATACATGGCAGTCAGCACTATTCCAATTAGCTGTTCCCTAGAGCAACACAGTGAATTTAGTTGAAGTTTTTGAAAATGAGTCAGTTTGCCATAGCAAAAGAACATACATGGCCTGGTGCACTGGGAATTGACCTTAGCATGATTTTTTCAAATTAATTTTCTACAATTAGATTTTGCAGAAAGCCTCTGTGAGATGTTTCTTGAAAAAAAAGACTATAGTGTCATGTGAAGGAAAATTATTCTAATGAATGGGTTTTGTTGCGTGGTATAGATTTCTGTTATATAAAAACATTATGTTTCTCTAAGATTAGCACAGGTATGGGACCTGTTATCCAGAAACTTGGTATTCAAAAAGCTCTGAATTACAGGAAGTCCATCTCCCATAGGGCAAATTCACTAAGCGTCGAAGCGGCTAACGCTAGCATGAATTCGCCAGCGTTGGGCATTTTCGTTACTTCGCAGATTCACTAACGGACCCTGGCGTAACTCCGCTAATGCCTGGCGAATTTGCACAACGGACGATTGCTTCAAAAAAAGTTAAAAAATTTTTCGAAGTCCCAAAAAATGCTGGCGTTTTTTCTTTATTATGGGTGATAGGCTGAAAATGATCCAAAACATTTTTGGGGCTCCCCTCCTTCCCCCCTACATTTCCTAACTCATGGCAACTTAACTACACAGTGGGCACATGTGTAGGGCAAAATAAAAATGTTATTTGATGTTTTGAAGCTTCTTTCTAGCCATTTGTAGTGCTGATACGTATTCCTCCATTGAAATTTGAATTTGGCGCCGTATGCAAATTAGCCTTCGCTAGCGTAACTTCGCTTTACTTAGCGAATCAACGCTAGTGCAACTTCGCAACCTTACGCTACCCCTGAGCGCAACTTCGGATTTTAGTGAATTTGAAGGTTTCCCAGGCTTGTGTAGTTCTGTTACAAATACTTCCATTGGAAATTGAATTTGGCGCCGTATGCAAATTAACCATCGCTAGCGTAACTTCGCTTCGCGAATTAACGCTAGCGCAACTTCGCAACCTTATGCTACTCCTGAGCGCAACTTCGGATTTTAGTGAATTTGCGGTGCGCTGGCAAAACTAAACCTGGCGAAGCATGGCAAAGCGCGGCGAGGCAGACGCCAGCGCAACTATAATTCTTAGTGAATGTCCCACAGAGTCAATTTTAAGTAATTAATTGTAATTTTTAAGAATGATTTCCTTTTTCTCTGTAATAATAAAACAATTCCTTTCGCACATGATAGTAACTAAGCTGTAAAAATTCATATTGGTGGAACACAATCCTACTGGGTATGTTTAATGTTTAAGGGGCAGATTTATCAAGGGTCGAATTTTGAAGTGGGAAATATTTTGAAATTCGTCAATAGAATAGAATCCTCCGACATTTGACTTCGAAGTCGGAGGATTTTATTCATCGTACAATCGTACTCCGATCATACTTTGAATCGTACGATGCAAACGATTTTATCGAACGATCGTACGATTTTCATTCGAATATAAAAAACTTAGAAAATTGCTCTGGATGGTTCCCATAGGCTAATATAGCACTTCGGCAGGTTTAAGTTGGCAAAGTATTGAAGTCGAAGTTTTTTTAAAGAGACAGTACTTCGATTATCGAATAGTCGAACGATTTTTACTTCGAAACTAAGTAAATTCGAAGTCGTAGTATTCTATTCGATGGTCGAAGTATTCAAAAAATTACTTAGAAAATTCCCTCTAATTCACTTCAACCCTTGATAAATCTGCCCCTAGATGATTTTTAGGAGACTTAGGTGCAGAGGTGAGATTAGAGCTCATCACAGAAAAACTGACAGAGAACCCCACTTTCTATTCCTTCCTATGACATTTTTAGAAGTGTATTTATAAATTGGTTAACATTAGAGAGCCAAATTACGGAAAACCCTAGGTTCAAAACATTGTGTTTAATACTTCCTATATCTGTATCTTCAATGGACTATATGTTTGCTCTGCTTTTACTAACATTTCTTGTCTCTACTACAGATAAGCATTATATTACTTCTACTAATACTTCTTAAACTACTATACATTAAAGAACATAATGGCTATGCACTATCATTGATACTGTTGCGCTCAACATACCTTTATTAGCAAATCTGTAATTTCAAGCGTCATGAAAGGACTGCAACCAATTTATAGTAAAGAAAATACATTTTTCTCCTTTATTGAACAGCATACAGAGTTTTGTGCCACATAACTGGTTGTAAGATCCCAATGCAATTCTTAAAACAGCACTGAAATAATATTTCTTATAGACTTCTAAAATAATGCATTGCAAATTTGATTATCAACAGATAATAATAATCACCACTATACTCATCATAATCATAATACTTGGGGGCATATTTATCAAGGGTCGATTCAGATTGTTATCAGCTTTGGGGTATAATAAATCTCTAAAAATTCAAATATTTTTCCCTTTAAAAACTCGACCACAAAAAAAACAGTTTTTTGAATAATAATTACTATATCTGTATTATACACTTAGCTCGGGTGAAGGAATAGAAGAAAAAATACTTTGAATTTCAAATGGCCGAATATGGCTACTTCGACCATCGAATAGGCTACTTCGACCTTCGACTACGACTTCTAATCGAACGATTTGAACTAAAAATCGTTCGACTATTCGACCATTCGATAGTCGAAGTACTGTCTCTTTAAAAAATACTTCGACCCCCTAGTTCGCCACCTAAAACCTACCGAGGCCAATGTTAGCCTATGGGGAAGGTCTCCATAGGCTTCCTAACAATTTTGTGATCGAAGGAAAATCCTTCGATCGATGGATTAAAATCCTTCGAATCGTTTAATTCAAAGGATTTAATCCATGATAATTCCTTCGATCATTTGATCCTAGGAATATCGCTAAATCCTTCGACTTCGATATTCGAAGTCGAAGGATTTACATTCGGCAGTCGAATATCGAGGGTTAATTAACCCTCGGTATTCAACCTTATGTAAAACTGCCCTTTAATGTTTACATGATTTTCTAGTAGACAACATATGCAGATCCAAATTACGGAAAGACTGGTCATCCGGAAAACTCTAGGTCCCAAGCATTCTGGATAAGAAGTCCTATACCTGTATAGGGATGAACATACTATGGGGGGGGCATTTCATACTCACAATACTTGAATATGTAAAACCAAGCAGCAGCTGTTAGGGGATGCTAAGAATTGTTTAGAGACAATTTAGCATTTGCTTATATTGATAAACTCTTATTTGTATTAGAAGAAGCTTGGCACCAGAAGCACATGTAAAATGTGGGATTAAGAACATGAGGGACATTCCTTGTTGATAAAACACTATGCAGGGAACAATGATGGAAATTGCTGCCAAATACATTTTGACAAATAATGGATGGACTCTCCTGTGAAGATAGTTGTTACAACCAAGCTACCATGTTAATATGCATGCATTTAAACCACCACTTGTGTTAAATACATGTTTATACACTTAGGCTGGGGCAACTTTGGTTCTCATGCCAGTGCTAAAAGCATGTGAATTATTTAAACAAAGATGGACCTTTTTCTGTTCCCAACAAGTACTTTCTCAACTTCCCTTTACCAATATATATTTTAATACAAGAGGAGGAATTATACATTTAAATGGTTGGTTTAATGTAAAACAAAATAAAAATATGGCCACCTTCACAAACCTGCATACATGGCAAATGAGACTGAATGCATAATGCTACACACATGAGAATCAAATGAACTGCATTTATAACCCTACTTAAAATTAAATTGTTCTGCATACAAAGACATAATAATAAAATACAGTTTCCTGAGACCCAGGAAATGTAGATCTGCATGCATAGAAAACCAGTGTGGCTGCTTTACATAGAAGTCAACATTTATAAACCGTTATAGAAACTAATGGCACTGCTTACACAAACCTACATTCAAACAGATCGGAAACTCCTAACTACAGTCATGTGCCCAAAAGGAATACTGTTACCATGGTAACATACAATATTCATGGTTAGGCTATTTAAAAAAAAATGGATTATAATCTGGCACCATTTGTCAATGTACTTTTAACTCCATCCCTATTAGTGCTGCCATTTGGATTTCCTTTTTTATTTCAATACATTTTTATTGGGTTTCTCAAAATTCTGTTTCACATGGGAACATTCATATCCAGGTATCAAGGTACATGTTATTGTTATAACATTTAGTTGCTTACATTGTGACCGTAGTTTGTAGTTTTGCCTTCATAGACACATCAGTTTAATCTTACAACCAGTATAAGTAATCCATCATAGGTGAAAATTATTAATAAAAAAAACCAATATTAGTTCCACTACTACACTAGCTGAATGCCATTTATTTAAAACCTACTATAAGGAAAGGAGAGTTTGAGGGACGCCTAGCCCACACCTATACTCGAACCACTGGTTTCAGATTATTAAGAATTTGTATGGGAATCCTGCAATATGCTAGTCATCTATTGTGATTTGTTTCTGTTTCCATGCCTTAGCTAGCATCCTTTTAGCTGCTCTGATAATGGTGATAATAAGCGAAATTGGGTGTTATTAAGCTCTCCAGGCTTTACTCCCAACAGCATCACACCTGGGTCCCTTGGGACCGAGACCCCAATATACTAGGGAATGCCCACCATGTGTGATACATTGTACCATTTTCACCACAGCCTCGGAAGCAGCTGGGATTGGCTGAGGTTGAGAATTTTGCAATGTGA
Organism: Xenopus petersii; assembly: GCA_038501925.1. Classification (NCBI taxonomy): domain Eukaryota; kingdom Metazoa; phylum Chordata; class Amphibia; order Anura; family Pipidae; genus Xenopus; species Xenopus petersii. Next base: position 33,571,979 of record CM076682.1, on the reverse strand, counting down.
GTTGTAACTAGGTACCATCTCAAAAGTACCTTATAATTGGTCTCTTGTAAGGAGACATTGTTTGAGAAACTTTTAACTGTACCCCAAATACGTTCCCAGGGTTCCTGATAAAGCTCTCAATTGAGATCTCTGTGCCATGCTAACATGTAAGGTAGGGCCTTAAGTGGAGGGGCTTCAAAAAATCTATCATAAAGGTAGGATACCAATTTTCGTGATCTTGGGGAGCGAAGGCAACATTTCTCAAAAAATCTTACTTGTTTATCTACACCATTGGCTAAGTGCAAGGTGTACAACCTAAATCTTTCCCGTTGTGGGATAGAATACTATACATATCTAGTGATGGACGAATTTGTCCCGAAACTCCAAATTTTGACGCCTGCATCAAATTTGATGCAGCATTAAAGTCAATGGGCGTCCAAATAATGTCGACGCACAATTGTTTTCAAGCAAGCAACTTTTCTGATGCGCATCCAAAATTTTATTGACACTGGGAAATTTTCGTGAATTTATTTGTTGATGGTGAAACATGGAAATTGACCCATTACATCTATATTTTGGTCTGACCACCACTTGAACATTGAGGCTTGGAGACCTGGGATAAAGACTGGGTTACATAAAATAGGGGCTGCTGGAGTATGGGAAGAGCATAAGACCAATGTCTTATGTGGTATCCCAAAGTTTCAAGGTGTGTTGGAAGCACATACTGGCATCTTTTGGTCTCATGGTTGGGGGACACCAGATCAGCACTGCAAGGGAGCAAGGGTGTGTGAATGTTGCTTCCAACAAGACCAAATGGGGAATATCATCAGTGATATGGAGTGCTAAGACTTGGGCTAGTTGGGCTGCTTTATAATAATACAAAAGCTTAGGGATGCCTAATCCACCCTTGAGTCTAGGCTGGTACAAGGTAGATCTGTTTACTCTTGAGGTTTTCCCATACAAAGCTAGAGATTTTTGCTTTAAATTTCTCCAATTGACTAGGTTGGGATAGGTAAAGTCCTAAAGAGGTACAGAAGCTTTGCCAGGTAATTTTCACTGAGTTTATGTGTCCAATCCAAGATTTGTGGTGGGACTTCCATCTCTCTAACAGGGTGGTCAGAGTTTATGGCTCTGAACCATTAGGTTGTATTTGTGCTATAAACCAGCGGTTCTGTATGAATAGTTGGCCAAAGGGAAATAAAGGAGTGATTTGCATGTCTCCGCCCATGATAACTTATGGGAGAATTTAAACTCGTATTTTGGTATCTAAGCAGTGCTGTGTGTATGGCATGAGACAAGTAAATACCTTCTGATTTCAGAAGGCTTCACTTTGCATGTAAAATGCTAGTGAAGGGCTTTTTGACTCATTTTAATCCTTCTCACTCGAACCAGGTTCGGTTTTCCATTTTGCAACATCTTGGGGTAATTGTATTTGTATAATAAATCATAAGAATTAGGCAATTTAATTCCCAAGAGGGTAATGAAATGGGGCTTCCAGTTAAAATTGAAGTTAACTTGGAGCAGCTTTGCCACTTAACATGGAAGATTAATGTTTAATGCCTCTGTTTTGCTATGGTTAATTTAGAGACCTGAGATGGTGCCAAAGATATTTAAAAGTCTATATAAATTTGAGAAGTCATTGGCCTAGATTTGGCCTAGATATAGTGAGTATTAAATCATCAGCGAAAAGACTTTATGATGGCACCCTCCCGAATCAATGCCTATGATATTGGGGTTAGATTGAATAGCAATAGCCAAATTGAATAGGGTTGGGGAGAGGGGGCACCCATGTCGAGTTCCCCTATTAATAAATTATTAAATTCTCTCTAATTTCAGCTATTCCATTTGGATAGCTTAAGAGAGATTTGTCTAGCCTCCAGTGCTTACATGACCAAACAATTTTAATATTTTAGAAGAATAGAGAGAAGCAACAAAAGGGGAGGTAAGAAATATATATCAGTTCTCGTGGACAGTTTATGTGGAGCTGAGTAGTGGGAGAACTGGCACACATCGGGATTAGCGTCTCTCCATGTGTCTACCAGACCGTCTGAAGCAAGTACGTTTTTAAACTGAAGCGTTTCTCTTTTCAGGCTAACTACATTCTGCTTTTCTAACAAAGCTAAACAATCAATTCTCTGGTTCCAAACCATATTTGAATCACCACATATTACCATTTGACCCAATTCAAGGGTGACAACACCCTTCTGGGTCTGAAATTACTTGTCTACCATTAATGGCAATTTGGCATGAAAGCATATAGCCACCCCTATAATTTCCGTTAAGATAGTGTATAATAAGACCTTTGGGTACAGTTTATGGAAGTACTTGGGGTATCCAGCATGGGGGAAATGGGTTTCCTGCAAACATATGATTTATGCGTCTAATGAGGAAGAATATGCAAGGGCTTTAGTTCGCTTAATAGGGGAGTTAAAACCTTGCACATTGTGACTAAGAAATAAGACCCATACTGAAGGTGCCTACAAGAAAGCTTCTGAATCATTATGTTAACGGGTTTACAAAATTTGCTAACTCTTCAGGGGTATCGGTGGCTTATGACTCCCCTGTGATGTTTTGCTTGGCATACTGGGACATGTTCTTCATCTCAGAACTGTAGCAATTCTGTAGCAATACTGTGACTGCTAGCTTAAGGTCTGTAATGCTTTCTGGTAGGCCGTGGATCTGTATATTATTACGTCTGGATCTGTGTCCTGAATTCGGACCTGATCATCTTTTATCTGTATTTGGAGTGTTACAATGTCCTGTTCATGTGAATCAAGGACAGTTACAATATTGTCGATTTCAGATTCGGCATCTGTGATGAGTTGCCCAAGCTCAGAAACTTGTTTAGTCAAGTTGGATGTAATTCTGTTTGCAGTTAGTTCAAGTTCATGTTGTAGCAGAATTTTGAACTTGTTTAACAATACTTCATCGGATGTTCGGTTCACAAAGGCTGAATGTCAAATAGACTTGATTGCGAGACCATGGTTGCAGCCGGAGGTGGTGAAGCACTTTTTTCAGGCCTAGGTATGCCACTACCGAGCATGCTGGGGTAGATGGAGTAAAGATGGCTGTATTCCATTTTCCATGCAATCTTTGGGAACACTGACTAGCCATGGGGATGGGCAGGAGTATACTTGCTCCTGTTAGTCACACATTGTCGGCTATTGAACAGGCAAGGAGCTTCCATTAGCTTGGAAGTAGTTGGTTGCTGGACCGTTTGCATATGCGCCTCCCTTGCATTTCCTTTTATGAATGATTAAGCATGTATTGGGTATCTGATTTCCATATAAATGTAAACATTTTTTTTAAATGAGTCATTGCAGCATAAAAAAATGCATCAGAGTTCAGAGATCACATGTTCTCCATAAGGTAATTACCCATATTAAAAAATATGTTTGTTTTGGATTTTATTTTCTTTCAATTTGTCGATTCTCCAATAAAGGGTAAATTTATGAATATATATGTGAAATGTTTTTCACAAAAAACTAGTGTAAAAATTGTGTAAGATAAATTAGTAAAGCTACTTTGATCTCCTTACTTCTGACTACATAATCACAAAATGGGAAACCATTTGGCACAATCCATCACAAATTCAAAAGTTTTAACTTTTTAAAGGTGTTAATTTCAATTCACTTCAAAAACGTACAAACTTATTTTACAAAACTACAGACCTGGGGCACATGTATAGTGATGGGCGAATTTATTCACCAGGCACGAATTTGCGGCGAAATTTGCGCGATTCGCCGCCAGCAAATAAATTCGTGAAACGCCCGCGAAAATTCGCTCAAAAAATCCGCCGGCGTAAAAAAAGGGGGCCAACGTCAAAAAACGGGTGCCAGCGCGAAAAACGGGCGCCGCCGTCAAAAACGTGACGCCGGTGCTGTTTTGCAAATTTTTCGCCGTTTTGCGAATTTTGAGCAAAATTCGCGAATTTTCCGGCGAAGCGAAACGGCGCAAATTCGCCCATCACTACATATGTATAATGCTGTGTAAAGCAACATTTGCTGAAAAAACTGTGTAAAAGGGTGTGTAAAAAAAATGAACTCCACATTTGCCGCAATTATTTTACATTGCTTCTGCAGAAGTCATTCTAAGAAAAAACATTTAAAAAATGCATGACGTTTTTTCACACGGTGAAGCATGGTGATGTGTTGTGTATTATCCCGCCTTTTTTTACACCACCTAATAAATATGTTCCCTGTTGTCATCCATTGAATTCAATAGAACTGTGGAGAAGTTCTTGAGTAAAAAAGTCATGTAAAAAGAGTTTTAAAAAGTAGTACAATTAGGGGCACATTTACTTTGCTCGAGTGAAGGAATAGAATAAAAAACTTTGAATTTCGAATGGTTATTTTGGCTGCTTCGACCATCAAATTGGCTACTTCGACATTCGACTACGACTTCGAATCGAACGATTGGAACTAAAAATTGTTCGAATATTCGACCATTTGATAGTCGAAGTACTGTCTCTTTAAAAAAAACTTTGACCCCCTACTTCGCCCCCTAAAACCTACTGAGGTGCAAGGAAAAATCGTTCAATCGATGGATTAAAATCCTTCGAATCAAACAATTCGAAGGATTTAGTCGTTCGATCAAACGATTTTTCGTTCGATCGAACTATTTGCGGTTAATCTTTCGACTTCGATATTCGAAGTCGAAGGATTTACATTCAGCAGTCGAATATCCAGGGTTAATTAACCCTCGATATTCGACCATATGTAAATCTGACCCTCAATGTTTCTTAATTTTCTTCCAAAATTTACATTATCATTATCGTTTTGAATGTAGAACCTAATTTCAACAGTGACCAAACTAAAAATGCTACGAAAAATGTATTGACAATGATTAATCATATCTTGATAGCTATGGCTTGGTAAAACATTAGCAGAATATACAGTAAATGTATTTCTTGCAGTCTAATACATTTATGTTTAAAATATTTTACTTGATTTTCATATTAAACAAATGAAATCAAAATGACAACAAATGTTATGCAGATGAAGAAAATATGTTGCAAAGGAGACAATGGCATGATAGTATCAAAACTATATCATTCATGAAAAAGAACAAAAAACGAACTAAAAATTAACTAAGACAGTGGATGCACAAGTAATAAAAAAAGGAAAAAGCCCATTTATCATCTGGAGTGTCAGATAGGTCATCTAACTATTGAAGAAAGCGCATTATTTGATCGCCAGTATTGGAGTTACAGATTTCAAAATAAGGAGACCAAACCAGCCTAAATGAATCTTTGGAAATACTTCCATTAGTTTTAGTTATTAAGGCTTCTTGCCAAGTAAGCTGATTCATATAAGAGATGATGTCCGATAATGAGGAGGGTTCCTTTTGTAACCAGAAATTAAATAAAGCTTTCCTAGAAGCAGCTAGAAAAAAGGAAGTCAATAATTTACTTTCATGGGAGATAATATTTGACTTAGGATTTGCAGAAAGCATATTAATATCTAGATGCAGTAAAGCAATACACGGAGATAGTTTAATTTTTATCTTCAGTCTAGAATTCAAAAAATTAGTAACTTCCCTCCAAAAAAGGTTAATTTTTGGACAGGACCATAAATAATGAAAAATTGACACATTAGTCTCGTCACATTTAGGACAAAATGATATAGGACTATTAGAGGTACTTTTAGCAAACATTTTCCCATATCCTAAATGAAGAAGCTTAAAGTGTTGTATTCTCCAACTCTCTGCCAAAATTAATTTATTATAAGTATTAATATATTTCACCAAATCTGAGGGAGACACTTGACATTGTAAAAACATGGTCCATTTAATGGACGATTTAGATAATGGATGTGAGTCTGTACCATAAATATTCCAAAATTTTTTAGATAAAGAGTTAATTGAAATCAAACAGGGGAGTTCCAAAAATTCTGCCAAATCATCTGCTAGCTTGTGGTCAGCTAAAATCAAATTGTTTTTATCATGCAGTAGAGAAAGACCGCATTGGCAAGCTAAGTAATAATATCTATCAGATTCATTAAGCTTGTACTCATTTTTGAGTTTTGACCAAGACAATAAAGTTTTCTTATGTGGATCAAATAAGTCTTTAACTAAGACTAGTAAATTTCTCTTAGCAGAAAATAGAAAGGAATCAGACTTTTGATAATCTGAGGGTTTAAGTAAGAGCTTTGCTGGCTCTAATAGATTTAGATGAAATGCCTCATGTATCGAGGGTAGTGATGGGTGAATAAATTCATCAGTCGCGAATTTGCATAAAATGTCCGTGTTTTGCAACCGGCGAATAAATTCACAAAACCACAGCGAAAATTCGGCAGAGTCAAAAAATTTTGGACGCATGCCGGAAAAGTCACTTGCATCAAAATGGTTGCACGTCAACATTATTCGGACGCCCATTGACTTTAATGCCGGCATCAAAAGCAGGTGCTTATTTTTCAATTCCAGGCATAAAGTAAGCAGCTAGTAGATACTGCTGGTAATTAGAAGGGCAGACCCCAGGGGGTCAAGTCACAGGTAGTGAAATGTTACTTACTAAAAGTTATTCTGAAATATTCATGTTTTAAAATATTATTCATTCATTATTGTAAATGTTTTTCTTGCAAATGGCTGTTCGTAAAAATAAAGTGATGGGCATTTCGAGGTCCGCAAACGTTTTCGCGAAACTATTGGAAAACTTACTTTTGAAAATTTGCAGTGATAAAAAAGTCCCCATTGACTTTAATGCATTTAGACAATAGAGTCACGCGTATAAAAATTGTCGCTTGTGTCCGAATTGTTGCCCGAATTTTTTCGGAGTTTCGCGAATATTTCGGGCGAAGTGAAACGAGACAGATTTGCCCATCACTAGCATGCCCAGGATCTGGTTGTGCTCTGCAACTTTTGCTGGATATACTGTAAAAATCTGGAACTAGGTTCAGAGCAGGGCCCCCGCTCATTTTTCATAAAGGTGAATACAAGTGTTTATGCATAGCCAACCGTCAGACCTGCTTTACACGGTGGATGGGACAGCTGATAATCATAATCTAAGTGCAGATTTTGTGATTTAAACAATTTCCCTTTAAACAAATTGTATTATGAAATCAGTTGAAACCACTTTCTTTAACCAAACTTTTTTTTTAATATTAAACCAGTTATAGAGGCTAAAAAGCATTATAAATTACCCATATTGGTAGGCTCTGTACAGAAAAAATCATAAAAAGGAGGCAAATAAAAGAATCACATGAGTTAATAGCAAAATAAATCTTGGATCAAACCCCTGTGATTAGTAGTATTGGAAAATGACTTACTGTATATGGTAATAATTTTTCTCTGTCCGCTGCAGGTGCACTGTGCAATCCTACATAATTCTTGATTGACTCATAAATATAAGGAAAGAATGTAGGATCAAAGAACCACCTGCAGAATCAAAGCACACAGCATTAATCACACTAACGTTGTCACAATAATAATATATTTATTGGATCTATATGGAGAGTGCTGGAATAGCAAGCAGATTTAACCACTTATATTAAAAAAAAATCATTACATAAAACAGAGTAGAACAGAGAATAAAATAACCGTGCAAGTATGGAAAACATATAGATGAAAGTTAAAAATTTACATCTGCGTCAATTTTGGACGCGCGTCGGAAAAGTTGCCCTTACTTTTGACCCCAGGGTTAAAGTCAATGGGCGTCCAAATACTGTTGCTGTGCAACAATTTTGACGAAAGCGACTTTTGGGACGCATGTGAAATTTCACTGGAGTTTTGCGAATTTATTCGCCGGTGACGAAACGCGGACAATTCACACCAGGTGAATTAATTTTTTTAAAAAGCTTGTTTAGCAATATAACATTCCCTCTGATTTTTGGTGGAATTTATTTTGCACAAAGGGTAACCATAATAATGTAATGTGCAAATCTTTAGGTCTATATGATTGTGTTTTTAGATTCAAGAGCATATTTATAGTGATGAGTGAATCTGTCCCATTTTGACGCATGACAATTTCTATGCGTGCAACAATTTTTGCATATGCATCATTCTAGCCGTATCAGTGTGGGTGTGGCTTAGGGAGTGACATCATAAAGTTGAATGTGCACAATTCACCTGGCATAGGTAGAAACATTGGAATTAACACATGTAAATATAAGTATGAAATGTGTCAAAGTGTGCTGTACCTTGCTGGACCAACCAGCATAGAATAAACTCAGGCAATAAATACAGTGGGTTTATTCTGCAGCAGGTATAGGATTCCTTATCAAGAAACCCATTGTCCAGGAGGTTCTGAATTATGGGAAGGCCTAACCTGTATGAATCCATGGGGTAGATTTACTAAAGGGTGAAATGGCTAATGCTAGTGACAATTCACCAGCATTACCTCCCCCAGGCAATCTGCAATTTACTAATGGGCGCAGGTGCCAGTTCGCTAGCAAAAGAGACAGGCGCTATATCTCATTCGCACTCTATTGCCAGGCTACAATTCGCTGTGGCGAATGGACGTTACTCTTCAAAATCATTAAAATGCGAATTTTACTGAACGCTACCTCTTTCACCAGAGTTGCCTTCACCAGCTCAGACCAGTCGAAATGCAATGGAGTACAGAGATCGTCCTCAATCTTCTGTCACTAATATCATATTTTGAATGAAAAATGCATCAAAGTTCAAAAAAAAGCTGGCTACTTTTGCTTTTTTCCAGGTGATAGGCTGCAAAAGTCAGATATCTGTAAATTCAAAGTAAAATCACAGTTAAAATGTTACTTGACTGCTTTTGTTTGTAAAACATTCACATTCATTGATATGAATGAAACTAGCTTGTTTTGCAGAAAAATTGTGAAATGGGAAAATGTCACCAAATTCATTGGAGTGGGTGGGTATTTCTTCTGTGTTTTCTTCCCAGCGTAGAAAAAATGCAAAACAATTCGCCAGTGACGGCTTCGCAACCAGCGCAACACTTCGCCAGGCATAAAATCGCTAGATTTCTAACTTCACTCTTTGATAAATCTACCCCTAAGTATTCTATAGAAACTGCACCTAGTAAGCCAGATGTGTCTTACTCACTGGGCAGTAAATACTGGGATCATTAATTAAATAATGTAATCAAAAGCAATTTTAACTGTTTAAAATTAGTGATGGGCGAATCTGTCGCGTTTCGCTTCGCCGAATAATTCGCGAATTTCCAGCGAAATTCGCGAAACGGCGAAAAATTCGTGAAACGAGTCGCGCTGCCCGATTTTGTCGCGCGACAAAATATTTTGTCGCGGACGCATGTGCGTGTTTTAACGCGCGACGTTATTTTTGACGCGCAGTGCAATTTGATGAAGCCCATCTTCTATGGGTGTTTTGTTTGTATAACCTTTTTTCATCTTTGGGCCTACAAATAAAAATTTTCCCCTTAGTTTCAAGCTTTGTAGTCTGTGATGATAAATGAACATGGTATCTTTTGCTTTGTGTCTGAATGTGCTGAATTGGATTGGACTCCATGGGAAGACCAATACACATGCGTGTTTCACTTAGTATACTGCTACACACATGCCCTGCATTGTTAGAGGACTCCTATCTTGAAAAAATGGCTCCCATTTTGCAAGTTTCTTAAACTTTTAACGTTTGTGGATTTTTTCACATTACCTCTGGTCAACTGGTAATGGTATCTACTACTACTCTATATCTCTGTTTAACCAAAAAGTACCATCTGTACTTCATATATCTAATAGTAGATTACTAACACAAGTACAACTAATAAATCTGAACAGATAGTATCTGGATGCTTTGTATCTCAGATAAAAATGAATAAACCATATGTTTATGTGAATGAACCTTATATTTACATCATGTAATTGTAATGATTCTGAAATACTATGTAATGTAATTTTAATGACTCCGATTAAGAATAGTCATCGTTGTGTTATTAGAATCCAAACAATTCCAAGTACCATGTGAGTATTAGTTTAGTCAAATGAAAAATGAACTCAAAATATAGAGATATAAAAAAAAATTTTAATTTACAACATATAGCACAACTGGTGCTGCAAGAAACAATAAATACATTAAAGTGGAGGAGGAGGAGGAGGAGCAACTACCCTCTGCAGGTTGTCAACTATGTCCCTAACCTCTCCCAGCTCCTGCCGCATGGCATTTACTTGGTGGACTAGGGTGACCAGGAGCTCAGTCTGGTCGTAGTAGGCATGCTCTGTCTGAGTGCCTACACTGAGCCCCTGGTCGTCCACTGGTGGTGCCGCCTGGTGAGGTGGTGGTGCCGCCTGGTGAGGTGGTGGTGCCGCCTGGTGAGGTGGTGGTGCCACCTGGACAGGTGGTGGAGGCGGTGCTGCCTCATCAGGTGGAGGCGGTGCTGCCTCATCAGGTGCAGGTGGTGCTGCCTGGTCAGGTGGTGGTGGTGGTGGTATTTCCCCATCATCAGGATCATCTTGGATCCATTCAGCTGGCAATGAATAAATTTCAGTTTGAGTAACACAGCAATTGCATTTGTACAGTATAAATTATACAGGATAAGGTGTCATGTTGTAACTACAGGAAAATTAACTTTATTGTAGTTAAGAAGGGAAACCTATTTTTTCCGTTTAAATAAATCTACCTTTATGTGAAGTAAAATTCTTATTAGCCTTGTCACAGGCCTAAACAAATACACATTTGCTCCAAAATACCAAAATAAATAGGAATCAAGTGCAGGGCAAGATTTACATAGTAGGCACCCCTAGGCCCACTGCCATTCGTCGCCCCTGTCCCCTCCCCTTTATTCGGGCAAATTTTTATCATCTGGACAGGAGCAATGGGGATTGCTGCATGGGAAACTATTGTATCTCCTGTGCATCCCCAGTTTTTCTGAACCAATATGGGTGTGGTTGGGCAGCATGCCGCCTCCCTAAAATCTTCCAGCCCTAGGCCCGGGCCTTGGTGGCCTTTTTCACAGATCCGAGCCTGATCAAGTGGCTTTATTGTAGTTAAGAAGGGAAACCTATTTATTACGTTTAAATAAATCTACCTTTAAGTGAAGTAAAATTCTTATTAGCCTTGTCACAGGCCTAAACAAATACACATTTGCTCCAAAATACCAAAATAAATAGGAATCAAGTGGCTTTATTGTAGTTAAGAAGGGAAACTCATGTATTGCATTTAAATAAATCTATTATAATCTGTTTAAATAATCTCCATTTGACAGCTCATTTACTTGTTATCTAACTTGTCTGCAATTATGTCAGTCAGTCAAAGTCAACTGTTCCAATCCTAATTACAGTATTCACTTAAATACATTTTTGCTGTAAAATAGCAAATCATTATAAGATGTTTTCTTTTTAAATAACTCTACCTTCCACTTCCACGCGCAGCTCATCAACAAATGCGCTGTGGCGTCTTTTGAGATCGCTCCAGATCCTCTGGAGCTCCCTCAGACTTAAGCGCAGGTGGTACTCCCTCCGCAGCCTGCGCCTCAGCCGTTCCATGATGCTCCTCCGGAGCGCCTGGATTCCTCTCACTCCAGGAGGGATATTGTCGTATCCCTCCTGGTGCAGGTACCTGACGAAGTACCGCAGCTGGTCTCGGTTCATCATGCCAGGTCCTGCCATTTTCAAACTGCACTCCTAAAAATGTAAGCACGGGCGGGGCTATTTATAGTGGCGACGCCCATTTTTGACGCGCGCATGACGCGCGTCACATGACGCGTGCGCGCACACGACGCGCGTCACATGACGCACGCGCGCGCATGCGCAAACACAGTTTTGATATGGCGCGCGACGAACCTCGTCGCGCGGCGACGAACCTCGTCGCGATGGCGACGAATATCGTCGCGATGGCGACGAAATTGATAAATTGACTACTGTAACACTCAAATACATTGATTTTTTAAAATAAATTATGATATTAAGTCACACTATATTTGGCAATTAGGCACTATTAGAAGTAACATTATTCCCCTAGCAATCATACATTGATTTAAATAAGAGACTGGAATATGAATAGGAGAGGCCTAAATGTAAAAAAGTAGCAATGACTAACAATACATTTGTAGCCTGACATAGTATTGGCTTTTTAGTTGGGGTCAACTCATTGACCCACATTTAAAAGCTGCAAAGAGTCTGAACTTAGAAGAAAAAGGCAAATAAGTAAAACCAAATTAAAAGTTGCTTAGAATTTGCCATACTATTGCATACTAAAAGTTACCTTAAAGGTGAACCACCCCTTTAAGGGCTTTGCACTGGATCTATGAATACGTTGTGTAAAGTGTTTGGAAACAAAGGATGGCGTGTGTTCTCTTTGAAGGTTATGGACAGCAAACTGGGACAAGACTGCTTGTGAAGTTGAAAGTTGCAAAATAGCAGATGCAGCTGAAAGTGGGATGTAAGATGGACATCATCTAGGAATGAAATTCCTTTTTCCATTAAGCAAACTGTGTTGTCTCGTTTATTTAACTCAAGGACAAAAGCATTCATAGAGGACAAATTCAATCTAAATTATTACTTACAGCATGAATTTAAGTAGAGTTTATGGCTATGTTTGTGTCACCCAGGGTTGCCAGGTTGGTTGGTTTCCAGTCAAATTTACTGGGCTGATGTTTGGGGCCTGTTTGGGCCTCTGTGTAATTTGAATGCAAGGGCCTATTTTGACTCCCAGACCAGACATGGCTTTGGGACTACCATTAAACATTTACTACCATTGGGACTACCATTAAAACATTTCCCTTACTTTTGTACACAGTAATGAATGTATATATGTCATGTTTTGCTTTGGAATCAATGGGAAGAGCAATTCACACCTATGTTCCACTCAGTTACTGCTACACACACATGCCCTCCCTGTATACATTTTTTAGAGCACTCCTATCATTTCAAAAGAAAGAATAATGACTGAGGCAAAGGACTTTTGGCCGCAGTCGTTTCAGGGGTAATAATAGTGTGAATACATTTGACAACCAAGCAGCAAGCATTGTTGTAATCAATTGTATTAGAGCCAGAAGAATTAAATGAGGCAGGCCTCAACCCCCAGAAGAAATTAGCCAAACAATGGGGCTGTATTCGAAGAAACATTTTTATAAGCCATGATAGGCCTCAACCACCAGAAGAAAGTAGCCAACTTAGCGGCAAAATTACAAGCAACCTATTTAGAAGCCATGATAGGCCTCAACCCCCAGAAAAAATTAGCCAACAATATGGCAGTATTCGAAAAAACATTTTTAGAAGCCATGTTAGGCCTCAACCACCAGAAGAAATTAGCCAACAATGTGGCAGTATTCGAAGAAACATTTTTAGAAGCCATGTTAGGCCTCAACCACCAGAAGAAATTAGCCAACAATATGGCAGTATTCGAAGAAACATTTTTAGAGGCCATGATAGGCCTCGACCCCCAGAAGAAATCAGCCAACAATATGGCAGTATTCGAAGAAATATTTTTAGAAGCCATGATAGGCCTCAACCACCAGAAGACATTAGCCAACTTAGCGGCAAAATTACAAGCAACCTATTTAGAAACCATGTTAGGCCTCAACCCCCAGAAGAAATTAGCCAAACAATGTGGCAGTATTCGAAGAAACATTTTTAGAAGCCATGATAGGCCTCAACCCCCAGAAAAAATTTAGCCAACAATATGGCAGTATTCGAAGAAACATTTTTAGAAGCCATGATAGGCCTCAACCCCCAGAAGAAATTAGCCAAACAATGTGGCAGTATTCGAAGAAACATTTTTAGAAGCCATGATAGGCCTCAACCCCCAGAAGAAATTAGCCAAACAATGTGGCAGCATTCGAAGAAACATTTTTAGAAGCCATGATAGGCCTCAACCCCCAGAAGAAATTAGCCAAACAATGTGGCAGCATTCGAAGAAACATTTTTAGAAGCCATGATAGGCCTCAACCACCAGAAGAAATTAGCCAACAATGTGGCAGTATTCGAAAAAACATTTTTAGAAGCCATGTTAGGCCTCAACCACCAGAAGAAATTAGCCAACAATGTGGCAGTATTCGAAGAAACATTTTTAGAAGCCATGATAGGCCTCAACCCCCAGAAGAAATTAGCCAAACAATGTGGCAGCATTCGAAGAAACATTTTTAGAAGCCATGATAGGCCTCAACCCCCAGAAGAAATTAGCCAAACAATGTGGCAGCATTCGAAGAAACATTTTTAGAAGCCATGATAGGCCTCAACCCCCAGAAGAAATTAGCCAACAATGTGGCAGTATTCGAAAAAACATTTTTAGAAGCCATGTTAGGCCTCAACCACCAGAAGAAATTAGCCAACAATATGGCAGTATTCGAAGAAACATTTTTAGAGGCCATGATAGGCCTCGACCCCCAGAAGAAATCAGCCAACAATATGGCAGTATTCGAAGAAACATTTTTAGAAGCCATGATAGGCCTCAACTACAAAAAAAAATTGCCGACAATGCAGCAGTAGTGTCAGCCACAGCAGTAGGAGCCTTTATAGACACCCACCAGAGTTTTGCCAAATAATGAGGCATTAGTAGCATCAGCAGCGGCAGTCATGTTGTAACTTTCAATCAACTCTATATTAGAGCCAGAAGAATTAAATGAGGCAGGCCCCAAACAGAAGACGTTTGCCAAATAATGAGGCCTTAGTAGCAACAGCAGCGGCAACAACAGTCATGTTGTAACTTTTAATCAACTCTATATTAGAGCCAGAAGAATTAAATGAGGCAGGCCCCAAACAGAAGACGTTTGCCAAATAATGAGGCAGTAGTAGCAACAGCAGCGGCAACAACAGTCATGTTGTAACTTTCAATCAACTCTATATTAGAGCCAGAAGAATTAAATGAGGCAGGCCCCAAACAGAAGACGTTTGCCAAATAATGAGGCAGTAGTAGCAACAGCAGCAGCAACAACAGTCATGCTGTAACTTTTAATAAACTCTATATTAGAGCCAGAAGAATTAAATGAGGCAGGCCCCAAACAGAAGACGTTTGCCAAATAATGAGGCATTAGTAGCAACAGCAGCGGCAACAACAGTCATGTTGTAAATTTCAATCAACTCTATATTAGAGCCAGAAGAATTAAATGAGGCAGGCCCCAAACAGAAGACGTTTGCCAAATAATGAGGCAGTAGTAGCAACAGCAGCAGCAACAACAGTCATGCTGTAACTTTTAATAAACTCTATATTAGAGCCAGAAGAATTAAATGAGGCAGGCCCCAAACAGAAGACGTTTGCCAAATAATGAGGCATTAGTAGCAACAGCAGCGGCAGTCATGTTGTAACTTTTAATCAACTCTATATTAGAGCCAGAAGAATTAAATGAGGCAGGCCCCAAACAGAAGACGTTTGCCAAATAATGAGGCAGTAGTAGCAACAGCAGCAGCAACAACAGTCATGCTGTAACTTTTAATAAACTCTATATTAGAGCCAGAAGAATTAAATGAGGCAGGCCCCAAACAGAAGACGTTTGCCAAATAATGAGGCATTAGTAGCAACAGCAGCGGCAACAACAGTCATGTTGTAAATTTCAATCAACTCTATATTAGAGCCAGAAGAATTAAATGAGGCAGGCCCCAAACAGAAGACGTTTGCCAAATAATGAGGCAGTAGTAGCAACAGCAGCAGCAACAACAGTCATGCTGTAACTTTTAATAAACTCTATATTAGAGCCAGAAGAATTAAATGAGGCAGGCCCCAAACAGAAGACGTTTGCCAAATAATGAGGCATTAGTAGCAACAGCAGCGGCAGTCATGTTGTAACTTTTAATCAACTCTATATTAGAGCCAGAAGAATTAAATGAGGCAGGCCCCAAACAGAAGACGTTTGCCAAATAATGAGGCAGTAGTAGCAACAGCAGCAGCAACAACAGTCATGCTGTAACTTTTAATAAACTCTATATTAGAGCCAGAAGAATTAAATGAGGCAGGCCCCAAACAGAAGACGTTTGCCAAATAATGAGGCATTAGTAGCAACAGCAGCGGCAGTCATGTTGTAACTTTTAATCAACTCTATATTAGAGCCAGAAGAATTAAATGAGGCAGGCCCCAAACAGAGAAGACTTTTGCCAAATAACGAGGCATTAATAGCAACAGCAGTGGCAGCAACAGTCATTTTGTAACTTGTAACTTTTAATCAACTCAATATTAGAGCCAGAAGAATTAAATGAGGCAGGCCCCAAACAGAAGACATTAGCCGCAAAATTGTAAGAAAAATATTTAGAAGCCATGTTAGGCCTCAACCAGAAGAAATTAGCCAACAATGTGGCAGTATTCGAAGAAACATTTTTAGAAGCCATGTTAGGCCTCAACCAGAAGAAATTAGCCAACTTAGCGGCAAAATTATAAGCAACATATTTAGAAGCCATGTTAGGCCTCAACCAGAAGAAATTAGCCAACATTGTGGCAGTATTTGAGAAAACATTTTTAGAAGCCATGTTAGGCCTCAACCAGAAGAAATTAGCCAACTTAGCGGCAAAATTATAAGCAACATATTTAGAAGCCATGTTAGGCCTCAACGAGAAGAAATTAGCCAACATTGTGGCAGTATTTGAGAAAACATTTTTAGAAGCCATGTTAGGCCTCAACCAGAAGAAATTAGCCAACTTAGCGGCAAAATTATAAGCAACATATTTAGAAGCCATGTTAGGCCTCAACCAGAAGAAATTAGCCAACAATGTGGCAGTATTCGAAGAAACATTTTTAGAAGCCATGTTAGGCCTCAACCAGAAGAAATTAGCCAACTTAGCGGCAAAATTATAAGCAACATATTTAGAAGCCATGTTAGGCCTCAACCAGAAGAAATTAGCCAACATTGTGGCAGTATTTGAGAAAACATTTTTAGAAGCCATGTTAGGCCTCAACCAGAAGAAATTAGCCAACTTAGCGGCAAAATTATAAGCAACATATTTAGAAGCCATGTTAGGCCTCAACGAGAAGAAATTAGCCAACATTGTGGCAGTATTTGAGAAAACATTTTTAGAAGCCATGTTAGGCCTCAACCAGAAGAAATTAGCCAACTTAGCGGCAAAATTATAAGCAACATATTTAGAAGCCATGTTAGGCCTCAACCAGAAGAAATTAGCCAACAATGTGGCAGTATTCGAAGAAACATATTTAGAGGCCATGTTAGGCCTCAACTACTAAAAAAATTTGCCGACAATGCAGCAGTAGTATCTACGATAGCAGTAGGAGCTTTGATAGGCCCCCACCATAAAAAAATTGCCGACAATGCAGCACAGCAGCAGTACTACTAGGGCTAGTAGCAGGCTACAGCAGCAGCAGCAGCAGCAGCAGCAGCAAGGGCAGCAGGTGCAGACAGATGGGGAATGGGCAATACTACTGAGGAGGAGAGTATGGGCAGCAATGGAGAGAGGAGGAGAAATCTGTGGAGGAGAAGGAGGAGAGGAGGCTAGTCTCTGCTGTCTGCAATGGGCACTTGGATATCCCCGCTTATCCATGCCTCATTCATTTTAATGAATGTCAGCTTATCCACGCTGCCAGTGGATAGCCGTGTCCGCTTCTCAGTGACCACCCCACCTGCGGCACTGAAGACACGCTCTGACAGGACACTGGCAGGGGGGCAAGCCAGCACCTCCAGAGCGTACTGTGCCAGTTCTGGCCACTGGTCGAGCCTCGAGACCCAATAATGCATGGGGTCATCGTCAGGGCGAATGGCATCCTGCACGCTGACTGACCCCATGTAGTCAGCCACCATATGCTCCACCCGCTGCTGGTGGTGGCTTTGGGTGCTGACTGGGCCTGCTGCTGGCCGTTGAGGCTCGAAAAAGCTCTTCCACACACCCATGAGATCTCCGCCCTTGCTGCTGCTGCTGCTGCTGCTAGGCCCCTGTCTCTGCTGGGTGTGTGGAGTAGTGGAGGCCTGAGAAGTGTCAGACTGGGGGAAGGCCTCCACTAATTTTGAGCACAGAGCCTTCCTCAATTGACCCATCCTCCTCTCTCTCTGGCTGGGTACAAGGAACTCCCCCACCTTTCCCTTGTACCGTGGGTCAAGCAAAGTAGCCACCCAATAATCCTCCCGGTCTTTGATAGAACAGACCCGGGGATCGCTTCGGAGGCAAGTCTGCATATGGGCAGCCATGTAAAAGAGGTGCCCCCGACCAACCTCTTCTTGACTGCCCTCCAGATGCAGCAGGTCATCTGGCTCGACCTGCCCCTGCTCTGTACCCTCCCAGCCGCGGACAATAGCTGGGGTGGTTGGGTGGCATGTGCCCTGCTCCCCATGCTGCACAGGCACCCAGTCCTCCTCTCCCTCATCCTCCTCATCAGGCACCATCTCCTCCTCAGCCCCCTCTGCCTGCCTACGGGGCCTACTCTCCTCCTCCTCCTCCGCAGGCACGTCACCCTCCTCTAGCAGCCCATCCAACGTGCGCTTGAGGAGGAACACCAGGGGTATGACATCGCTAAGACACGCATTGTCCCTGCTAACAAAGCGTGTCGCCTGCTCAAAGGGGGCAAGTACTTGGCAGAGCTGCCTCATTTGCTGCCACTGCTCTGCACTAAAGTACCCCAAATCCGCCCCCTGAGTACCCCTGGCACTGTGCTCCAGCAGGTAATTGCTGACCGCCCAGCGCTGCTCTACGAGGCGCTCCACCATGTGCAGGGTGGAATTCCAGCGCGTCGGCAGGTCACAGATGAGCCGGTGGGGTGGCAGACTATGCTGCCGCTGCATCCGTGCCAAAGACGCGCTGGCGGTGGGGGACCTGCGAAAATGGGCACATACCCTACGTACCTTCTCCAGCATGTCACCCAACCCTTGGTAGCTCTTGAGGAAGCGCTGCACCACAAGGTTGAGGACATGTGCAAAGCAAGGCATGTGGGTCAGGTGCCCTAGGCGGATGGCGGCCAGCAGGTTGCGACCGTTGTCGCAAACAATATTACCTGCTTGGAGCTGGCGGGGAGTGAACCACCGCTGCACCTGAGTCTGGAAGGCAGCCATGAGCTCAGGTGCAGTATGACTCCTCTCGCCCAGGGAGAGGAGTTGCAGCACAGCCTGACATCGCCTGTGCTGCACTGAAGCGTAGCTGCGGGGACGCTTCAGGGGTGGCTCATCCATAGTGGAGGAGGAGGAGGAAGTGGACATGTGGGGTTTGCCCTGTACCCCACGGGGAGGCACCTGTAGCCTGAGGGGAGCGCCCCGGCTTGCACCCTCCCCAGCACTCATGAGGGTGACCCAGTGCGCAGTGTAGGTTATGTACCTCCCCTGCCCATGCCTGCTGGTCCACGTGTCAGTGGTGCAGTGCACCCTGCCGCCAACAGCATGATCCAGCGACAGGGACACATTCTCAACCACATGCTGGTGGATGGCAGGGACAGCCTTCCTGGCAAAATAATGGCGGCTGGGGATCCGCCAGTTAGGGGCAGCGCAAGCCATCAGCTGTCGGAAGGGGGCTGCTTCGACTAGCTGATAGGGCAGCAGCTGCACTGCCAGAAGCTTTGCCAGGCAGCCATTAAGCCTCTGCACTTGGGGGTGGCTGGGGGAGAGAGGCGTCTTGCGGCTGAGGAACTGGGGGAGGGAAACCTGGCGGGACAGGGGCCGCATTGAGGAGGAGGAGGCTGCAGAAGAGGCTGAGCTACACAGTGGCTGCCTCCGACTGTGAGCCCCAGAATCCTCTTCACCTGCTGCAGGGTCTGGGGAGCTAGCACCTCTTCCCTGAGGAATGGGAGGAGGTGGACAGGAAGCACCACTGCCACCCGGTGCCCTGCCACTTTGGTGCTGCTCCCACGTCATCCTGTGATGACGTTTCATATGGGAACTTAAAGCTGATGTTCCCATATGTGACCCTGCCTGCCCCCTTCGAACCTTCTGCCGGCAGAGCTGGCACACTGCTATTGCCTGGTCCTCTGCCTGGCACGTGAAAAAAGCCCACACTGCTGAAGTGCGGGCCACTGCCTTGCCTGCTGTGGAGGGTTGAGGATGGTCCCCACCCGTACGCACATAGGCTTTGGACCTAGGCGCAGTGCTGCCCTGTTGCCTGCCCCCCCTAGCAGTGGTCGGTGGAGCCGGCTCTTCATCCTCATCAACAACAAACAGTTCCCCCCCTGAACTGCTGCTGTTATCCTCTGGAGCCGGCTCCCAGGGTCTGTCCCTGTCATCGTCCTCCCCCAGACCAGACCCTGCCTCATACATGGCATCAATACCCACATCCAGCATGCTGGTGTCTGACCCCACACCAGCAACTTGCTGCCCTGCCATAAGGGGACCCTGCCCAATATCCCCTATTGATGTGGGCTGTGACATGACCACCTCCTCCTCTTCATCAGACATGAATGCCCCCCCCATTCCTGCCTGATCATCAAAAAGATCCTGGGTGTCTGGGCCCAAGTCCACCTCAGGATCAAATAAGAGGGATGGGGTGTCATCCCACACTGAGCTAGCAGGTGATGCCACCTCCTGCCGCTCACTGGTGCCTGCTGCAGATGAGGTAGCCTGGGTCAGCCAGTCTACCACTGCCTCTGCCTGCTGCGACCGTATGGGTCGCGAAGCAGTGGCAAAAAAATCGGGCACAGTCCTACGTGGACCAGTTGCCCCGCTGCTGCGACCCACAGCCACCTGCTGCTGTGGCATTTGCTGCTGCTGTTGTTGCGGCTGCTGCTGCTGTTGTTGCAGCTGCTGCTGCTGTTGTTGTTGCAGCTGCTGCTGTTGTTGTTGCAGCTGCTGCTGTTGTTGTTGCAGCTGCTGCTGTGATGGCAGCTGCTTTGATGGCAGCTTGTGCTGCAACTGATTTACAGTGCCCAGACTGGGCATGGCACATGGCTGTTGTGGGGTTGGATGCCCACGGCCAGCACCACGGCCTCTTCCTCGGCCACCCCTCCCTATCCCACCCTTCTTCCCACCACCACCACCACCCATCCCTAACCCACCCTTCTTCCCACCACCACCACCCATCCCCCCTCTCCCACGGCCCGTCATATTGGGCAACTAAACTTAAAAAAAAAAATATATATATAAGGGGGGGGTTTGGATATTTCGGGGAAGGAAAGGAGAAAAAAATAAAACCCTCAACTAAATCCCCTCAGCAGAAGTGTGCACCCACAAGGAGTACACACACCAGCACAGACAAAGACAAAGACAGTTAGCCCTAAAAAGGGCTATTGGGTGGTGAGCAGGCAAGCAGAAGAGGGAAAACAGTAAACTGAAATCCACAACCTCCACTTGCACTGACTCAGAAAAAAAAAAAGCTCTCTACACAAACTCCACTAGCTAAATCACACACAAATCTCTCACTATCCTGCTCTCTCTACCTCTACCAGAAACGCCACGAGTAATGGCCGCCTCTGCAGCTCCTTATATAGCCAGTGGGTTGGCTCAGGGATGGCTCACATCTTATTGGCTGCTGTGGGTGATGTTTAGTTTGTCGCGCGTCTTTTTGTTTTGACGCGCATTAGCGGCGTCGCGGCTCGTCGCGCGACGAAAATTTCGACGCGCGGCGAAACGAGTCGCGAGGCGAATTTTTGCCGCAATTTCGCGAAAAATTCGCCCGCGGCGAAACGCAGAAATTCGCCGCGAATTTAACCATGGCGAATTTATTCGCCCATCCCTATTTAAAATGCACAAATGTATACCAATTCTCCTTGATGTCATTGGATCATGGGATACAGGCGGAAGCCACAGACAAATTAGCAGAAAAAACTGCATCAGTAAATATGACTAACATATACGCTGAAGGAATGAGATTTTGTTCTGTTTTCATCTGGAGGCCTAATTTTGAGTGTTCACCTACATGGCATGTTCTGTTCAGGAAACAGTCAAGAGCAAAATAGAAATCTGAAAATGTTCAATTGCATGCAGGTGCTCTAAAAAATTTTCATGGAAATTGTTTTTTTTTTAAAAAAAAAACTGTTCCAAATGTTTTGACTAAATGAATCTGGAAGCTTTTGTTCTTCTACGCTTTTGGAATTTCCCTAGAAATGTATTTATTGAAATATTTATAATGTCAGAATATCACACATAAAACCTATTAATCTTTAAAATATAATTTGGTAATTGAGGCAAATAACGCACAGTAAAAGCCTGGAGATATAGCAGCCCTATACCTTTTAGTTTCAGATCTTTTTGATCTTGCTTAGCCCTCTTCCTATATATTTCATCATAAGCCGCATACTTAATAGGGCTCATAGAAAGCAAGTGCAAGTGACATGCAATCTGCCATGTTACCCACAATGCAGTGCCATTTACCAGATTTTCAGTGTAATTGGATGTACATGTTGCTTTTGTATTGATGAAGGTGCTATTTGTATCAATTCCATCACTATGGTCCTAGCAGACTTGGAAACGGTATGTGATTCAGAAGGTGCAAGTCAGTTGCATATTTAGATGCATCAAGACACAATTAAAGACTCAAATGTATTAACGTAAGTATGCATCATGACTTATCCATTATTATCTAGTATTACAGAGCATTTTGTATTTATTTAGATTAGATGATAATAGAAAAAGAGATATAAAAGAAGCTGCTGTAATGTATTTAACATCCTTATATAATATGGTCCCTTCCTTTTTACCAATGACATGGACTTAGACAATATTTCTATAACTCTACAGGCAAGCACATACTGTAAGTGTCACACTTTTCTCCTTCATTTGACTGTTTTGATGCCCTACCTTGGTAGAATCTTGGTGACATCTGTCATCTGTGTTTCCTGTTCCAGTGCAAATGACTTTTTGCTGTCTTGCTAACTGCAAAGGTCCAAAAACATTTTGACAAAAATTTTAAGTGTCGTGTTTCAAAAAAATTTGATGCACCACATTGCGCTCATAGACTTTAATGCATTATTGGTGAATTTTCTCTGTTTCGTGAATTTTTGGCAAAGCAAAAAGGGTCAGATTTACCCATCACTAATATCACTAATATTTCTTAATCTCTAATACAGTTGATCAACCTCTAATCTTACCATTCTATTTACTACACTGACCTGTCAACATTTTTTCTTTAACCATCCCAATTTGCCTTTTCTTTAAGGGTACCTTAATGCTCTGTCCTAGGTTCCTAATTAAGTTGTTATATATTTCCTCCATTGGTCACATAATCTAGTAAAATCCATGTCACCACCTCTCTGCTAATGATACTCTTTGTAAGTCTTCTAATCTTAACCCAGATCACATCTTTCTCTTTTTTTTTAAACCCGGATATCCTAGTTCTTTAGTGAATTACGTTTCTTTAGTGAATTAGGTGTCCTTTTCACCCCAATTCCTATTATCACTCCCTTTCCCCAAACCCTTCTGCCTTGGAGTTATCATATATTCACCAATGTCTCACAATGTAATATTTCTATATTTCTAAAATACTCCATGTTCTTTGCTCCAGGTACCCCCAAAATTACAATTTTCTCTGTCATCATATCATGTAATTGATCACTTTTTCTATCTAATGTTTGCTCCTACATGACAGGCTGTCAAGTTTCCAGTCCATAATGAATGTTGACTCCAGGCCTATATAGTTATTACCTCTTCATGCACATTCAAAACTTTGCTATAGATACACCACTTTACAAAAATGCCTTTCTTTTTAATTTTAATCTGACTTCCATTCAATCTTTTATCACATAAGCTCTTAAAAACATGAATTTATAGAGGAGTATACTTATTTATATTAGCACTCTTAAAACCCTCTTATGATACTCTCTAATCCATTGCAACCTGCTAAAGTGCAATGCGCATTGTAACATCTCTTCCTTTTTCGACACCTGGTTTAACCAAAGCAGAGCACCTTGTTTTTCATTTACCCTTCTCCTTTTAAAATCTAAACCCAAATGATCATGACCATTGTTGCCTTCTGTATAAATTCACAATTGTATTTTATAAAGTGACTGTGTTTAAAAAAAGATTTTAGTTCCTCACATTTGTACGCAATCTTTTTGTTCAACCCACTGAAATAAAGCTGAAAGTCTGCAGTCCAACTGCATCTGAGTTGTTTCATTTAAAATTCATTGTGGCAATGTACAGAACCAAAATTAGAAAAAAAAGTTGTCTCTGTCCAAATATTTATGGGCCTAACTGTAGATGCTTGAAATTGTATGTTATCTATGTGCATAGCCTTCTATATGTGTCCAATCTGAATACTTACAAAAATAAAACATTTCAGTCGTATGGGCCAATTCATTAGATAGCTTCAAGATGGGGTTGGATGGCTTTTTAGAAAGTGAGGAAAAACAGGGCTATTTTATTACATTACACTACATTATTTTAGTCTCTTAGTACAAGTTGATCCAGGGACTGATTTGCTTGCCATATTGGAGTCAGAAATTACTTTTTCCCTCTGAGGCAAATCAGACAGGCTGCATAGGCTTCCTCTTGATCAACTAGCAGATAGGAAGGTTTTATACAGACAGAAAGGGTTAAAGGGATTCTGGCATTATTTTTATTGTATAGTTTTTATTATTAACTTACATTGTGTATATCGCATGTAATGAATTCTACCATTTAAAATTTTATTTTTTAAATAATAACAGGGTTATTTATCAAAGGTCAAGTTTGTGAGTTTTTTTCTAACTCAAATAAACTGACAACTCAATATTTGCTTATTTAAAAAAAAAACAAAAACACATGTTTTCCCATGACAGAATCCCTTTAAACCTAATGGATTGTGTCCTTTTTTAGCCTAATTTACTATGTTAATGATTTCAAGAATTTTACTTCTGTAGATAATCTAGTTTCACCCTTAATTCAGAAGAACTTTGAGGGGCAGATGTAGCAAGGGTCGAATATCGAGGGTTAATTAACCCTCAATATTCGACTGCCACATTTAAAATCCTTCGACTTATATCGAAGTCAAAGGATTTTGCGAAATTCCTTCGATCGAACGATCGAAGGAATAATCGTTAGATTCGAACGATTCGAAGGATTTTAATCCATCGATCAAAGGATTATCCTTCAATCAGAAAAACCTTGGAAAGCCTATGGGGACCTTCCCCATAGGCTAACGTTGGCCTCGGTAGGTTTTAGGTGACATTTTTAAAGAGACAGTACTTTGATTATCGAACGGTCGAATATTCAAATCGTTCGATGTGAAGTCGAAGGTCGTAGTCGAAGGCCGAAGTAGCCAATTCAATGGTCAAAGTAGCCAAAAAAATATTCGAAAATCTAATTTTTTTTCCTCTATTTTCCTCTATTCCTTCACTCGAGCTTAGTGAATGGGCCCACAGAATGCATGTATTTTTTCCACTTGTGTTTTTTTCCTATTTTGGATGTGACAAAATATATACAGTATATATATATATATATATATATATATATATATATATATCCGGCTAAATATACAATATCAAAACAGGGGGGTTGTGGGAGCACTCTAAAGGCTTTAAAGTATGTATATAAGTATAATAAATGCTATTGCATATGTACCTATAACAGGGGTTATTTTGTTACAAAGTTATGATCATAAAATTGATAAGCCACCATACCACGTCAAGGTAAACCCCGAATGGCGGTCCCTAATTTATTTTATTTTTTATGTGCATTCTAGCATTACCTGTAATCAATGTCCGTTGAACGCTGTTTTTTCAATGAGGGCTAAATCCTCCCCAGCCAGCAATCAGGCTTTTAAAGGAGAGATATTCCCAAAACAAACGCCCAATTTTAAAAGCATAGGATCACCACTAGTTTAAAGGGGGGTATGGGGTGCTACAACCACTGAAGCTATGCCACAGCTTCCGGCTAAATATACAATATCAAAACAGGGGGGTTGTGGGAGCACTCTAAAGGCTTTAAAGTATGTATACAAGTATAATAAATGCTATTGCATATGTACCCAAAACAGGGGGCAATAGCATTTATTATACTTATATATTTATACTTTAAAGCCTTTAGAGTGTTTTGATATTGTATATTTAGCCGGAAGCTGTGGCATAGCTTCAGTGGTTGTAGCACCCCATACCCCCCCTTTAAACTAGTGGTGATCCTATGCTTTTAAAATTGTGCGTTTGTTTTGGGAATATCTCTCCTTTAAAAGCCTGATTGCTGGCTGGGGAGGATTTAGCCCTCAGTGAAAAAACAGCGTTCAATGGACATTGATTACAGGTAATGCTAGAATGCACATAAAAAATAAAACAAGTTAGGGACCGCCATTCGGGGTTTACCTTGACGTGGTATGGTGGCTTATCAATTTTATGATCATAACTTTGTAACAAAATAACCCCTATTTGGGTACATATGCAATAGCATTTATTATACTTATATATTTATATTTTAAAGCCTTTAGAGTGCTCCCACAACCCCCCTGTTTTGATATTATATATATATATATATATATATATATATATATATATATATATATCATACACACAATTTTTATTCATTGGTTATTGATGAGATACCAGTGTTTAAGTCATTTTTTTTTCAAAACATATTCCGTTTCATTATATTTTTTATTATTTATGTACAGTACTTGATCAAAACCATCTGCTCTCTAGTCACTCTTGGAGACAGTTGTGGAATCTGTGCTTTTCTTGAAGTCATTCAACTAATTGTTGAAAAACATCTGGTAAATTAAATAACCTGGCACAAATACTGTGCAGGTAGCAGATCAAAAACATTTTGTGTGGATATTTCTCTTTTAGAAAATTGTAACCATTTTCCAACAGGTGTTTTTCATTTCTGTTACATTTCTGCTACTTCTAAGTAATTCAGATCTTTTTTGAATCATACCGAAAAGCTGGATATTATATTAACCTTAATCTGGGTTTGCAACCAGATACGGTGCCATTTTCTTTTAAACAGCAAAGCAGGATTTACTCTTGCTCACTGCCATGTGAAACAGGAGTCCTTTTTTTTACTATGTAACATAGAACGCAAATAACAAATACAAAAATAAGGTGTTTGTGCTATGTGTACCCCATTCCAAATATTTTGTGAACTTAGTCAAGCAGATTTGTGTTTCAATATATACCTTCTGATTTCCAGAGCAGGTTTCAACTTGGATACATTGTTTAAAAAAAACAGAACAGAAACCAAAGGAAATAATAATGAAAACTTAAAGAAGAAAAAAAAAAGACAATTTGCATTCCACCTCAGTGTTTTCTAATTAAAACGGTCTCAGTGCTCCATTCCATTAACATTCTTTTCTTTTACTTCTAAATGCTGATTAATCAACATTCAAGGTTTCATTTTTAAAAACAATTCATGTTTTTTGGTGCGAAAAACCCCCACAATCTCAACTATTTTCCAACTTGAGTTTTCTGAGCTTGAATGTTTGAGATTTAGTAAAAGAAAAGAAAGAGAAAATAATCATATATATATTACGGAATATGATGGTTTTTCTATAATGTGGAGCACCATTGCCTTAAAGGGCATGTAAAGGCAAAAATATAAAATCCCATTTTTACTTTCTTTAATGAAAAAGAAATCTATCTCCAATATACTTTAATTAAAAGATGTCTACAGATTTTATCATAAACCTGACTGTATGCAGTGCAATTCCCCCTTCTTTTACTGCTGTGGATAGGAATTGTCAGATGGTCCCCAACTGCTGTGCAGGTAAACGATCATACTTTCAAATGGCAGGGGGAGCCCCCCCAACTTACTTCCCAGAACTCGAGCAGCATTGTTGGATTCCCTGTAGAGATTTGTATCCAGAGACGCAGTGCAGTCTCTATATTATGATTATTAATCAGTCTTGCTGTATTGGCTTCTATGGCAGATATTATTTGACTTGTGCTGTTTTGATAATTTATGACGATCCCTAAGCTTAACCTCCCAACTGAAGCCCAGACCACACAGAGCATGTGCGAGTCTTGATATTGCAGAAATGTCTAACAAAGTTACAAGATGACAGCCCCCTGCGCCAACTTTGAAAGCATAAATCATTTGTCTTATTAGGCTGCTGGTGCAGTAAGTTCATGTTTATATTTAGTATACATAATACAGCATTTCTAACATTATTCTATTTTAGACTTTAGTTGCCCTTTAAGGCTACTGAAAAGCATTAAAATATAAACCCTACAAGATTGTTCTTTTTCAAGCTATAGGGCCCAACGATCAAATCAGAATGGGCGGTCGGGTCGCTGGACCACATCAACGAACAGACGGGATTTTTACCCCTGCCCAATCGACATCTGCCCATTTCTCGGCCAAATATCGATCAGGGAAGCCCGTCGGAGGGCCAATAAGCTGCGGACTCTGTCTGTCAGCAGCTTTTATCAGCCCAACTTTAGTTGATTAGTTAACCTCACATACAAGGTACTGACTGGTGGCACCCCCCCCCCACACACACACACGCAGATTTCTAGAGAGAATCTTCCCTCAGTCTTTGCAAGAATAAACTCATATACTACCTCTTGGCTCACTGGCATAAGGACATGGCGAGCAAATTAAGGGCAGGAGTGGAAATGGCAAAACGAATGTATTATTTATTAAATTATGCAAAACAACATATTTAGTTAAAATTCCTATTTTGCAAAAGCTTTTTAGTCTATACCTTTTTATTTTATGATAGCGCCCCTTTAAGTTTGAATGTAACTGTTTTTTGTATTTATTGGTCTTTTTGCAATAACCTCTGTTAATGTGGTGTTTTCATCTGTACAGCTGTGTCCATAAGTAGATCTATATAAATAAAAATATACCTACATGCATAGTTGCTATTAATACCTCGCATATGTAGGCACAGGGCCTGTTATCCAGAATGCTTAGGATCTGGGGTTTGCCAGATAATGGGTCTTTCCATAAGTTAGATCTTCATATCTTAAGTCTACTAGAAAATCAAGTAAACATTAAGGGGCAAATTCATCAAGGGTCGAATATCAAGGGTTAATTAACCCTTGATATTCGACTGGGAATGAAAATCCTTCGACTTCGAATAGCGAAGTCGAAGGATTTTGCTCAAATACTTCAATCGAACGATCGAAGGAATAATCGTTTAGCGATTAAATCCTTCGAGTCAAACGATTCGAAGGATTTTAATCCAACGATTGAAGGATTATCCTTCGACCAAAAAAACTTAGCCAAGCCTATTGGGACCTTCCCCATAGGCTAACATTGGGTTCGGTATCTTTTAGGTGGCGAACTAGGGGGTCGAAGTTTTTTCTTAAAGAGACAGTACTTTGACTTTCAAATGGTCGAATAGTCTAACGATTTTTAGTTTGAATCCTTCGATTCGAAGTCCATTCGATGGTCGAAGTAGCCAAAAAAACACTTCGAAATTCAAAGTATTTTTTCTTCTATTCCTTCACACGAAGTTAATGAGTTGGCATCTAAATAAACCCAATAGGCTGGTTTTGCTTCCAATAAGGATTAATTAACTCTTAGGGGCAAATCCACTAAAGAGCGAAGTGGGTTTTTTTTTTTTGTGAAAATTCTGCAAAATGACAATTCCCAGGGACAGGGTGAAGTTGAAAATTTGCAAGGGAATAAGCTCATCGCTAGAGAAGTTTTGTGCCATTTCGCCAGGCAAATTTTAGATCAGGCAAATGATTGTTACTCTATAAATTTATCAAAGTGCAAACGTTCCAATCAAATACCCTTTTTGCCAGAGTCTGATAAGATGATGCTACATCCTCCACATTATTATGTCAGTGACATCATATCCTGTATGCCAAAAAAGTCTTAATAAAGAATAAATGCTGGATAATGCTTAAAAGTTGTACCTATTAAATATATGTTTTTTTAAATGTATTTTAACCATTTGAAGCTCATGCCACATTTGGTTTAGGGTGGGCTCATGTCTAGCATAATAGAAGATCTATTTTGTATTTATTTTGCTTCCTTAGACATTTTGAATAGAAGTTCCCAATTCCAGCAATTTAACCAACAATCACTAATAAAGATATATATATATATATATATATATATATATATATATATATATATATGACCTATATGTACCTGCCATATTTAAATTGATGCAAGTTTAAGTATGTTAACAAAGTTTCGCTAGAAAGAAAGTAATGCTAGAGAAAATTTGCTTAGAAATGTTCGCGATGGTAAAGTTTTGCAAGTGAAATTTTATCAGCACTCAGTAGGGATGGGTGAATTTGACACATTTCGTGAAAAATTTGCCGCAGTCGAAATGCCGCCGACGCCCAATAAAGTATTTTTTTGACGCACAACGCCCAAGTCTATGGGTGTCATTTCCGTGGTGAAACAAGGTGAAAAAATTCGCCCATCCCTAGTGCTCATCTTCCTAGACTTAACTTTGCATTTTGATGAATACGCGTATTCCCTGAGAAATAACGTCTGACAAAGTTGTCCGAAGTAGCGCAAAGTTACCTGAAATTTAAATTTGACCTTTTGTAAATTTGCCCCTCTGTTTTTATTAAGTACAAGGTACTGTTTTATTAGTACAGAGAAAAAAATGAATACATTTAAAAAAATGTTTTAATAAAATGGAGTCTATGGGATACGCCTTTCTATAATTCAGAGCTTTCTGGATAACAGGCTTCTGGATAATAGATTACATACCTGTAGTTGAAACTTGAATATTTGGTATCCATTTTTGTATTCATAATGCAAAAAGAATTATAATAGACTTAAAATATGATTTATATATATGTCAGCTATGACTGTTTTCTGCTTATTGCCACCATGACCTGCCATACTAATATGTACTAATGTGCTATGTTTTAGCAAAGAAAATACATTATTTGTAATTAGTTTGTTGGATTAATGCCTGTTATTAGGTGCTAACACACATATTAAGGGGCCGATTCACGAAATTCGAGTGAAGGGTTCGAATAAAAAAAAATTCGAATTTCGAAGTATTTTTTGGGTACTTCGACCATCGAATTGGTTAAATTCGATCGAATTCGATCGAATTCGAACGATTCGAACGATTAGAATTAAAAATCGTTCGACTATTCGACCATTCGATAGTCGAAGTACTGTCTCTTTAAAAAAAAATTTGATCCCCTAGTTCGGCAGCTAAAAGCTAGCGAACTCAATGTTAGCCTATGGGGAAGGTCCCCATAGGCTTGCTAAAGGATATTCATTCGATCGTTTTATTAAAATCCTTCGAATCATTCGATTCGAAGGATTTAATCGTTCGATCGAATGAAAAATCCTTCGATCGATCGAATTTTTAGCGATAAATCCTTCGAATTCGATATTCGAATTCGAAGGATTTAAATTCCCAGTCGAATATCGAGGGTTAATTAACCCTCGATATTCGACCCTTCGTGAATCGGCCCCCCAGTGTAAATGTTCTGTATTCAGAAATAATAATTTCATTTTACTTCTGGCCCTTGAGCAAATTGCGTTCTCTTACACCATACATACCCTTGTATATTAAGAATGGTTAATAAATAATTAGTTGATGACTAGAGCAAGACTAAAAATCCTTAGACTGGAAAGATTGAAACCGTAATAGTCTCTGGCATGCACACACAACAGAAAAGAAAACAATTGAGCTTTACTTCAAACTCATGTGTATTCTGGTTCAAGCTACTAAGATATATTTTGACAAATTTGAGCTTGTTAGTTTTAGATCACCCTCATGCAAAAACTTGAAATGTTGACATTTAGTGCTGTCAGTGCTTTTTCTTGCTCTAATTAAATTATTTTGTCAGATAATCAGATGTAAGAGTGCCCATTTAAAAATGTGCAAGGTTGTATGGTAACAGGCAACAGCATCATTAAATTTATATATACATTCTACATTTTTCTCTGGCAGAATAATGTTCTTTTTAGACTACATTTGCAGCATTTACAGCATTTCATCGACCACCAGAACTCACACACACTGGCCTTCAGGTTCTTAAGTGCCCCGTGCTCAATGATTAAGGGATCGGAACTCTCCCAATCCAGAAATTCACTGGTACATGTGGCAAGCCCTTGCAGTTTATTTGTGAAAATGCAATGTTTTAGGGTAACACACCTTAGTCCCCTTGACACCCCTGTTAGAGAATAAGGAAGCAGAGTTGACCGACACTCAAACGGATCCACAGAACCAGAGATATTCAGTTAAAAAAATATATTTATTAGTAGAAAAGCCACCCTACGCGTTTTCACACCCCTCAGGGTGCAGGTCAACCAGAATTCAGTTCGGGATTCGACCAGGATTCGGATTCGGCCAAATCCGTCTGCCCAGCCGAACCGAATCCAAATCCTAACTTGCTTATGCAAATTAGGGACGGGGAGGGAAATCGTAGGACTTTTTGTCACAAAGCAAGGAAATAAAAAATGTTTTCCCCTTACCATCCATAATTTACATATGCAAATTAGGATTCAGCTCGGTATTCGGCCGAATCTTTCACAAAGGATTCGGGAGTTAGGCCGAATCCAAAAGGGGATTCAGTGCATCTCTACCAGGAATAGAGATGAGCAAATGTGTCCCGTTTCTCTTCACAAAAAACAATTGCAAAACTGGTGAAAAAAATTGCAAAACAGATTAACTAAAGGGCGAAGTGGCTAACGATAGCGTCAATTCGCTATTGTTATCGCCTGCAGGGACATTGCAAATTTACTAAAGGGCACAGGCGACAAATCGCTAGCAAAAGAGACAGGCGCTAGCAGTCATTCGCACTCTATCGCCAAAGCGACAATTTTCTCTGGCGAATGGACGTTACTACACAAATTCATTAATATACAGATTTTACTGAACGTTATCTCTTTCGCCAGACTTGCCTTCGTCTGCTCAGACCAGGCAAAGTGCAATGACGTGCACAGATCTTCCTCATTCTTCTGTCACTTACATCATATTCTGTGAGTGGAAAATGCATCAAAGTTCAAAAAACACTGGCGTCTTTTCCTTATTTCAGAGTGATAGGCTGCAAAAGTCCTTGAAATTTTTTTTGTTGGTAACCGGTTTTATCCAGACATTTGCTAACATATGGAACATTCATTTTACAGTGGGCTCATGTGTAGGGCATTATATTAACTCTCTTGTCTTTATTAAGGTTCCCTGGACATGTGTTTTAAAAAGTGTAATTTGTAAGTATATGCACCAACATTTAACATAAAGACGTCCCTCCATACAACTTTCAATTTCCCACCCTGTGCAAATTGACCTGATGCAAGATCCCTAGCGAAGTTTCGATAGGCAGAAATGAACGCTAGTGCATCCTCACTATCAAATGCTCGCATTGCCGAAGTAACACTTGCGAAAAGTCACCAACGTTCGGCGCCCATGCCGAAAATTCACATTTTAGTGGATTAGCATAGTCTGAGCAAATTTTCGCATGGCCAAGTTAGTAAATCAGCCCCTTGGTATCTAATAGTATACTGTGGGGTATTTTTTTTAATCAAAGAGTGAAGTTAGATATCACCACAATCCGCTCGAGTGAAATACCGCCTCTCTCCAATAATTTCTATGGGATTTTTAATGGCATATTTATCAAAGGGTGAACTTTCACTGTCACCCTTTGATAAATACACCTTTAAAAATCCCATAGCAATGAACTGATAGAGGCGGTATTTCACTCTAGCGGACTGTGGTGATCTCTAACTTCACTCTTTGATAAATATACCCCTCTGTTGCTGTTTGAGCAAAAAGTATCATACTGGCTTACAAACACAGGCACAACTAATAATAAACAGATCCAACAGATAATATCTGGGTGTTTTGTATCCCACATTAAAATGACTAAACCATATATTTATGTATATGTCCTTAGAAATCACAAGCCATGAATATCCTGTAAATTATATCCTCATAAATGGTGAGTTCTGATGTCATCAGTTATAAACGGTGAGTTCTGATGTCATTTCCGTCACATGACTCACTGAAACTTGTATATCATAATAAATAAAGTACCCCTTGTTGCAAAATATGAGGATATTAGAAGTTACCTCGGAGTTCCATGACCTGATCACTGCATTTCTTTGTGAAAGATTCGGCTGAATACGAACCTTAATTTGCATATGCAAATTAGTGGTGGGAAGGGGAAAACAATTTACTTTCTTGTCTTGTGACAAAAAGTGAAGTGATTTCCCTCCTCACCCCTAATTTGCATATGCAAATTAGGATTCGGATTCGGTTCGGCCGGGCAGAAGGATTCGGCCAAATCCGAATCCTGCTGAAAAATGCCGCATCCTGGCCGAATCCCGGATTCGGTGCATTCCTAGTTCATAGTGCATTCCTAGTACTAGTGAAATTTTTCTCTCATCACTACCCAGGAATCACTTCTGTTCTCTGCACAGAGAGCTGATTATCCATTAACATCACTTGAATCTTCCTGATCCAAATGTTTTTAATGAGATGCCAAATCAGTGCTATGTTTTTTAAACAGTATTTTTCCAATAATTTCTTTGCCTCCAATACATAGAACAAGATGCTTGTCCATGTCTTACCTGACTAGGGATGCACCGAATCCAGGTTCGGGATTCGGCCAGGATTTGGCCTTTTTCAGCAGGATTCGGCCGAATCCTTTTGTCCGGCCGAACCGAATCCTAATTTGCATATGCAAATTAGGGGTGAGGAGGGAAATTGCGTGACTTTTTGTCACAAAACAAGAAAGTAAAAAATGTTTCCCCTTCCGACCACTAATTTGCATATGCAAATTAAGGTTCGGATTTGGTTCGGTATTCGGACGAATCTTTCACAAAGGATTCAGGGGTTCGACCGAATCCAAAATAGTGGATTCGGTGCATCCCTATACCTGACACATAGCCACTATTTCTTGTGTGTTCAATGCTTTTTCTGGACAGTCGTTTGGTGTATAATTTTTTTGCAGGAATCGGTAATGAAAAATGATTGATAACAAAATCTCCTTTTAGAGGAGACAATAATAGCAATTCAGTCAGTGCATTAGCAATATAGGAATAATGCATTGTGGAGAAGAGGTAATTAGTATTATAGTAATAATAGCAATAACTAATAACTTTTCCTCTTTTAACTACTGATATATGCAGTAGCTATAATCGATAAAAAAGTCTCCAAAGTATCTAAGTTCTATATTTAGCAAGAAACTGAGACACAGATCTGACAGAGGAAACTACATTTGGATTAAAAAGCAACCTTTTAAAGTAGGAAAATTCTGCAAGAAAATTTAAAAGTTAACTTTCACATATTCTTTTTTTTTTGTTCTAGAAACTGCACTTCAAATACAAATTATATCAAGTTCTATACTGTATATGGATTTATGTTCCCTCTTAACATTTAGGTAATTCTTTCCCAAAGTGGAACTGATATTATAATATATATTTTATGGGGGTTATTTATTAAAGGTTGAAAATTCTTAATCACTCTCTCATCATATCGCATCTAGACTATTGTAACTCTCTTTTAATTGGCCTCCCCCTCCAGAGACTGTCACCTCTCCAGTCCATAATGAACACTGCAGCGAGGCTCATACACCTCAGCAACCGCTCCTCCTTTGCCTCGCCATACTGTCAATCCCTGCACTGGCTTCCGTTACCTTTCAGAATCAAATTCAAATTGATGATACTGACTTTCAAAGCACTTCATAATTCTGCCCCACCCTACATCTCTGAACTCATCTCTATATACTCACCCACTCGCTTACTACGCTCCTCTACTGACCTGCTACTCAACTCTTCTCTCATTACCTCCTCACATGCTTGCATTCAAGACTTTGCAAGGGCTTCCTCTGGAACGCTCTCCCACGGTCTGTCCGACTTTCTCCCAACCTTCCTGCTTTCAAAAAATCTCTGAAAACGCACTTCTTTCGAGAAGCCTACCCTCACTCTGCTTAACTACCAAACGCAACACCACATACAATACCACATTTCCCACCCACTTAATTCGATCTTGCCCACTCCCACACCTTGTGTATTACTCCCTTCCCTTTAGACTGTATGCCTATGCATAGGGCAGGGGTAGGGAACCTGCGGCTCCAAAGCCTCATGCGG
Source organism: Xenopus petersii (assembly GCA_038501925.1). Taxonomy (NCBI): domain Eukaryota; kingdom Metazoa; phylum Chordata; class Amphibia; order Anura; family Pipidae; genus Xenopus; species Xenopus petersii. The sequence continues at coordinate 33,536,356 of CM076682.1, read as the reverse complement.
CTCTTCATCCTGCTTGCTGCGGCTCAGTCTTGCGGCTTTGCCTGTCAGGTCGTATTTACAGCCCTTGCACCTGCTGGTGGCTTCTTGAGTGTGCGACCACGGTAAGCACACTCAAGAAGCCGCCAGCAGGTGCGAGGGCTGTATAGACGTCCCAGGAGTGACAGACAAGACTGAACCACATCATGGTCCTTACCGCGGTCACACACTCAAGACAAGAGAGAGACGATCAGCATGGAGCTTCAGAAACAAAAGTCACATTAAACAGATGAGAACACTAGCATTTAATAGGGCTATTCAGTGTTTAATTTATTTCAAAGTAGCCCTGCATATACACACTGCACTTCTGTTTGTTGTATCCTGTTGTTGTAACAGTTAAAATTAAAAAAAGGTTAAAAAAGTTTATAAGCTGTGTTATGTTTTGCGGCTCCAGACTATTTTTCTTTAGTGGGAGAGGGGCAAAATGGCTCTTTTGATAGTAAAGGTTGCTGACCCCTGGCATAGGGCCTTCCTCACCTTTTTGTACCTTTATTGATTGTGATGTTTGTTACGCCATATATTCTATATATGTAATTCATGTGATTTTTTTAGTGGGTACTGACGTCAGCTTCTCGAATGGGCCTTGGTGGACTCGTTTGATGCTGCCTTTAGTCCAATACAAGATCAAATATGAGTAACAGTCCATAGAACATGAATCATGCAATGTTATTGGATTATTTCTATTATTACATTAGGGAATCACATTGGGCAAAAAAGGATCCCAGAATATGCAAAATGTAGCTTAGATATTTGCTAAGGTCTGTTTCTTTAACATCATTTTAAAAAGGAATTTAGGGATGCCAATCTGTCAGTAGACTTTCTGTTCTACTCATCATTCATCTTAGTATTCACATTCATGTTTTAACAAAGAGCCATGTCCTCTGACTTATAAAGACAAAACACATTCAGTTCTTGAGTGTCACCTTTATTTCAGCTAGCAATATGAGGTATCATTCTCAATCCCCTATTGATATATTTTATGATGTCATGAGTAGGGAGCACTTAGAGTGTCTGTTTGACTCTTGCTTTTCTTGCTAGATTCCCCTTACACAATCTGCAAAAATACAGTCTTCTTCCATGTGATGAGATCTATCGTTAATATCTTTTCATCATCCCAGTATTTGTCTGCAGTTTCTGGAAGTATATTAGAAGGATATGGGATTCCCAGAAAATGGGTGCAGCACCTATAAATACCTGGTGGAATATGAAGATACATTGAATGAGGGGAAGAGATTATGAGCCTGGCACCACTGTTCATGATGAACTGAAGTGAGTAGTGATGTGCAAATTTATTCGGCAGGCGCGAATTTGCGGCGAATTCCCACAAATAAATTTGTGAAACCTCAACGAAAATCCGTCTGCGTCAAAAAAAATGGAGATGCCGTTTTGCCATTTTCGTGAATTTTTCGCCATTTCGTGAATTTCGCAGGAAATTTGTGAATTTTTCTGCGAAGTAAAACACACCAAATTCGCCCATCACTAGAAGTGAGTCATTTAAGACAGGAGACAGGAGTAGGGATGTAGCGAACTGTTCGCCGGCGAACTAGTTCGCGCGAACTTCGACTGTTCGCGTCCGCCGAATGTTCGCGAACGTCGCGCGACGTTCGCCAATTGGTGTTCGCGTTCGATTCGAAGTAAAATTTCGTTCGACCATTCGATCATTCGACCGTTCGATCGCTAAAATCGAACGATTTCCATTCGTTCGAACGATTATAAGCATTCGATTGAATTAAAATCATTCGATCGAATAGCTTCGATCGTTCGATTCGAACGAAAATCCTTCGATCGTACGAATAAAATCCTTCGATCGTTCGATCGAACGATTTTATCGAGCGTTCGAAGTTCGCGAACTGTTCGCGAACTGTTCGCTTTTTTGCCGGTGTTCGCGAACGGCGTTCGCGAACATCAAATCGGCAGTTCGCTACATCACTAGACAGGAGAAGTTCATAAAAGAAAGTTCAGTTAGCACTATACTGTGGTGCTGTAGCTTTATTGCAGCTCCCCAAATTGATCCACTCTGCCAGATCCTCCAAATTAAGACAAACAAAACATGTTGGGGGGAGTTCATAGCACAAAAAAAGTTGTATGGTATGAGAGCATGGATGAATAATTTGTTAGTATCTTGCATGATGAAAGGTTGAATATAAAATATGTTCCTAAGATAAAGGAGGCAGGATTTTGTGAACATCTGGACTTGGGGAGTGAAAGAGAAAGCCGAGTTTAAACTGACCCCTAAACAACAGACATGTGAACAGGGAATATACAGTATGGTTGTTTTGAAAACGAATATATATGACAAGTAGGAGAATAGGGATGTAGCGAACGTCGGAAAAAAAGTTCGCGAACATATTCGCGAACTTGCGTCAAAAATGCGAACGGTTCGCGAACGTCGCGAACCCCATAGACTTCAATGGGAAGGCGAATTTTAAAAGCTAGAAAAGACATTTCTGGCCAGAAAAATGATTTTAAAGTTGTTTAAAGGGTGCAACGACCTGGACAGTGCCATGCCAGAGGGGGATCAAGGGCAAAAATGTTTCTAAAAAATCCATTGTTGACACAGCGCTGCGTTTTGTGCTGTAAAGGGCAGAAATCACACTACATTTCTAAACCTGTGTAATAAAATGCTTTAAAACGTCCGGCGTCTACATGCCAATCAAATCGTGTAAAGGTTACAGCCTGTTCACACGCAAAGACGAAACGCGGTGCTTACTGCAACGCAAAAAGACGCAAAGAGCTTTAACCCTTTAACCGCCAAGCACGTACGGCGTACGTGCTGGCGGTTCAGGGCTCAGGCTGCCAAGAACGTACCTCGTACGTTCTTTTGCAGCTGAGCCCTTCTCTCTGCATCGGCGGCTTTTGCCGCCTCTGCAGAGAGTCAGGAGGGTAGACAGCCCCCTGGGCAACGTGGCTGGGGGGCTGTCAAGTCGGATCTGCGACGCGATTGTCGCAGATCCGACTTCAAAGTAGCAGAAGCGCAATGTAAGCGCTGCTGCTGCTGGCTTACCTCCTCCTCGTCGCACCACGCGCCCAGTCACTTCCTGCTGCGCAGTAACTCTGCAGACACGCTGCCAGGAGTCGTCCTTCGGTTCCAGCGATCCTCCTGCTACAAAAACGGTAAGTGCACTTTTTTTTACACACTTACCTGCACTTACACATACCTACAGTACATTTATACACTTACATGAACATTTTAGTAAAAATTTGTATTTTTTTATTTTTTATTTTTTTATTTTAGCACACTTAGTCGATTTTGTACACTTATTTACACTTAATTACATGTATTTGCACACTCAGACAACTTTTATTAGTGCACAAATATGTATACACAAAAACTCACAAACAGGGGTTTTTTGTTTTTTTTTACTTATTCATTGTACTGTTTGTTTTGCCTAAAAGCATGTTATTTTGACAGCGTGACTATTGGATAATCGATTTCGGCCACTAATTACGCTGCCGGATCAATTATTTTGTTATTTCATTGATTTACGCTATTTTTGTGGTTTTATTGCAATTTTATCCATGCATTATTGTTCCTTATGTATCTTTAGTATAGTTTTGCTGTTTGGTGCTTTGGTATAGAAAGATTTATTTTACTTAGTTTGATTCGCCAGAATATATGCTTTCCAAAAATATATGGGTTTCTGGGGGTCTTTTTACAGTTTTGGGGTCTTATGGCACATAACGCACAGTTGGGGCTCTCTTTTCTGCAGCTTAGTTGGCTAGCGTGAAAATTCATAGGCATGTTTTTCATTTGGGGTCCGTACACGCCACATACTTTGGTAAATCTATGCATATTGGGCATCAAACTATTTAGTAGACCTCTGACGTCCATATTTAGGGTGATTTTTCTTTATACGTAAAACATTGTGTGTGATAAATGCGGCAAACTGCAACAATTTTAGGCGATTTTCAGAAATGTAAAAACCTCTGCGTTTAGAAAAGCTTTGCAGTTTGGTGTAGAAAGACGTCTTTATCTTTTTTGGATTCGTCAGAATGTGTACTTTCCAAAAATATATGGTTGGGGGGGGTCTTTGCTGTTAGGAGGGTCTTGAGGCATATAATATGAAGTCAAGGGTCTATGTTCACAGAAGGCGAATCGGCAGCGGAGAAAAATCATATGCACTATTTTCATTTTGGGTCCGCACATGCCAGCTGCCTTGGTATATCAATGCATATTGGGCATCAAACGGTTCAATTGACCCTTGGCATCAGTATTTATGGTGTTTTAGAATTGTATGTAAGAAATTGGGTGAGATAAATGCGGCCAATTGCAATATTTTTAGGCAATTTTCAAAAATGTAAAAACTGTTGCTTTTATCGCCAAATTTAGGAAAGGCTTGCGGCTTGGTACTTTGGAGTACAAGGACATGCATACGCAATTTGGATTCGTGGGAATGTGTACTTTCCGAAAATATATGGTTTTCTGGGGTGAATGCACTTTTTTTTACCTTTGCTCCCCCCAAAACTATGTATATGTGTTGATTTTGCAGTACCTGAAATGACAGACCATATGGGGGTCTTCATTTTGGGGCCCCTATATGCCACATGCTTGGGTACATCTATACATATTGGGCATCAAACTGTTCAGAGGACCCTAGGCTTTCATATTTGGGGTGATTTGTCTTGATACCTAAAAGTATGTGGGTAATACGATGCTGCAGGGTAGATATTTTGAGGTGATTTTTGGAAATGTCACCTAAATCACCAAATTTAGGAATGATTTGTGGCTTGGTACTTTGGCGTAGAAAGACATGCATACCCAATTTGGATTCGTTGGAATGTGTACTTTCCGAAAATATATGGTTTTCTGGGGTGAACTTACTGTTTTCTACTTTTGCCCCCCCAAAACGATGTAAATGTGTTGATTTTGCAGTATCTGAAATGACAGACTATATGGGGGTCTTCCTTTTGGGGCCCCTGTATGCCACGTGCTTGGGTACACCTATACATATCGGGCATCAAACTGTTCAGAGGACCCTAGGCTTTCATATTTGGGGTGATTTGTCTTGATACCTAAAAGTATGTGGGTAATACGATGCTGCAGGGTAGATATTTTGAGGTGATTTTTGGAAATGTGACCTAAATCACCAAATTTAGGAATGATTTGCGGCTTGGTACTTTGGCGTAGAAAGACATGCATACCCAATTTGGATTCGTTGGAATATGTACTTTCCGAAAATATATGGTTTTCTGGGGTGAACTTACTGTTTTCTACTTTTGCCCCCCCCAAAACGATGTAAATGTGTTGATTTTGCAGTATCTGAAATGACAGACTATATGGGGGTCTTCCTTTTGGGGCCCCTGTATGCCACGTGCTTGGGTACACCTATACATATCGGGCATCAAACTGTTCAGAGCACCCTAGGCTTTCATATTTGGGGTGATTTCTCTTGATACCTAAAAGTATGTGGGTAATACGATGCTTCAGGGTAGATATTTTGAGGTGATTTTTGGAAATGTCACCTAAATCACCAAATTTAGGAATGATTTGCAGCTTGGTACTTTGGCGTAGAAAGACATGCATACCCAATTTGAATTCGTGGGAATGTGTACTTTCCAAAAATATATGGTTTTCTGGGGTGAACTTACTTTTTTCTACATTTGCCCCCCTCAAAACAATGTAAATGTGTTGATTTTGCAGTACCTGAAATGACAGACCATATGGGGGTCTTCGTTTTGCGGCCCCTATACGCCACGTGCTTGGGTACACCTATACATATTGGGCATCAAACTGTTCAGAGGACCCCAGGCTTTCATATTTGGGGTGATTTGTCTTGATACCTAAAAGTATGTGGGTAATACGATGCTGCAGGGTCGAAATTTTGAAGTCATTATTGGAAATGTCCCCAAAATCACCAAATTTAGGAATGGTTTGCGGCTTGGTACTTTGTAGTAGAAAGACATGCATACCCAATTTAGATTTGTGGGAATGTGTACTTTCCGAAAATATATGGTTTTCTGGGGTGAACTTACTTTTTTCTACCTTTGCCCCCCCAAAACGATGTAAATGTGTTGATTTTGCAGTACCTGAAATGACAGAACATACAAGGAGGGGTCTTCATTTTAGGGCCCCTATATGCCACGTGCCTGGGTACACCTATACATATCGGGCATCAAACTGTTCAGAGGACCCTAGGCTTTCATATTTGGGGTGATTTGTCTTGATACCTAAAAGTATGTGGGTAATATGATGCTGCAGAGTAGATATTTTGAGGTCATTTTTGGAAATGTCACCAAAATCACCAGATTTAGGAATGATTTGCGGCTTGGTACTTTGGCGTAGAAAGACATGCATACCCAATTTGGATTCGTTGGAATGTGTACTTTCCGAAAATATATGGTTTTCTGGGGTGAACTTACTGTTTTCTACTTTTGCCCCCCCCCCAAAACGATGTAAATGTGTTGATTTTGCAGTACCTGAAATGACAGACTATATGGGGGTCTTCCTTTTGGGGCCCCTGTATGCCACGTCCTTGGGTACACCTATACATATCGGGCATCAAACTGTTCAGAGGACCCTAGGCTTTCATATTTGGGGTGATTTCTCTGGATACCTAAAAGTATGTGGGTAATACGATGCTGCAGGGTAGATATTTTGAGGTGATTTTTGGAAATGTCACCAAAATCACAAAATTTAGGAATGATTTGCGGCTTGGTACTTTGACGTAGAAAGACATGCATACCCAATTTGAATTCGTGGGAATGTGTACTTTCCGAAAATATATGGTTTTCTGGGGTGAACTTACTGTTTTCTACTTTTGCCCCCCCAAAACAATGTAAATGTGTTGATTTTGCAGTACCTGAAATGTCAGACTTAATGGGGGTCTTCCTTTTAGGGCCCCTATATGCCACATGCTTGGGTACACCTATACATATTGGGCATCAAACTGTTCAGAGGACCCTAGGCTTTCATATTTGGGGTGATTTGTCTTGATACCTAAAAGTATGTGGGTAATACGATGCTGCAGGGTAGATATTTTGAGGTGATTTTTGGAAATGTCACCTAAATCACCAAATTTAGGAATGATTTGCGGCTTGGTACTTTGTCGTAGAAAGACATGCATACCCAATTTGGATTCGTTGGAATGTGTACTTTCCGAAAATATATGGTTTTCTGGGGTGAACTTACTGTTTTCTACTTTTGCCCCCCCCAAAACGATGTAAATGTGTTGATTTTGCAGTATCTGAAATGACAGACTATATGGGGGTCTTCCTTTTGGGGCCCCTGTATGCCACGTGCTTGGGTACACCTATACATATCGGGCATCAAACTGTTCAGAGGACCCTAGGCTTTCATATTTGGGGTGATTTGTCTTGATACCTAAAAGTATGTGGGTAATACGATGCTTCAGGGTAGATATTTTGAGGTGATTTTTGGAAATGTCACCTAAATCACCAAATTTAGGAATGATTTGCGGCTTGGTACTTTGGCGTAGAAAGACATGCATACCCAATTTGGATTCGTTGGAATGTGTACTTTCCGAAAATATATGGTTTTCTGGGGTGAACTTACTGTTTTCTACTTTTGCCCCCCCCCAAAACGATGTAAATGTGTTGATTTTGCAGTACCTGAAATGACAGACTATATGGGGGTCTTCCTTTTGGGGCCCCTGTATGCCACGTGCTGGGGTACACCTATACATATCGGGCATCAAACTGTTCAGAGGACCCTAGGCTTTCATATTTGGGGTGATTTGTCTTGATACCTAAAAGTATGTGGGTAATACGATGCTGCAGGGTAGATATTTTGAGGTGATTTTTGGAAATGTCACCTAAATCACCAAATTTAGGAATGATTTGCGGCTTGGTACTTTGGCGTAGAAAGACATGCATACCCAATTTGGATTCGTTGGAATGTGTACTTTCCGAAAATATATGGTTTTCTGGGGTGAACTTACTGTTTTCTACTTTTGCCCCCCCCAAAACGATGTAAATGTGTTGATTTTGCAGTACCTGAAATGACAGACTATATGGGGTCTTCCTTTTGGGGCCCCTGTATGCCACGTGCTTGGGTACAACTATACATATCGGGCATCAAACTGTTCAGAGGACCCTAGGCTTTCATATTTGGGGTGATTTGTCTTGATACCTAAAAGTATGTGGGTAATACGATGCTGCAGGGTAGATATTTTGAGGTGATTTTTGGAAATGTCACCTAAATCACCAAATTTAGGAATGATTTGCGGCTTGGTACTTTGGCGTAGAAAGACATGCATACCCAATTTGGATTCGTTGGAATGTGTACTTTCCGAAAATATATGGTTTTCTGGGGTGAACTTACTGTTTTCTACTTTTGCCCCCCCCAAAACGATGTAAATGTGTTGATTTTGCAGTACCTGAAATGACAGACTATATGGGGGTCTTCCTTTTGGGGCCCCTGTATGCCACGTGCTTGGGTACACCTATACATATCGGGCATCAAACTGTTCAGAGGACCCTAGGCTTTCATATTTGTGGTGATTTGTCTTGATACCTAAAAGTATGTGGGTAATACGATGCTGCAGGGTAGATATTTTGAGGTGATTTTTGGAAATGTCACCAAAATCACCAAATTTAGGAATGATTTGCGGCTTGGTACTTTGGCGTAGAAAGACATGCATACCCAATTTGAATTCGTGGGAATGTGTACTTTCCGAAAATATATGGTTTTCTGGGGTGAACTTACTGTTTTCTACTTTTGCCCCCCCAAAACAATGTAAATGTGTTGATTTTGCAGTACCTGAAATGTCAGACTATATGGGGGTCTTCCTTTTAGGGCCCCTATATGCCACATGCTTCGGTACACCTATGCATATTGGGCATCAAACTGTTCAGAGGACCCTAGGCTTTCATATTTGGGGTGATTTGTTTTGATACCTAAAAGTATGTGGGTAATACGATGCTGCAGGGTAGATATTTTGAGGTGATTTTTGGAAATGTCACCTAAATCACCAAATTTAGGAATGATTTGCGGCTTGGTACTTTGGCGTAGAATTACATGCATACCCAATTTAAATTCGTGGGAATGTGTACTTTCCGAAAATATATGGTTTTCTGGGGTGAACTTACTGTTTTCTACTTTTGCCCCCCCAAAACAATGTAAATGTGTTGATTTTGCAGTACCTGAAATGTCAGACTATATGGGGGTCTTCCTTTTAGGGCCCCTATATGCCACATGCTTCGGTACACCTATACATATTGGGCATCAAACTGTTCAGAGGACCCTAGGCTTTCATATTTGGGGTGATTTGTCTTGATACCTAAAAGTATGTGGGTAATACGATGCTGCAGGGTAGATATTTTGAGGTGATTTTTGGAAATGTCCTCTAAATCACCAAATTTAGGAATGATTTGCGGCTTGGTACTTTGGCGTAGAAAGACATGCATACCCAATTTGGATTCGTTGGAATGTGTACTTTCCGAAAATATATGGTTTTCTGGGGTGAACTTACTGTTTTCTACTTTTGCCCCCCCAAAACGATGTAAATGTGTTGATTTTGCAGTACCTCAAATGACAGACCATATGGGAGTCTTCCTTTTGGGGCCCCTATATGCCACGTGCTTGGGTACACCTATATATATTGGGCATCAAACTGTTCAGAGGACCCTAGGCTTTCATATTTGGGGTGATTTCTCTTGATACCTAAAAGTATGTGGGAAATACGATGCTGCAGGGTAGACATTTTTAAGTGATTTTTGGAAATGTCACCAAAATCACCAAATTTAGGAATGATTTGCGGCTTGGTACTTTGGAGTACAAAGACATGCATACCCAATTTAGATTCGTGGCAATGTGTACTTTCCGAAAATATATGGTTTTCTGGGGTGAACTTACTTTTTTCTACATTTGCCCCCCTCAAAACGATGTAAATGTGTTGATTTTGCAGTATCTGAAATGACAGAACAAACGGGGGGTCTTCCTTTTGGGGCCTCCTATGCCACGTGCTTGGGTACATCTATTCATATTGGGCATCAAACTGTTCAGTGGACCCAGGATTTTATATTTGGGGTGTTTTACATTGATACCTAATGATGTGTGGGAGATATGTTGCTGTAGAGTGGAAGCTTTGAGGTCATTTTTCAAAAAATTCACCAATTTCTATAAAACATTATAACTTTAGGAAACAATTGCAACTTGGTGGTTTGGAGTACAAAGATATTTCTACCCATTTTTGATTCACCAGAATCTGTTCTTTCTAGTAATGGGTAGTTTTCTAGGGTAAACCTACTGTTAGCGGAATGTTTGGCCTTGAAATCAAAAGTATGCCGTTTGGGAAGTGTTGCTTTGGAAATTTGGTTGTGTACTGCTTGTAGATTTTGAGCTATACAAGTGAGAAATCTCCATAAAACTATATATATTTGGTATTGTCGCGTTCAGGAGACATAGACCTTTCTAAATCGGCTGTGTTCTCGTACATAAAATGAATGATGTTTCTGATATATGTGATTGTTCTTCGTGCAACATGATTTTTTTCATTTTATTTGACACTTAGAATCCAATATTTTATTAGAGAAGTAGAATTACACCAAAATTCTTGCATATTGTGAAAGTTCAGGTTGTCCTGAAAAAAAACAATATATTGTTTTCCTGGGTTAACTAAAAGACCACCCCAGGAAAGGCCCTTAAAGTGAAAGAGTGCAAAATATCTAAAAACTGCTTGGCAGTAGATGTTCGCATCTAGGACAAAACGGCTGGCAGGGAAAGGGTTAATGAATGATACCGTCAAGTGAGCAAATAATAGTTTTTAATTACTAGTTGAGCTTGTCACCTCCAGGATGTTCGTCCTGTTGGTGGCAATATTTCTGTAGTGGTGTGTTTAGCAGTCACCGTGCTTGTGCGCACGTGCACGGTCAGGCAGAGGTAATTCAATGTACAGTGAAGTGAACCAAAAAACACTGATTCTGCAGTGTGGGCCCAGTTTTGGTCTACTTTATTGATCACCTGCGGTGACCATAAAAGATGCGATTTTGCCACTGTTGCAGAACCCTGAAAAATTAGGCATGTGTACTTTCCTGAAAAATTATCTTTTTTTTGTCAGATACAGTGGATACGGAATATATTATTGCTGCCTGAAAAACGTCACTCGGGTGGTGTTTCTAGAGACGGTACTATTATTGATATTTAGACAGAATGTGAACAAGCTCACACAGCTAGATGGTTGTTGTTTGAAAATGAAGAACACACTGAGCAAATAATGCCTACAAGGTTAACGTATACACTACTACAGCAGTGGATACGGAATATATTATTGCTGCCTGAAAAACGTCACTCGGGTGGTGTTTCTAGAGACGGTATTATTATTGATATTTAGACAGAATGTGAACAAGCTCACACAGCTAGATGGTTGTTGTTTGAAAATGAAGAACACACTGAGCAAATAATGCCTACAAGGTTAACGTATACACTACTACAGCAGTGGATACGGAATATATTATTGCTGCCTGAAAAACGTCACTCGGGTGGTGTTTCTAGAGACGGTATTATTATTGATATTTAGACAGAATGTGAACAAGCTCACACAGCTAGATGGTTGTTGTTTGAAAATGAAGGACACACTGAGCAAATAATGCCTACAAGTGCACTACTATTGGTGCACTACTATGAAGAACAGCAACAGCACTGTACACGTTAAAGAACAGTAATATAAGTAAAAGAAAAAAAAAATATATGTATATTAAAAAAAATATTTTTCTCGGGTTGGTGCTGCTGAACTACTAGGAGCAGCACAGTAGCACACCAGTCCCACTCCCCAACACTGCTAGACTAATAGCACTGGGCTTATAGTAGCAACTAGCAAAGTAAAAAAACAAAAAAGAAAATAAAAGCAGTCCTTACAAGGACTATTGGGTTATTACAGCAGTCAGCAGATGAGATCAGAAGAGATCAGTGCCCACAGCAGGCAGCTACATACAGAGCACTGCAGTAGAAGGTAGATTACTAGCCAGCAAAGCTACCCTAAAATGTCCCTCAAATCCCTGCAGACTTCTGTCCCTCCAATACAGAGCAGTATCAAGTAGATTACTAGCCAGCAAACTTACTATCAACTGTCCCTCAAAGAAATCAGTGAAATCAGTAACAGCTCTCTCCCTACACTAGCTCTTGCAAGCACACACAGGCAGAATGAAAAAACGCTGCAGGGCTTCAGTTTATATATGGAAGGGGAGTGGTCCAGGGGGTGTGGGGGTGGTCCAGGAGGGAGAGCTTCCTGATTGGCTGCCATGTATCTGCTGGTCTGGGGTGAGAGGTCAAAAAAAAGCGCCAGGTAAGGCGAACCCAAAATGGCGAACGTCGCGCGACGTTCGCGAACTTGCGGTGGACGCGAACAGCCGATGTTCGCGCGAACAAGTTCGCCGGCGAACAGTCCGCGACATCCCTATAGGAGAACAGAAGTCATCGGTAGTAAAATTAACAGTTCAGGTTTTTCCTACGTTGAAAGGACATAAATGTATCTTTTACTGAATGCAAAAATAAAAACGTTGGAGGCTTTGATGCACAAATTATTCTTGAGTGGCGTTCATGTCTTATACTAGAACTGAATTACCCTGGGGCAAACAAGGTTTTCAATGGAGAATGCACTTCAAGCAATAGTATGGAATTGTCATGATGCTGCTGGGTAAAATAAGCAAAACCTGAAAGAGAAATTCAGTTGCAGGCTGGGGGGTGATATAGACAAAGACAACATTGTTTTCATAATATGTAATTGTCAACTTATCTGTTAAATTATGATAATATATCTAACTATGCATTGGTATGGAAGGGGGCTGTCTGACTATAGTAGGTGTGTAGAATGAATGCTAACAATACAGTTTCTTATAATAACTGTAAGGTAAAACTGTTTGTACAGTCATAGTAATAGTTATCATCTTTCACTAACTGGAAATTTTGGTACATTTAGTGGAAGACTACTGTTAATGATTGATCTGTATTTATTATTTGTATTAGATAACTTGCAGTACTGATATCCCATAAAACTTACAGTGTTAGACACAATCACCTCTCGAATTTCGACTTTATTTTAGTGTAATTCGACTAGAGAATAGTCCAAAATCGATTTGAATTTAAATTCGAATTTTGAAATTTATCATGTATTGTCCCTTTAAGAATTAGAATTCGCCATCTAAAACCTGCCTAATTGGTTTTTAATTTTTCTATTTTTTTAAATAAATTTTTATGTCATTTTTTTGTCATTTCGGGTTGATGGGGATTTTTAAAAATGACCCTTGATAAATCTGCCCCTTAGTGTTTACTGTTTAAGTTATTTTTCAACAGTTATTGTATTGTTTTTGCATGGGTGATGAAAAGCCCTGAGAGATTCTTGATACTTGGATACTTGATACTAGTTTAAACATGCTAACAGGACATCAAAATTCCCTTCTTCAAGCAGGAACCACCCTCTAAACTTGCCTGACTATTTAAGAGTATTTATTCTGATCCAGTTACTAAATGGTTGTTCCAGCAAATAATGGCACAGTAACAGTGATGGGCAAAGTTGTTACTGCAAATTTTGCTAAACATCCAAAGATGTGCAAGTCAATCAAACACACAGACTGAGCAAAATTGTTACAAACTCCCATCATATAATGTTAAAATTATGACCTCCAATGTTAGTTTTTTGTCCCCAACATCCTCTCCAGTGAAACAAATTATTATTGGTAGCTTCAGCATCTGTCCCCACTGCTGATAAGCCACACTCATTAAAGAAATACTGCTGTAGGGCTTAACTATGGGGCAGATTTATCAAGGGTTGAATTTTGAAGTAAAGGGAGTTTTTTTTGAACTTCCACAACTCAGTCCACCAATTGACTGCAAACAGGTTCTAGGAGGTCCCCCATAAGCTAAAAGAGCAATTCAGCAGGTTTTAGATGGCGAATGGTGTAAGTCGAATTTTCGTAGAGACAGTACATGATAAATTCAGATATTCAAATTTTCTAATTTTTTTCAAATTCTGATCGAATTTGGACTATTCCCTAGTCGAAGCTATAAAATAGCTCAACATTTTAATTTTTTAATTTGAATTTTCACTTTGACCTTTTATAAATCTGCCCCTAAATTGCGTATTTTGGATCCTTGAAAGGTTTATTGGATTCTGATACACTGATCATACAGTGTGAAAGTGAAAGGGACCTTACATTATAAACTCCATTGGGGCAGGGGCAGATATGAATGATATATAATCTCTGTAAAGAATCTGTTGGAGTTACAAAACTAAGAGCAAAAATAATAGTTAAAAGGTGGCGTCCAAAATGCTTGTGTGCCATAAAGAATCTGACACAATCATTTAATTCTGAAGTTATATTTCATGAGATAATTTTGTATAGTTTCCCACATTTTTCTTTTTAAACTGAATTTCAAAGTTTCCTTTGAGCAGTAAAAAAATCACTTGCAATATGTATGCAATATGTACAGCAAGCGTTCTTTCAATGGATTCTCTTCTCTGCCTGAGCTGGTAATTAATCAGACATGTGCATAACTAAGTATTCTAAGATGCTCTACCCCACTGACTATTTTGTTTCTGAAATGTTGTTTTCACAGCTGCATGCAGCCACAAAGCTCTGCTGTGATCACTAACACAGGAGTCTTAAGCTATATACAGAAGCTGTCAAAACATTCTTGTTTTATCTTGATCAGGCAACAGTGGGGTTATAAACGTACTAAATCTTTGTGCAAAAAAAAGCAATGGACAAACCTTAAAAATGCAATTATAAAATTATAGTTAATAATATACCAGTTGACCCTAAAATTGGCTAGAGGGGTTCACTTTTGTAATACTCAATTTAATTTTTGGAATTTCTTAGGTAAAAGAATTTCAGCTGGATGTTTTTCATTATTCAACAGACACATAACTATCATAGATATTTTATATATATATATTTATATCCATGGTAAAATTCACATATTTACAAGATACTGCTACTGGGCTTTTAAAATGCTTAATTACAAAAAAAAAAGACAAGTATTGCAAGATAGAACAAAGCATTTACATTTTTCTCTTAGAGATGTGCAAAAACATTTGGTCAAGGAAAATAAATGCTTGAAATGAACAGAGGAATCTGTTAAAACTTCCTGCTCACTCATTCATATGGAATATTCTCATTAATAATCCCACCACCTTGGATAAGCATGAAACAAAAAAAGTGATTTATTTAAAAAGCTGCTATGGTTTTACTCAGCAAACATCCTTTTTTTGAGGTATTTGCTCCTTTTTTTGGCAAACAAACTGCCATGGAACTTTACAGCCCCATTTAACAGAATTTAATGATCTTTTCCAGAATTTGTTAGTGAAAAGACTGCATTAAAAGTTTTTTTTTTAATTTGTTAGAGACTCATTTCACATCTGGAAGTTTTAGCCTGGACTAATTCTATTAAAATCAAATCTAGATATAAGACTATATCCATTGCTGTCACAATAACACGGGTGTAAATACCAAAAAGAAAAAAAATTGGATTCATTTTAAAGGTATTATATCCCAGGTAATTTAGGATTTCAATGTTTGTTGACATTGCTGTTTAATGTGACAAACGTGACATACATTTCCACAACAGATGGATTAATGTCATTTAACGAAAAAATTTACTTCACCTAGACAGGTGTTTCCTGTCTAAGTTTGACATCAAATTAAACATTGCTCCAGATGTTCTGTTTGTAGACTGGCCAGTTAATTTTATTAGAGCATTTAATCACAGATCAACAACGTAATAGAAATACAGTACATGTGAAGTGGATATTTAACAGAACTTTAGAACGAGTATGTCTGTCTTGCTGCAAAAAGCCAAAACTCTTTTTCCTCTATTTCCTATAAATTAATATTTTTGGCACAGCCCCTTTCCCAAGTAATTCTTGCATTTACTTTTCATGCATATACTCAAATTCCTTAAATTGCAGCGTGCCTCTGTATTTATGAAAAAGAAACAGAAAAAAAAGAACGCATAACCAGCCAATGAATAATCAGCCTATAGGTTATTTAATTAAAGTAACAATTTTAACAATTTTAGGAGAACTTCCTTTACAGAAGTTCATCTGTTTTGTATACAAGTGAGAAGAGTGTTTTCTTACTCCAAATATGTTGCTCAGTGATGAGCAAACCTTTCCCATCTGGTTCAGCAGAAAAATTTGCAAAACCTCAGGGAAATTTGTGAAATGGTGAAAGTTTGCGAAATGCTAAAAACTTTGAAGTCCATCAGCTTTTTGTGGTGCCTTTTTCCATGTAAAATATATTGAAGCCAATGGGGGCTTTATTGCTGCACATTTTGAATTTATCTCATTATCGGCTGCTACAAACTCTGATCTAAGCCGTTCGGGCTTTTAGCACTTATTTATTATTAAATTTTCCCGAAAATTTGCTTTGCGGTAAAAACTCTGATTTTCATGTTTTTTTCTGAGGTTTCACCCAATTTTCACGATTTTCCGATTTTTGCCCGCAACCTCTGGGACTTCTCCCATTGACTTATATGCAACCTTGACAGGTCTGAGATGCTGGGATTTCAGATTCAGAGTTTTCCATCCTCGGGGTTTAATAAATTCCGAAAATTCCGGAATTTTTAAAAGCCCGATTTTATTAAAAAAATCACACATTTATTTGTGATTTTTGCATTCCGGGCATAGTAAATAACCCCCTAGATGTCTGGTTTATATTGATATCTATTTATTTTATTTAGTATTGCTTTAGTATGTGCTAACCCATTGTATTTTTCTGCCATTGAATATATTTTACAAAGAGATACATTATCAATAAAGAGAATGGTAGTCATCTATTGATGAATGCCATTTGAAATGCCCTATTATAAAAGCAAGAAGACTCAGGTCATGTGATAACAAAAAATGCCCACAGAGCAAGAAGGAAAAGAGAGCTTTCCTAACGTTATCTTTCACAAAATGTTGCTATTCATTTCAAAAAGTAGGCTTTATTTAACAGTAAATTCCCTTTTTCTTCTTTACTGTCATGTTTAAAAAATGTGAAATCAGCACTTTTGAGTGGAACAGTAAGAAAAAAAAGAATAACACACACACATACATATGTGTGCCTTGGAGTAGGCCGAAACGTTAGTCCTAAGCTGCTTTTTCAATAAAACTTTTTTCATAATTTTAAGCGCTGCGAGTGCTGATCTTTTCTGGATATATATATATATATATATATATATATATATATATATATATATATATATATATATATATATATATATATATTATATATAACTTTGATAAACCAGAAAATGTATAACTGAATAACTTCTTTGGAAAGCAATGCTGATGAATCAGACTATTGACATTTTAAACACTAATTACCACTCCATGGTAGCTCATTTAGATCTCTAATGTATGTATCTAAAGAGAGATGTGCTGTGTGTTTTGCTAATGTTTGCTGATTGCTTTTCTGCACTCTACATTGTCATGACCAATTAGAAAGAATTGCACTATGCCAAAGTTGAACATTATACAAGCCCAACTCCTTTATCCCCTAGATTAACTATAGATTTCCCATTAATTTTTATCTCTGCTTTATTTCATCATTTACAGAATAGATCTTTTGTACTGTCATTGATGTCTTGACTGAAATTAAAATTAATGAAAGGAGAATGCTTACTTTCATTAGAGGATGGCGAGATCTGCAACTGTCTAAACACAAAATTCGTAGACACTTGTGTATACTATCTTCAGAGCAGTGTTCAGCTGTGGCACTTTAACCCCTTTTATTCCAGTGAGTTGCCAGGCACAATTCAATGTCATATTCAAGTGGTTAAAACTTGGCAATGTTATGATTGATGTCTTTAGTTGGCCCACAGCCTCATTGTATAGAAGTTTGATTTAATGAGTTTTTCTAATGAATATTTTATATTGATACTCAGATGAATGACATATGGTAAATGCAAGGTAAATTACAGCTCTTTAAATAAATATTTTCCATAAATTATTAATTTTGTGATGCCTTTATTGGTTAGATGTCATGATAGATGAAGATGGGAAACTATTTACTGTAATACTTTGAAAAAAGTAAAAGATTTTTTAATTATTAAAAAAGCTTCAAAATGTTCATATAATTTATGGATCTATTATGAGTAGCACAGGCTTGCAAATCTGCAAAGGGCAGCTTTAGACAAGTAACACAAAACAGAATTTTATATATTTTTTTTTTTTTTTTTATTTTTTTAAAGTTTTTATTTATCATTTTCAATACAAACAATAAAGGCATTAGGAAAAGAAAAGAAAGGGAAAAAGAAGAGAAGAGAAAAAAGAAAAAAAGTACAAGACAACTGTATGCAGCATCATACAAGATATACAAATTAACATACAATCCATACTCCGACACAATAAGAGTTAGTGGTCCCATACCCCTGCCTCAGACCCAATGAGATCTGGAATACAAGACGGATCAAGGCCTTCAGTAATAATAGTGAGTTAAATGCCCACGTCCTCAACAGCATGAATGTCTAGCCAGGGGGACCATACCGCATCAAACTTCCCAGAGGAACCTCGAGCTTCGTATGTAAGGCGGATAGAGGGGAGTACTTTATTAACCAGGTTAACCCAGTGGTCCACAGTCGGTGCAGTATGTCCCATCCAGTTTATCACAATAATTTTCTTAGCATAGAAAAGTAGGGTTTTAGCAAGTGTTCTAGACCTATTGAGCGGGAGAAGGTCGTCTACTAAGCCTAATAGGCATACCTCAGGGCTAAAGACATTCGGGAAGGCAACATTATCGACCAAGTAGCGTAGCACACCCTTCCAGAACTCATGAATTAAGGGACATTCCCAAATTAGGTGGAAGAAGGAGGCATCAAGCCCTTGACATTGAGGACAGACCGAGTCCAACCTCACCCCCATTCTCTGCAATTTTAATGGAGAGCAATACAACTGATGTATCAATTTAAACTGGATCATCCTATCCCTGATCGAGATAAGGTCCCGATACAAACCATCAACAGCATCGTCCCACTGCTCATCACCAAGGTGGGGAATATCAAGCAACCATTTACGTTTGGCCTTAATAAAGGGGGGAGGGACCGAGTCAATCAGGGAGCTATAAAGGCGCGATGTGAGCTTGCCCGTTTGTGGATTATGGAGCACAGTTGCAATTGATGGGGAGGAGTATTCAATGGGGAGCGAGCCAAATTGTGCGTGGAAGGCATGTCTTAGCTGCAAAAACCTATAGAATTGTATCCTAACCTCTCCGACCTTAGCCTGCAGTTGCGCGAAGGATGGAAACACATTGTCAATGAGAAGGTCATTCAACGTCCGGATCCCCAATCCAGGCCAATACTGGACGTCTTGCAGTGTCCTAAAGTGAGGGAGATGCGAATTACCCCAGAGCGGTGTACACGGGGACTGAGTAAGTGTAGGGTGACCAGTCATGCGACAGGCGAGGGTCCATGCCCTAAACGGGGTAGTGATTGTCGTCGGGCAGGTTGTGTAATCACTCAGTTTCCTATAAGGAAGATGCCTCAATGCCTCCCATGAGCCCAGCTTAAGAGCCAGAACCACAGTACCCGTATCCGTTTCATCCATGTGTATCCAGCTGTGCATATAATACATCTGGCTTGCTAAAAAATAAAGATACAAATTCGGAAGTGCCAGACCACCTTTAGATATTGGGGCAGTGAGCATAGTCCAGGAGAAACGGGGGACTTTGTTGGCCCACAAAAAGGGTATAAGTATTGAGTTGATCTTCTGAAAGATAGATTTGGGAATCCAGATTGGGGAGTTATGAAGTTTGTACAAGAATTTAGGGAGATAGATCATCTTAAATAAATTCACTCTGCCCCAGAGAGTCAAGGGTAGAGCAGCCCAGACTCCCATGGCATTCTTAAACTGGCTAAGCACAGGCTGTATGTTATCAGCGATATACATGGAGGAGTCAGACGTGATGAGTATCCCAAGGTACTTAAATGTAGACACCCATTGAAGGCCTTGAGTAGTACTAGGTTGATTGGGAATCCTGTCTAATGGGAGAATGACAGATTTAGCATTATTAATGACAAGGCCCGAGTAGAGCCCAAACTTCTGGAGCGTCAGTAGAGCTGTCATGAGAGAGGCCTGCGGATCCGCTAGAAACAGGAGTCATCCGCGTACAAGGCCAGCTTGTTTTCCAGGGGACCAGTCCTATAGCCATGTATGTTCTCGCACTGTCGTATAAGTAGGGCTAATGGTTCTATGGCAATAGCGAAGAGGAGGGGGGACAGTGGGCAACCCTGCCTAGTGCCACGGGAAAGGGGAAAGGGTGGGGAGAGCAGGTTTCCTATTTTAATCTGGAGAATTTTATATTTTTAAGTATTTATTTATTGATATGAGAGAATATTTCAACAGTAGTAAGACTTTTTTTAGGGTATCCTTTAGAAGTGGAATCTATAGAGTAGCAAGTTTTTTGTACAAAACAAGAACGCTTTCATAGCACTTATACCACTTATACTGGTTTGTTGTTTTCACATCAGAACTTCATATTTAAGTGAGGGTCTAGAGTTTGAAATTTCTCACCTTCTCTCTGTGTTTCTGCAATACACTACATAATACGACACCTCTGGATACCACAAAAAAAGTGTTTTTGGGTAAACCTAAATTTGTCATTTTCCCGTGCCTGTCCTGCAATTGTTGCAGCTTTATTATTAAGGGGCCCAAGATACACCATTCATCCAGTGGGGTGGAAATCCCATTAAAAACATTTGCCACATGCAAAAGTAAATTTGTGGTTTATTCATTAAAATGCCCTTGCAGGATGCTCTATGTAGGAAAGACCATATGCCCAGTGTATACCTGTATACAAGAACACAAGAGTACTATTCCTAATTTCAAAACAGATTTGTATATGGATACTCCAGACATCTTTTCAATACTAAACATAGTGCTTGCCAGCTTAAATGGACGGTATTAGAAGTGGTCAGGAAACCTATGAGGGGTGGAGACTGGAATAACCTATAGCTACAGAGGGAGGCCCAGTGGATCAGGCGCCTGGATAGTATCATACCATAAGGTATGAATGATCAGTTTACTTAAAGCTGTTTCATGTAAATTCAAATTTTCTTTCCTTTTTTCAGGCATTAACAAATGGCCATCTAGTTGCAGTATTACAGTGATCTCCTGCTGTCAGTGAGTTAGAGGAGATTATATTATGCTTTTGCTGGCTTCTTTAGAGTACTCTAAAAACTGTATATTTTACCAAACAGCCCAGCCATCTCGCTTAATATTACACTGTTAACTTATATTGCTGGTAGTACAACTCCCACCATTGTCCAATACAGAGTCAAAGCAATCTGGGAGTTGTAGTTCTGTAACATATGGGTATGGTAGCTGGGATAGGCCCTTTCTGGGCAGTTTCCCATCATTGGGATGGCTAGGTTTATAGAGTGGCCAACCATAAGTGTGGACTGTTTATGGTTGATGCCCATGTGGTTTCTCCAAAGGAATCAGTGCTTAAATTATGATTATGGATGATTTTGGACTATTTTTGGACTTTTTTTTAACCATATTTTCTTTTTGTATTTATAATGCATTTTTACTATTTGTACTTAAATGCCACACTGTATTAACAACTTATTCAATTTCAAATATATGAATGTTACGGTTTTGAAAATGTGTATAGAATAACTGTGGGCCTAATGAGGTCTAATTGAAGTGTTTACCCAGAATATCCTAGGTTTACTAGGTTTATTTGGGTTAAAGGTTATATTGGGGATATATATATGAGCACATGGTAATGGTCTTTGTACACTTGATAAAGGGCATCTACCCAAACATGTCGTGTAACCACAACCAGGAATAAAAGTTTTGCAGAGATCCTGCTGGAGTTCTCCTTCCTTTATTATTTTTATTTTCTGCAATAGTTTCTAAAGCAAAATAAGTACCATTTTGGGGCCACTGGAAAAGAACCTTCATTGCATGTAAATGCCCTACACTGCCAATCTAAAATGTACACATTTTTTGCATTCAATGTTTTGAAACACAACTTTCGTTCAAAGGTTTCAACCTAGCAAAATGATATATTTTATAGAGTTTTAAGGCCCTGTTGCACTAACAATGTGTCTTTTGAGAGATTTTAAAGAACAGAAAGGAGGATTCAGAGAGAAGAGTGACAAAGAATGATAAAGAGTCAAGAGCTTATTATAGCTGCAAAACTTTTACCCCCCCCCATAACACAACATTTTCTGTAATCATTTGTAATGGCAACCAGGGGTCCACACAGAAAGTATATACACAGTATAGTATAGTATATAGTAAATATATATACAATCCAAAGCTTCTTTCTGCCTTTATGTATAGAAAAAAGGATATGTTTACCGAGGAGAGGTGCTCAATGTTGGCTCTGCTGTAATTAAGAGCTTCCGTATTATACACACTAAAGTAGAAACAAAGGCACACTCCATTCAATGCTTCTGCAAAAACTCCATAAATTTTCTTTTATTTAAGGTAAGATCCCAGCAAATGTTTTGGGGCCAAGCCCTTGATGCACTTGATTATGAAACATTTGCAGGGATCTCACCTTAAATAAAAGAAAAATCTTGGCGTTTTTGTGGATGCATTGAATGGAGTGTGGCTTTGTTTCTACTTTTGAGTGTGTAGTCCATGCAGAAGGGTGTAGTTAAGCTTTTAACATCTACTATAATGTAGGCAGTGTTATTCTAAGGCCATTTCCACACCTCAGCTCTTTAGTGGAAGTCAAACTATAAACGGGTTTCTAGGTTTCCTCTTAATCTGGCAAAAGGAAGAAGTTTGAATTACATACTGGAAGAACAGCAAAGAAATATAAACAGAAAGGAAAACTTCAGGATATTTCTTTATTTTCAATCACCATGTAGTGGGGGAGTAAAGGTAAGGGGGATCACAGCAGGGTTTGCCCCTTAAATGCAGGCCACTCCAAGTTGAAAGGAAAACAGTCAGTTTATTTTAAAATCAAACAGATTCCAGCATCAATCAATGGCAACAGAAAATACAGCTTCACTCAGCAACAGAAAGTCCAATAATAACAAAAATAGCTTACTTCAGCAGTTTTTGCATTCAGTAGCCCAAAAGACTAACAGGCTTGGCTTCTTACAAAACCCCACAGGTGAGTATCACCGCAGCAAAATCTCCAACTTGTTATCAGAGCCAAAACCTCTGGTCTCAGAAAGTTCAGACATTGAAAAAACAGAACAGCTCCCATATGCAGCTCCTACTCTCTCCACACACCTGCTGCTCACTCCCTTAAAACACCCCTTGGATGTGCAGCCCAAACCTCTGGCTGGTTAACCTTCTGGTGTTTCTTAAAGGGGTCATTAAGGGCTCTTAAATGGATGGCTGAGAACCTAAAGACAGGGTATATATATCTGCCACCCCCAATATATCTATTCTGGCTTGTAAAGGTGTTATTTATAAGCCAGACTCCAAAATAATTAATCATTTTTAGTTTTATAACTATATATAACTATAAAATCAGAATTTTTTGTGGAAAAAACTAAAATTGTTCGAGAATTATTATCCCCTGAGGATGGAAAAAGTCAGAATTGGAAAATACTCCATCTCAGACCTGCAAAGTTGTATTTAAGTCAATGAGAAAGGTCTCTATCCTAAAACCATTTTACACACTTTTTTTCCCACACTTTGTACCCTTCCCTACTGCCAGAACCTATGGACCACTCTGGAGAACAAGAAACTGTCAGCAATGTAATCATGAGAAACAGAAGGTGGAGGCACATAGGTGCACCCCCTAATGCTTCATATATGCCCCCAACTTGAGCATATTAATAATGTGTGGGTGAAGGTGAAGGTGATGTTACAATTGGCTGCAACCTATGTGTCTGCTCTCACAATTCTCAATGCACTGAGCATTTGATGGATCTGCAAGTCTTCAGGTTCCTGTAAGAATATATTTTTGCTGTGGAAGCTGGTTGGTAAGTCTTACTTGTTAGTCAGTCCATAATAAGTATAGACTGTCATAATCAGTATAGCATTTCAGGAATAATAGAAGAGATGGAAAGGAACAGGCATTAGTATAGGTTGTAAACTCTGTGGGGCAAGGACCTCCTTACCCTTGCATTTTTATAAACTTGGTTGTTAATCATCCATGTAGTATTACTGTATATGTCTATTTTTGTATTATTTTTTCTAATTAATGAAAAGTAAGAAAGAAAGAAAGAAAGAAAGAAAGAAAGAAAGAAAGAAAGAAAGAAAGAAAGAAAGAAAGAAAGAAAGAAAGAAAGAAAGAAAGAAAGATGTCTCAACTGATTGGGACGTCACAAAGAAATAATGGCCTTCTTGGCTTGTTCCCACACAAATCTACAAGAAAAATCAAAGCCCATGATAAATGTCACACCACACTCCAATAATTTCAAAAAGATGCATTTGGAATTAAAATTATGAAATTAAAAAATGTCAAACTGTAATCATCTGGAATAAATTGTAATCGAAACATCTCAAACAGAGGCAGATAATCAAAACTGAAGAATAACACTCAAATCACAAGCTCATGAAAGCAAATAAAAGAGTAATATAGAAAGCAATGTGGCTGAATAAAAAGCCGTTGGAAGTTTTACAAGGAGGCCACTGTTTTGTTTAACAAGGAAGAGATGAATATATAATTAAATAATGATAAACTATGTAACACATTTAGTAAAAATAGGATATCTGGTTTCCTGAGATTATAAATCCGGACAGTGACACTAAATCCCATCAAATCCTTTGGTTACAAACAGTAAAAATGAAAAACTGTATGGAAAGCATAGAACCATTAAAAGATCTGTTAGTGGGAACAATTAAAGAACTGTAGCATCCTGCCTGGAATTGAACCAGGCATCTACAGTTTACTATTAACACTGCAACTCCTCTGCTCTATACACCTCATTCAGTGCTCTGTCATCCTTCAGTTCTTGTGTAGACATTATTAGCTGTTATTAATATGGCAAAGCTAATTTGAATTGCCCATCAGCTTCCCTGTATAATCCTAGTTCCTTTCCCAAGTTCCATGCTTGGCTAGCAGTGATAGCCTCAGCATGCCCATTCACTAGAGAAGGAGAATGTAGAGTAGGACCAGACCACTATTTAAAAGGTTTTGGGGAGAGCAAAAAAGCACATGAATGTAGCTAAAACTTAAAAAGGGACATGGGTGTATTGTTTTCCTGCAGGACAAAAGACTACAAGAGGTTATATCCACTGAGACTGGTAGTTTAACTATTAACACATTGCAGGAGGGAACCACCAATGTTCATTGCTGGCCAAAACCAAGTTGGAAATTGACTAGGTTTTCATCTGATCATGTGGAACCTAGCTGTAAAATCCCTGATTTCATTATCTAGCCTTTAAACGCTATATAAAACTACTCTAACAATTTTATGAACATATAGCACATTGGCTGTACTTTCTTTTGTCCTTGTTAAAATGAGATGTGTCCTTTCATGCTCCTTTTGATTGCACCCACTACTAAGCAAATGTATTTTGACTACAGACATCTGATCCCCAAGACCTAGCCTCACTATACATAGCATTCAATAGGAAAAAAAGTAAGCAACATTATTTAGATAGACCTGTTCTTTCCATATATTGATCATCATTTTTTATGTATAAGTATATGTAGAATAATCATTTTTATTGTACAATTATCCTGAATACCATCTATAGAAGCTTATTTCATAGATTTTTGTAACACTATAAAATGCAGCTTTTTGGGGTTTTGGGTGTGTGCAATAAGAAGGAAGATCTGACCCTAGTGCTAAATTAAATCCTCAACAGTTATTTCAAATTTTAGAACGTTTTCTTCCTGTTTATGCTGTTGTGATATATATTATGAATGTATAAATTAATGAGATTGAATAAAAAATGGTGAGACATTTGGATATTTATTTATGGACTGGCCACTGCCTGTGTATGAACTGAGCAATATTATGGTGCTGCCACCTTGGATCATTGAAATAATCAAGAATGATGAATAGCAATGGGCCTCAAAGAGTTTTTGAACTCTTGAAATTGACTAACTGTCTTTTTTATCTATTGTTTTACCACATTATGGTTTTGAATTTCGAAATTACTTTAACTTGTGGTTCACTAAACAGTTATCTGAGTTTGCGATCTTTGTAGATACACACACATATACTATATATACACATACTGTGTATATATATATAAACTATATATATATATATATATTTCATATATATATATATATATATATATATATATATATATATATATATATATATATATATATATATATGAAATCATGTATTGGAATGATTCCTGGACCAGTACTGCCTTTGTGATTTATACACACATATTACAGAATAGAACAGACGTTTCAGGTCCTCATCCTTGAAAACCAAAATGTCAACATTCTGTAATATGTGTGTATAATAAAAAAAACACTACATCACAAAGGGAGTGCTGGTCAAAGGAATTGTTTATTCCAATACATAATGAAATGCTGAAAATTTTACAGTGCAGCCCGCATTTATTGGGTTGGAGTGCAGGCACTGTTGGAGTGCAGTTATTTGGTCAGTATATATATATATATATATATATATATATATATATATATCCCTCTTCTGCTACTGCATGAGATCTAGCACGCATTTAGTTGCGTGTGTCGCTACAGGAGTCCTGTGCCTCCGCTATATGGGAGAGCAGGTTCACTTTAATATGGTGTGCCTCCACCCAAGGTCAGGACAGGCTGAACTGTAATACCCCTCCCTGGGAACTTCTCTGATCCGCAATACACATACACAGTGGAATGGTTGATGTGTTTATTTGGCAGGACACTATACCTTTAAATTGCAGTGATACTGGTAGCCTGCCAGCCAGGAGCAACTTCACTTAAATAACACAGTTATGGACTGCCGAAGGGAATCCCAACTTATGTGGCAGTTGCTTGAGAGCCCTAAGAAGTACTCCCTTTGGCTTTCCGTGCCCTGAAAAGAGCATGCTTTGTTCTTCAGAGCCCTGACAAGGACCCCCTTTCCTTCTGCACCCTAAAGAGAGCGTGCTTTTCTGCCACTGGGGTTCCCTATTAAGTTTCACACACAAAACTCTGGGAGTATGTACACTGTACTTGTAGTCTGCTGATTCTATATCCCAGCAGCACTTCCTTTTCTCCCAGCAGCACTTTCTCTCTCTCCCTCTTCCTTCCTGTCAGCTCACAGAGGGTGGGGCTCCTCCCCCTGCTTGCACAGAAACAATACAGAGGAGAGACAAGTGTACACAGCTCTGATATATATATATATATATATATATACACACACACATATATATATATATATATATATATATATATATATATATATGCATTTAGGGGCAGATTTACTAAAGGGCGAAGTGACTAGTGACTAACGCTGGCAAATCTTCGCCAGCGTTACCGTTTTCAGGGACTTCGCTGATTTACTAATGGGTGCAGGCGTCACTTCGCTAGCGAAGGAGATAGACACTAGCGGTGATTAGCACCATTCTGATGAATGAACGTTACTCTGCAAATTCACTAAAATGCATATTTTAACGGTACCTCTTTCGACAGACTTGCCTTCTCCTCAGACCAGGCGAAGTGCACTGGGGTGCATAGATCTTCCTCATTCTTCTGTTACTTACATCATATTTTTTAGTGGAAAAAGTTTCTAACTCCAAAAAACGCTGGCATCCTTTCCTTTTATCAAAGTGATAGCCTGCAAAAGTCCTTAAATTTTTTTTTGGGTAACCAGGTTCCCCCATATTTTTTCTAACATATGGAACATTACCTATACAGTGGGCTCATGTGTAAGGCATTATAACAACTCATTTTCTTTATTAAGGTCCCCTGGACATGTGTAATGTAATATATTTCCTGCAACATATACGTCCATTCCACTTTAATTTTCCCGCCATATGCAAATTTGCCTGAGCAAAAATCTCTAACAAAGTTGCGCTAGGCAGAATTGAAAGGCACCGCATCTTTGCTTTGTTTGCTCGCATTGCCGATGTAACACTAGCATAAATTCGACATTGTTCGTTGCCCTGGACGCAACTTTGCATTTCACTAGATTAGCGTAGTCGGAGCAAATTTTTGCCTGGTGAAGTGTTGCGATGGGTGCGAAGCCGTCACTGGCGAATTTTCACTGACTAGTAAATTTACCCCATAGAGTCCGTGAGACTGCTGCCCTTAAAGGGGATAATGCCCTGATGTTAACAGAAATATATAACATTTGCAAGTTAGAAATGTAACAGAAATAATATATAACGTTTGCAAGTTATAAATGTACTATATATATAGTTTGCAAGTTATAAATTTACTATATATATATATAGTAAACAAGGGAAAATTGTGCTCACCACTAATTCTTAAAAACATTAGGCGGGGGTGCAATGAGGCTGTGACCACAAAATACTTATAGACAAATACAAGAGGTCCTCTGCACTCAACCCATTATCAATATATTTAAGACAGAGACATTTTGTGCATACTGCTACTAAAAAATGCCTTACCCTTTAAACAAAACAGGGGTTGTTTGTCCATATATTGCAATATATTTAAGCTGGCCAACTACGTCAAAGTCATCCCGTATCTGGCCAGTCCTATGCTCAATTTTCATCTGATTCATTAAGAATTAAATTGCTTAATTATACATTTTACAAAGGGACTAAGTTTTACCTGCAACTTACTAGCTGCTTTCAAAGTAAAACTCCCAAACTTGGCTGCCCTTTTATTAGACACAAGTGGGATCACCTGACTATAGCTGGGAAGGGTGGGAGCTACAACATGGAGCTGGTCACTGCTCCTGTATAACTATAACAAACAAGGGAAAGTTGTGCTCAACACTAATTCTATATATATATATAGTCAAATGTAGCAGATAGCTGCACTCACAGGATTTGCGACAAATTCCAGATTGAAAAAATCTTTATTGAAGCTCAATAAAGATTTTTTCAATCTGGAATTTGTTGCAAATCCTGTGAGTGCCGCTATCTGCTACATTTGACTTTATTACATACTGGCAGGCACCCAGGTCTTCAACAATGGAAACGGTGTGTACCTTGGGACAGTGTGTATATATATATATATATATATATATATATATATATATATATATATATATATATATATATATATATATATATATATATATGTGTGTGTGTAGGGAAGTGTAAAATAACTACCCCTAGTATCATTGTTAGGCAGTCCCTCCATGTTATGGACACCTAGTTGGGTCCTAAAATACAGTTGGGAGGGGTACTGTTGACTCTTGCTATTTCTCACAGTGACCAGCAGATGGCACTGTGCTAGAGTATAAAAGGCTCTGAAGCCATACTTTCAGGGTCCATCTTGTGCTGGCTCTAGCCTGTGCAGGAGGCAGAGCTCGAGTGGAACCTAGACAGGTCAGGTCTAGTAAGAATAGGCTACTCACCCTTATAGATCACTCTAGGAGTGATAGTCAGTCAGGTTATTTAGCTGAGCAGCTAAATTAATGTGCTATTTTAGGTGAGTGGTATCATATTCTATATTAGCTTAATGGTCTATACTGACTTTATTCCATATCTTAGTCTAATGATGCAGATGAAATGTTGATAGACAGTTAATGAAATCATCAATACTGGCAAATTTATAAAGCTTTACGGGTTCTCCCAACATTTTCAGTTCCATATTCAGTATGCTATACTGTATAGCCAGATCTTTCACTTACATTTTATTATGTAACTAGATCCAGTACTGACATATGGATGTGACTGATGATTCTTTTGATACAGAAATGTTGCTTCATAAGAGACACAAGGTTTTTCATGCTTTCATAGGTACTTCGCCAAAGAATGTGCATTACAAATTGATTTTCTTCATTTAGAAAAGGGTAGATTACAAAGAAAATGCAAAGGGGGTTGTGGGAGCACTCCAAACCTAAATAAAAAATATGTAAAATATAATGGAAGTGCAACTGATCTGGACAATTTTACTACAAGCATAAAAAGGGGGCAGATGAATTTACATTCCTGGCCCACTGTGCTATTAGTAATTTAGTATCTGTGCAAGTGAATACATTTTTAAAAACAGGAATTTTCTGATACTGATACAATGTAATGTCACATGATCTTTGTCTGCTAATTAAGAAGTGTTAATAAAGTTATGTCTTCTTGAAGCAAGAGAAGCAGTGGCGTAACTGCTGGGGGAGCAGGGGGTGCAATTGGACCAGGGCCCGCACCCCCACAGGGCCCCCCCGGCAGATTGTGCCCCGATGTAGCCAGCTGCAGCCGCAAAGAAAATCAGTGGGGAGGGTGTGGGGGGAGCCTGCCTGCACGGCCTGCAACAGGGCTCGTCCCCACCTAGTTATATTACTGAAGAGAAGCATGGTGTCTGTGTGCAGTTTCTCCTCTGTCTAAAAGAAAGCTACAGGCTCATGTGAGATTGAGCTACCCACCTCTTAAGCTGAATGGCAAAAAAAAAACCTTTCTTTGTATGAGACTCAAGACTAGTGATGGGCAAATTTATTCGTCAGACAAGAATTCACTGTGAATTTGCACGTTTCGCGCTGGCGAATAAATTCACAAAGTTGCTGCAAAAATTTGCCCGTGTCGAAAAAATTTTGATGCCGGTAACGGTTACAAAGCCTGCAAAGATAATTTTGCTGGCAACGATAAACGGACGCCCATTGACTTTAATGGGCACCAGCATCAACTTTGACTCCAGCGCCAATTTTGATGCCAGCGAATTGTCACAGTTACGCAAATTTTTCACCAGTTTCGTAAGTTTCGCTGGAAACTGCGGTCTTCACTGATATCATTTTGAGGG
Source organism: Xenopus petersii (assembly GCA_038501925.1). NCBI lineage: Eukaryota > Metazoa > Chordata > Amphibia > Anura > Pipidae > Xenopus > Xenopus petersii. The sequence continues at coordinate 33,505,648 of CM076682.1, read as the reverse complement.
GCTGGAACTTACTATTGTGGGGTCGACAGTGAACCTGAGACATGACAGAGAGGATTTCAATAGTGTAATACAGAAATATTAGGCAGTAGCTAACGTGCATATGCAGACAAAACTGGACTTTTGGCATGCCAAGAGGTAGGAAGGTTGGTTAGTCTCCAAGCACACTTAACAGTAAGTCATGCAGTTATAAAATACAGCTGAAAATAAATGCAACTTACTTTGTTGTCCAAATCATTTGAATGTGCTATTCCAATAGCACCATGTACTACTTGGTCAACATTTCAATTACTATCAACAATGACTTCCACAGTGACCACAAGTAATCCAAAACATTATAAATAAGTGTTTCCAATACTGATTGATCGTTTATTAAATACTAATATAACTATGGGACATAATATCCAGAATACTCAGGACCTGGATTTTTTCAGATAAGGGAACTTTCCATAATTTGGATCTCCATACATTAAGGTGGTTATTTCTTATAGGTAGAGTTTGTGAGCTTTTTTGTACCTCGAGTGTTTGCTTATTTATGAAAATTTATGAAATTTATGTCAGAAAACTTGATTGAATGAGAAAAAAACTCGACTACCTCTAAGTAATCAAGTTTATAGGCTAAAAACCTTGAATGTATCAGTTTTTGAGCACAAACTCCCAAAAATCGTGAAGGCAAAAAACATATTCAGATAATAAAAGGGACCTTTGCCTTTGACTTTTACATGTATTCAACAGGTTTTAGCTGGAGTATTTTCGGATTTGGCCTTTTAGCAGCATCAGGGCATAAAATAAATCTTGAAAAATTTGAGTTTTTCGTGAAAAAGACAACTCCACCTTTAATAAATAGCCCACCAAGTCTGCTTAAAATAAATTTAAACATTAATGGGGTTACATATCAAATGTTGAGTTGTTTTTTCAATGAAAAATTATTTCTAGAGAAAAAAAAAACTTGAAAAATTTGAGTTTTTTTAAAAAACTCTAAGGGGCAGATTTATCAAGGGTCAAATTGAAAATTTGAAGTAAAAAAATTGGAATTTCAAGCTATTTTTGTGTACTTCGACTATCGAATTGGCCAAAATTCAATTAAAGTTCGAAAAAAATTTGACTATTCGAATATCAAATTTATCATGTACTGTCTATTTAAAACTTTGACCATTCGCCATCTAAAAACTGGCAAATTGCTGTTTTAGCCTATGAGGTACATCCTAGAACCTAATTGAAATCATTTGGTGTGGAGTTAGCTCCAGGGCTCCCTTTTGGCACACAAGGGATGTTTTTTGGGGCAAATCCTTTGATCCAAATTCGATCAAATGAATTCGATCTGAACAATTCGAATACAGCTTATTTACCCTACTCAGCCTATTTAATACATTTTGATTGGTGTTTTTTTATTCGAATTTTGAAGTTATGGGAGTTCAAATTCGACCCTTGATAAATCTGCCCCTAATTGTTTGAGATTTATTATACCATAAAGTTGGAAATAGCTTGAATCCAAAAATACACCATTTAAAACCTGTTGAGTTCATGTAAAAGTCAATGGTAGAGGTCCCTTGAACCATTTGAAGATGTTATTAGCCTTCATTGATGTTCACATTTTTTTTGGTGGGTTTCGCTCAAAAACGTAATCAATTTGAGCTTTTTACATCAATTTTTTTTCTAAAATTAGAAACCATTCGAGTTGTTAGTTGTTCATTCAAAGTCTAAGTAAACTGCGTGAATGTCATGGGTCAGCTATATTGTAAAACTTCTCTGTAGGGGTCTTTTACATTTGTGTTTATATTTTTTTCAAGAAAAGGGACCTTGATATATCTAAAAGGGAGGGAAGAAGAAGAAGCTTTTGGATGCCTTATGCACTTATGACAGAATACAGTATACTTATATAAATGAAAAAAGCTGTTGCACAAACAGGATCTTGCAAAAGATGTTTCAACACTTTATTTCACCAATCAATGTTTTGACCCTCACAGGGGTCTTTATCAAGATACTGACAATAGCAATTAACAAGCTATATATAGACTCACAAAGCCACGCCATGTCACCACCCCCACCAAGTGAAAAAAGTCCAAAAGATCAGGCATAGCCTTCCCAGCATGCTCCATAGTCCAAAGTTAGAACCTAAAAGTGAAACATACATTGTAAGATAACCATAAATGACAGTATAAGAGAAAAAGTTAAAATTATAAATATGTATCAAACATTAAAAAATACTCCATCAGCGGCTATTTAAGAATGATACAAAATAACAATATTCATTAAGACCCTTAGGGGAAACGGAATTCAGAGTCTGCATCCAGAGAGTTTCCCTTTGTAGCAACAGTTTTGACCAATTACTTTCTCTTGTAGGTTTGGTTACCATGTCAATACTCATAAAATCAAAAGTCGGTGGGCTATGTCCTTTTTCAAGATAATGTTGATACAGGGCAATATCATTTCTGCCTGTATCGAAAGCTGCTCGTAGTGATGAGCGGTGATTACCCATCAGCTACCTTAGACTATATTGTGTCTTCACTACATACATGAGACCACATGGGCAGATAATTATATAAACGACATGGGTACTTGTACACATAATTCTATGTTTAATGGGATTGTTTTGCCTGAATGTGGATGTTTAAATACTGGACCAGTTATCATATTCCGATATGTTGTACAGCCCGAACATTGAGGGGCAGATTTATCAAAGGTCGAGGTGAATTTTTGCCACTAAAAAAAAAAAATCTAATTTTAAGCAATTTTTTGTGTACTTAGACTAGGAAAATTCAATTTGAATTTGAAAAAACTTTAAAAATTAGACTTGACCATTCCCCATCTAAAACCTGTCAAATTGCTGTTTTAGCCTATGGGGGACCTTCTATAACCTATATGGAGTGCATTGGTGGACTTTCTAATATCTAAGTTTTTTTTTGCGAATAACTTTCAATCGAATGCACTATTACTTCAATTCGTACAATTCTAATTCGACCGAACACAGACCTTTTAAATAGAAAACTGACTTATTCGACCAAAAAAATACTTTGACTTAATTTCGGTTGGTCTTTTTGAATTCGATTTTCAAAGTTTCTTAAAATTCAACCCTTGATTAATATGCCCCTTATAGCAATCTTTTTTCGAAGGGGCAAGAAGATAAGGTTGTTTTACATAACAACATTGTGGGTCCGAGGGCATCAAGATTTCTCTCAAATTTCTCCCTCTACTGTACCCCATAAGGGCTTTTGGCTCAATACCTTTGGCAAGTTTTTATCACTGCCCAAAATTTGCCAATTCAGATCCACTATATCCCGTATAGGTTTAGATGCCGTTGTATACTGGGATGTAATTACCAATCATTCCATTTTTTCTTTTCAACAGGTTTATATGCATTATGTATATATATATATATATATATATATATATATATATATATATATATAAAGCCTGATCCAGTAACTTATGTTTATAACCACGTTCTTGAAATCTCCCATAAGTCTCACACAATTGGGTCTCACAAGTATTAGTATTATCATGTAGGGTATGCAAGAATTGTGAATACGGTACACTATTCTTTGACTATATATATATATATATATATATATATATATATATATATATATATATATATATATATATATATATATATATATATATATATATATATATATATATATATATATATCCAGGAAAGCTCTGGCATACAGCAATGATATTTGCCATTTTATTTTTATTTTTTAACTAACAATTTATTTTGAAAAGATGTACTTTTTCTCTGTAATAAGGCTATGTACTTAATGTTTACTAAGCCGGCATAAATCCATGTTGATGGCAAAACAATCCTGCTTGGTTTCCTAATGCTTAATTGTTTTTATTAGCTTTAAGGCATTGTGCTCCACATAATGGAACAAACCCTTATCTGGAAAAACTCCTGGTCTTGAGCATTTCTAATAACAGATTCTATATCCGTAATAGCAATTATATACAAATCTCATTCACATTTCACATAGTTGGAGTATGCAATAAGGGGTTATTTTTGTCATGAGAACTTTTGTACATGCAAAAACTTAGAAAAGTGCTCTGGAAGGTCCCCATAGGCTAACATTGCACTTCGGTAGCTTTAATGTGGCGAAGTATGAAGTCTAAGTTTTTTTTAAAGAGAATGGTCGAATAGTCGAACGATTTTTACTTCGAAACGTTCGAATCATTCGACTAATTCGATGGTTGAAGTACCCGAAAAAATACTTCGAAATTCGAATATTTTTGCATTCGAACTATACACTCGAGCTTAGTAAATCTGCCCTGTAATGTTTCTCTGCTGGAGGAGCAAAGAAGCAACCAGTACCTCTCAGTGCCTCCTGGTATTTACATGACTGGAAATTGCATAGATATGAAAATTTTCAGTTGAGAAACTAGTGGCAGTGAGAGGCAGTTTCTATTGATGTGACTGACAGGTGGTACAAGGTGGCATTTTGTTACGTATTACTTGTACCATTGGCCAAAAAAAACAGCAAACAGTTCAGGGTCTGTAGTTTTCTATTTTCCTACCACCCTAATTCTAAAAAGGAAAAAAAATCAGGAAAAAAATAAATTCAAATGATGAATGCAAAGTCATTCATCAGAAATAATCTTGTGAGTCAAAAGGGAGCCCTGGAGCTAACGCCACCCTGAAAGTGCCAATAAATCCAGGGTTCTTACAGCTGGCTGTTTCAAAATCGCACCACAGACGTGCGGCCAAAGAACCATACTCTAATGCTGTTTTAACTCTGAATTCTGGAAGTGAGGCTAACATTTTTTGCTGCAACGCACATTTGATTGATCTTGACCATTGAAGAAATGGACATTTGCCCAGTTGTGTTTGCTTTGACAAATCAGATGCAAATCTTGTGAAAGTGACATTGTGCTCGGACACAATTACTGTGGCAATGAGGAAATAATGGTGCACTGGCAATTGTAAATGAGCCCTATTGTCACTTTAACAAATGTATAATTTCAAAATTGTTTAAAATCAGTAAGATGAAGTTAGAATGTAACTCTAGAATAATTTCATATAGGTATGGGATCAATTGTCCAGAAATCGTGGGACCCTAGGTTTTTTTCGGTGTTCTGATCAGCATACCTTTACATGTTCATATATTTTGAGTCCCATATATTAAACATCGAATTGTAGTGTTATAAGAACTTTCTGAAACCACAGTTAAACTCTATTTCTCTAAAACCATGAATGCATGAGTTATTAAAAGATCAGGACAAAAAAGGACGAATGAAAAAAAATGTTAAACAATGTGCTGAAAAATACAAATATCTCTACATTTTCAGACAATTACTATCGGAAAAAACCTAGAAACCTCTGGTTAAAAAAAGGTCCCATTGCCATCTATTGGACTTCGGCTGCTTTTGCTTTTGTTTTGTATTAGAGATTTATGTTGTTTTTCACAGTTGAGGGCCTATTTACTTTGCTCGAGTTAAGGAGTAGAGGAAAAAAACTTAGAATTTCAAATGTTTTTTTTGGCTACTTCGACCATCGAATGGGCTACTTCGACCTTCGACTATGACTTCGACTTCGAATCGAACAATTCAAACTAAAAATCGTTCGACTATTCAACCATTCGATAGTCGCAGTACTGTCTCTTTAAGAAAAAACTTCAACCCCCTAGTTCACCACCTAAAAGCTACCAAAGTCAATGTTAGCCTATGGGGAATGTCCCCATAAGCTTTCTAAGCTTCTTTGGGTCGAACAAAAATCGTTCGATCGATGGATTAAAATCCTTCTAATCGAACGATTCGAAGGATTTAATCGCTCTATCAAACGAATAGCGCTAAATCCTTCGACTTCGATATTCGAATTAGAAGGATTTAACTTCGACAGTCGAATATCGAGGTTTAATTAACCCTCGATATTCGACCTTAAGTAAATTTGCCCCTTGATATGTCTAAATTTTTTGTGTTTTAGAGAAGTTTAAAAAAATTATTTTTAGAGACAAAATGTGATTCCTGAAAAAAAAAAGGAAATCCAAATATAAATTCATTAAACACAAAAGGATTGTCTTGACACCAATATGGATTCATGCAGCTTAGTTATTATGACAAGTTTCTTTTTTATTCAGAGATCAGGATTCTGGATAATCCTATACTGGTGTAGTTATTTAACCAGCATGTCACTAATTCTATAAACTCTTATTCTTATAAGTTATTAGCAGTTTTTTTTCCAGTTACATAATAAGTATGGCAAAACTCTGAAAATGACAGGATTTCTCCAGTGCAAAAAAAAAATAAACCTGCATTTTTTTCAAGTGAAATAAAATGCATGGCAAAATTATAATTCAGAGTCTATTTTCTGCATTTTTTCTTCCATTTGAAAACCGCTAGAGACTAGTACATCACATGCAAACCCCCCTCATGGCTGCAGTTACACTGGAATTGTTGAAAGAAATTGCGTCCGAATTGCGCTCATAAATGACCTTAGTATTTCCCAGGTCTACTCCTATTTTTTAGCACATAGGTGGATTCATTTGCATAGAGATAGTGCTAGTTTTTTTCTTCTGCAGTAAAAATCTGATACTAACTGAAAATACTTTTGTTGAAACACCTCTAAAAATTAAATCATTGTATTCTGCAGGTTCACGCTGTGCCCTTTCCTTCTTTTAATATAATACCTTTAAAAAAAAGCACTCACACACACATACACACATGCACGTCAGGAATCCAGCAGCTCCTTTTGACGCCCCCGGACAGTATTTTCAGAACTCATTTGTTTGAGGGGTTTTAATCTACAGACAGTGAAAAGTTGCACCTGCTGTGATGTCGTCAATCACGCCAGGAGGAAAAATAGTGGCATGATTTGTTATCTGTTATTTCCCTTGCTGTGGTGACTGTCTTCCCAGTGCCAAGTCTGTCCTTAAGGCCATCACTTATAGCGACCACTGTCTGTCAAAACCACAGCCAACTTTAAGGGCTGTCTTTGTTGGAGCAGACAAATGAATATGACCTTTAACAATAAAATAGGCACCTACTGAGAGAGATGAAACAGCAGCTAAAATTAAGAACACCGTACAGCAGTCTCAAACAGTCGAAGAAAAAAAGTTTGGAAGTTGAACTATTACTTAATTATAAAAAGAAGCTGCAAGTAGATCTTCTCAATAATAAAAGAGATATGCTCAGGAATATTGATTAAAAACAAAGGGCTATAACTTCAATTCTCCCAGAGATGATCCTTCGTGCTATGAAATATAAATGGGATTATTGATAGGTTTCATACAACAAAGAGAAGTGAGGAGAGAGAGAGAGAGAGAGGAAGGGGTTAAATTCGGATGCCATAAGATGGCTTAGGTAAGGGCTGAAACTTTCTATGGCAATTTTCTATAGATAGAAACAGTGTACAAATCATTTATGAATATTCCAGAAGGGCAATGGAAAAAGATAAGAACGCAGCGGCAGAGCTTTGATTTACACTAATAGCTACTTCAAAAGATCTTCAGAAAAGTGCCTCTGCCTGGGTAGTTATTTTATATGAGGCAGCCATTGATATTTTGTAGTGTTTTAAAGCACAGAGTGAGAATTCCAGGCAACGCACTGGAAAGACCACAGCAGTTTGTGGTTTAAAAGGCTCTTGTAACCTAACCTTACAAGTGGTCAGCGGAGACTATACTGCACAGAGCAACACAAATCAATCTCATTGAGCACTTTTCGGGTAATATAATATTCTGTCTGTGACAATAATGAAATTAGCTGATGGATTTTGTTTTAAATGTTGAAATGCCATTTGAATTTTTAATGAAGCTGCCAGCATATACTGCATGTACGTTTTGTGGTTTTACGCGAAAAGGGGAAAAAAAAGAGAATTGATTGTGTATGGCAAACATTGGGAAATAGTCTAAGCAAGATGTATGGCTATAGCTTGTGATATGCCTAAAGCACAGCCAATCACTGCAACTCCTCAATGGTGCTGTAACAGTGGTGCTCTAGTAACAGAAAGGACAAATCTTTATCATTATTTAATATAAACAACACCACTATAGGCAAACAGAGTATGTTATGGCTTACAAATGTTAACACATGCAAATAAAATAAACAAGTTAGGCCACACTAGCAATAGGCTCATCCAGCACTTAAGGGGTTAAAGGAGTGTTTTCTTGAGGTGTGAGGGTCTATTAAGTTGCAAATGAAAGTACGTTACACTAAACTTTCTTATGACAACTTTCCGGTGCATAACATTAATAATATGGGGCAGATTTACCAAGGGTCGAAGTGAAAATTCAAATTAAAAAAATGTTTAATTTCAAGCTATTTTTTGTTTACTTTGACTAGGGAATAGTCAAATTCGAGTTGAATTTGAAAAAAATGTAATCAAATATCGAAATTTATCTTTAAAAATTCAACTTTTGACCATTCAAAATCTAAACCCTGCTGATTTGACGTTTTAGCCTATGGAGGACCTCCTAGAACCTATTTGGAGTCAATTGGTGGACTTTGAAAAATCAAAGGGTTTTTTTTTTGGAAAAACTTTGAATTGAATTTGATCAAATACGATGTTACTTCAATTCATATGATTCAAATTCGTACGAAAACAGCATATTCACCGGAAAAAAACTGATTTTTTTTTAATGCATTGTGGCTGGTCTTTTTTTATTCAAATTTCGACGTTTTTTTTTTATTGAAATTCGACCCTTGATAAATCTGCCCCTAAGTGATGAGAAAACCTTTATCTACAATGTTTCTTACCCCTCCCTTCCCTCTACAGGAATGTACACACCATACAATCTAAAAGGACAAATTAAGTCTCATTTATACTAACTTGCATTAAAAGAAAGACATTCTACTTCTAAGCAACTTTCCAATATATATTAATACAGAATCTTGGTGGTTAAGCAGCATCCATGTGACAGTTTCTATTCTTTGCCCTGGTGGGTGTGGCTGTAAAAACAATGGCAGACCTTCAAAAGAATATATTGGCTTCTGCTACATTGTTTTTGTAGTTCAGAAAGGGATAGCACATACTGTTTCCTATTGCATTTACAAATAACTACATTTTCTTTCATTAAGCAACATTGTACTTTTGGCTACAGCGCCTTCAAATAATACCGATATTTTTATAGGGCTTGTAAAATCTGTTTCTACAACTCATTGCTTCACATTTTCTATTTTGTCTTGCATAGATAATTCCTTTTAAATAAACTTCTTGTTGCACATTTGTTGCTCTTAATAGTATTTTTGCTGAAATCTTTGTAAATCGAAGTTAAAGTTTACAAAGATCCTGCTCATATACCGTAACTACACAAAAAAATTCTTTAAATGTATTACCCTTAAATCATTAAGGCGCCTTTTATTAAAACTCTAGATTTTACCTTTTTCTGCAGTGTGAGAAAATCCCAGCAAAAAATTTAGAGTTCACGAATTTTAATTTTCAAGATTTAGGATGTTATAAACATAAGAGGGCCCATTTACTTAGCTCGAGTGAAGGAATAGAATAAAAAAAACTTTGATTTTCGAATGTTTTATTTTGGCTACTTCGACCATCGCATTGGCTACTTCAACCTTCGAATCGAACGATTCGAACTAAAAATCGTTCGACTATTCGACCATTCGATAGTCGAAGTACTATCGACCTCCTAGTTCGCCACCTAAAAGCTACCGAAGTGCAATGTTAGCCTATGGGGAAGGTCCCCATAGGCTTTCTAATGTTTTTTAGGTCGAAAAAAAATTGTTTGATCGATGGATTAAAATCCTTCGAACTATTTGCGGTAATCCTTCGACTTCGATATTCGAAGTCGATGGATTTACATTCGACAGTCGAATATCGAGGGTTAATTAACCCTCTATATTCGACCCTAGGTAAATCTGCCCCATAAATTTTGAGTTCACAAATATGAGTTTCAAAAACTCAAACCAAATTCAAACTCAAATATAACATTTCAGCATGTTAACGTTAACAAATCTATATATAGAAGTAAATGGGAGTTTTATTAGCATTAGAATTGTTAAGATTAATTCAAATTGAAAATGATTGGCAGAACAAAGCAATTGGCTGTGTTTGAGTTTTTTTTATGTTTTTATGTGATTGAGTTTTTTACAAATTAGCACACATTTGAGATTTTTAGTTTTTTTTTTTTATATATATATTTTACCTACCAGCTATTTAACCTGGTGATAGTTTCCGAAGAAAGGTTTTTCTTTTTGTTCAGTTTGTACTACAACCTGGCTAGCTCTCCTGTTGCTTTACTGCCTCCAGGAAGGCTGTTTCAAGACAGAGAAAACATGAATTCTGTTTCTAAAGAGTGGTAGAAGTGCAGCAGTTCTCACTGTCTGAAGAAAAAAAAAAAGGAAAAGAATTTTCAGAGGGCATTTCAGATAGCCCTAGGGACACCTAAAGCTATACTAAATACTTGTGAAAATCGAAACCCTTGGGGAAACAACAGCAAGTGCTAAAATCTTTGAAAGAGTACAAGAGTTTCTTGTAGGCTCCACTGTTACGTGTCCAGTGCTAACTGCAAAGTTATGTACGTGACTGCCATTTCACAGGAGTAAGAGGTTAGGCTTTGCTGAGGTGCTGGAACATAAGGGAATTCTGAAAATCATAGATCCTATGTGAAGACATAGAACTATGGCGGTAATACAGAAAGAAGCATGCACAGATATGTCTTATCTGAGAACCATTATTTAGAAAGATCTAAAATACATTACCATATGCTACAGTGTCCCATTTCATTAAATATTTCTTCCTATTTTGACTGTTTTGCTTTTAAATAAACACATGTTCTTTGTGCTTCAAGTTGTCTGAGTTGCCAGCAATACATATTGAATGCAAAATTATTAGACAATTTTTTATGTTTAACTCTATGCATAATTTACCTGATTTTCATTGTCTGACAATTCTACACTAAAGGAATCGAAACAGATATCAGCAGCACACCGTAGATATGAACAAACGTGTGTTTTATTGCATCAAATCATTTCAAACAGGGCAACGTTTCGGGCCACCCGGGCCCTTTATCAAGCCTAGTGTTATAATCCCCACAACCATATTTAAAGCATGAGGTGAGGGTGTGGTAAAAAAGGGCCACTCCCTCTTCCTGTGACATCATACAAAATCAGTGTTACTTATTTAACCCATGATGGTTAAAAAACTTTCTTATATATAAAAAATTTATTAAAAATTGTTAAAACTATATATAAAGACTTTAGTCCATTGCAGTGAACTCCATAAAGTGTCCATCTTCACCTAGTGTTCCACACACTTAAAAATGTAGTGATAAAAAGTTGTGTCAGAAATTTGTGCACAAAATTTTAAAAGGACATAAAAAAGACCAATTGAGATAAACTCTAATAGTGAGCGATACAAACTTTGATAAATAGAGAAAAAAAATTGCTACTTTATATAAAAGTTATATTTTAAGTGATTAACAGCCCATTTGGCGAAATACACCCCAAAATACATAATACATAATACATTCGAGCAGTATATTCTTTGTCACCTGAGGCACACTCCATATCCATTCCGCATACCGTACTCAGTACACACCCGAGATACATAATGATATGCCTGGAAATGATGTCGGCACTCAGGATATCTGCTATCAGTAACCTTTGAAAAAAGAGGGAGAAATACTTTACTAATAAACAGTCACATTCTCATGTTAAATACAGGACATGTCTCTCTAACTAAGAACTAAACATGGCAGGTGTGTATTCTCTATTGAGGCCCCGAGGCCAAATGGTATCCAACTTGTGAATCCACATCATCTCAAGCTTCTTGAGTTTAAGTAATCTGTTTCCACCCCTTCTAGGTTCTTCTACAGAATCAATTACTTGAAACTTCAGCTGACTTATGGAATGTCTGGCTGTATGGAAATGTGAAGGGACTGGTAATGCCATTAGGCCCCTGCGTATAGTAGATTTATGCTTGGATATCCGATCCCGAATTTTTTGAGTGGTCTCTCCCACATACAACAAACCGCATGGGCATTTCAACACATAGACCACATATGTTGATTCACAAGTGTAGTAGTTATTAATCATGTACTTCTTGCCCGAATGTGGATGGAAGAAACAACAACCCTTAGTAATTGAATTGCATTGTGTGCAATTCAGGCAAGGGAAGGTTCCAAATTTCGGATTTTGTAAAAATTTTTGTCTTGGGCCTTTTTTTACTCCCCACATCTGCCTTTACCAACTGATCCTTCAAACTTCTCCCCCGTCTATATACCAAAAAGGGTGCCTCACGAAAAGCTGCCACATCTGGATGGCACGATCTCAGTAAATGCCAATGCTTACGAATGATGTTACCTACCCGCCTACTCGCTGTGGTGTAAGTAGTCACAAAGGCCAATCTCTCACCTTTCTTAGTATCTCTCCTAACTGGGGCCAATAATTCACTTCTATTCTTATTCTGTAATTTATCCATGTTCATTTCAATAACCCCTTCCGGGTATCCCCTCTGTCTAAATCTCTCTCTCATCTCCCCTGCTGTGCCTTGATACTCAGCTTCATTACTTACGATGCGTTTCAACCTTGTAAATTGTGACAGGGGTAGTGAGGTTTTAAGCGAGTCCGGATGGAAACTACTGTAGTGAAGGAGATTATTCCTGTCTGTTTCCTTTCTAAAAAGATTTGTCTCAAGGCTAACACCTCTTCGAATTATTTGCAATTTTTTTTCTCTATTTATCAAAGTTTGTATCGCTCACTATTAGAGTTTATCTCAATTGGTCTTTTTTATGTCCTTTTAAAATTTTGTGCACAAATTTCTGACACAACTTTTTATCACTACATTTTTAAGTGTGTGGAACACTAGGTGAAGATGGACACTTTATGGAGTTCACTGCAATGGACTAAAGTCTTTATATATAGTTTTAACAATTTTTAATAAATTTTTTATATATAAGAAAGTTTTTTAACCATCATGGGTTAAATAAGTAACACTGATTTTGTATGATGTCACAGGAAGAGGGAGTGGCCCTTTTTTACCACACCCTCACCTCATGCTTTAAATATGGTTGTGGGGATTATAACACTAGGCTTGATAAAGGGCCCGGGTGGCCCGAAACGTTGCCCTGTTTGAAATGATTTGATGCAATAAAACACACGTTTGTTCATATCTACGGTGTGCTGCTGATATCTGTTTCGATTGGATGATTTGGCCCTGTAACAGGCGTGGGTCCTTCAGTACAGCACCTGGTACCGCAAAGGTATGTGTTCAAGGTTTTAAGCTCTCCACCTTGGTTTCTGCAATTCTACACTAAAGAACATGAACCGAGAAAGTAGACTCTATCATGCAGACTGCACTTAAGAGGATTATATTTTCTTAGTAGACTAAGGGGTAGATTTATCAAGGATTGAAGTGAAAATTAGAAGTAAAAAAATTCAAATTTCCAGCTATTTTTGTGTACTTCGACTATCGAATAGGCAAAATTTGATTCAGATTTGAAAAATTAGACTATTCGAATATCGAAATTTATCATGTACTATTTCTTTAAAGCTTCGACTTTCAAATTCGATCCAATGCGATAAAACTAAAATTCCAACGATTCGAATACAACCTAGTCACCCGAAGTAAAAAATGTATAAATACATTTTTATTGGTCTTTTTTTATTCGAATTTCGAAGTTATGGGAATTAAAAAAAAAAATCAATTTTTTTCGAATTTCGACCCTTGAAAAATCTGCCCCTTAAAGCATGGTTTTCCACATTATGGAAAATCCATTATCTGAATAGTTCCTGGTACCAAGCAATCCAAATCCATTCCTGTACTGTTGTACTGAGTACTGATTGGAAAAAATAAGTGTATGGGAAGAACTGAACTTTTATTAGCTTGTATCCTATAAATAACGCAAATTGTTACACACAGATATTTTACTGGAATTGTATCTATACTGTAAGGGGCAGTTTTATCAATGGTTTGAATTGAAAATTTTAATTTTTAAATTGGAATTTTGAGTTTATTTTATTGTAATTTGACTAGTGAATAGTCCAAATTCGATTTGAGTAAAAAAAAAGTGTTATCATGTACTGTCCCTTTAAGAATTCTAATTTGACTATTCGTCATCTAAAACCTGTGAATTGGTGTTTTAGCCTATGGGGACTTCTTAAAATCAATTTGGAGTCGTTTGGTGGACTTTTGGAAAAAACATTTTTTTTTTAAATTTTTTTAAACTTTTTTGGTAAAAAAACTCGAATCGAATTTGACTCAAGTTTGCAGCTCAGTCCTATTCACCAGGTTTTTAAAAAATACCTTTTTTTTAAATAAATTTAGATTGGTCATTTTCTTTCAAATTTTGAGTTCATGGAAGTTCATGGGAGTTTTTAGAAACTCCCATAAGCTCGAAATTCGACCCTTGATAAATCTGCCCCTAAGTGTGCAATGCAGCTCTTAATTTCACATTTTTACCTTAGCTTGTTAGTATTTAAATTTGATACTCCATTGAAACAATGTATCTTTATAGATTTGGGATTTAAATACGTACAAGCCCCCTATAATCATAATGTGATTAAAGGTGGGCATGCATTGGCCATTAAAAACTGCCAATGGACTCAGCAGCTTATCGGCCTATGTATTATGCGCTCCAAAGGGCCTACTTGATGAAACCTGGTTGATAATATGACGTACAGTATATTGATCGGGCAGGTATGAAAATCCTGTTGGAGTAAGGACAGCATTGGCTCTTGGATGTGGCCTCAACCCAATGGCCCAGAGGGCCAAACAATTGAATCAACCTATCACCCACCTCAATGTGGACGTATCATTTGTCAAGCTCACAAAACAAGCAGATTTTTCAGTGTATGGCCATCTTAGCTTTTTTTTTTTTTTAAATAATTTTTTTATTCATTTTAACATTTTGTAAAACTTACAACTTGCCCACATAGGGCCAAAACATAGTATACTTGGCATTGTTACAGACATGCAGAGCTTCATTGCGTATTAATACATTGACAAATCGCTCTCCCATTAAGCTCCTCTTACTGCATACTAAGACACTTATAATTTTCCTATACATCAAAGTACTCATATACAGTTTCTTTTGTTTCACTACCTCCCTCTCTACCTTCATCTCTGTTCTCAATTCTTTCCCCACATATCACATTCTAACCACGTCCCCAAAAATAAATTACCTCTTATTCATCCTGTGTTGGAGAGCTCTCCCTTTGCACCTCTATTAGATCCCAGTTATACCATATTTTATTAAATATGTCTATATTATCATGTTTCAGAGCCGTTAGATAATCCATCCTACGTATAAACCTCATCCTATCCAAGAACTCCTGTTCCGTGGGAGGTCTGGGAGCCTTCCAATGTTTTGCAATTAGTCCCCTTGCCGCTGTTAGAATATGATTCACCATCCTCTGAGATGGATTTTTTAATTTCGGGACTCTATCTCCTAAGATAAATATCAGAGGATCCAAGTGTACTGTTATCATTATCACCCTTTCTATATATCCCTTCACCATCCTCCAATATCCATCCAGTTTACAGCATCCCCAAAACATATGTAACAGGGAACCCTCTTGTTCTTCACATCTCCAACATACTGGGGTTGAAGTATCCGGGAATAATTTATGTAATAATAATGGGGTGTGATACCATCCCATAATGATCTTGTAAATGTTTTCCTTGACTGAGGCACATATTGAGGTTTTCCCTGCATTTTCCCATATTCTCTCCCATCTTGGAATTGTAATCTCCCTGCTCAGGGCCTCTGACCAACGGGTCATATATTTATGTGATGTTTGTGCCACGTCGACCTTGTTAATGATGTAGTACCAACTTGTGATCAGTCCTTTTTGCTGTGGGGATTGTTTGCATAGTTTCAAAATAGGGTGCAGTGGAGGGAGCAATAGATCTGGGTAAACTGATTGTGCATAATGCCTCAATTGCAAATATAGATATTTAGAGAGTCTATTTGCTCCCTCCATATGCACCAGTTCACCATATGTTTTCATCTTTCCATCCGATTGTCGAAAGAGAGACTTCAGCTGTGTCAGCTTAGCTTCTGTCAATATTCCCTTGGTAGGGAAAGTAACTCCTGGGGGGAACTCTGGATTTCCAACTAATGGGATTAGTGGAGATTTCTGTTGATTGCACCCTACCAGTGTCGCCACCTTATTCCAACACCCGGCTGTATGTTTCATGGCTTCTAAGAGGAGGGTGTATGGTGCTTGGTTGTATTTTAACCATAACATGCAATTAGGGGAGCCAATCTGTGGATAGGTTCTTTCAATTACAGCCCATTTTGTTAGTGGCACCTCTGTTATCCACCCTAGTATCTGCTTCGCTTGGGTTGCTAAATAATAGTGTCTTAAGTTGGGTACTGCCAGCCCTCCTTCTGATTTTGCTGCCATTAGTACCTGTCTTTGCACCCTATGTCGTTTATGACCCCATATGAAGTTCATTATTGCCCTTTGTAACTCTTACAGAACACGTCTAGGAGGTGCTATCGGGAGAGTATCAAATAAATATAATAAACGGGGTAGTACATTCATTTTCACGGATGATATTCGCCCAAACCATGACAGGTTATATTTGTGCCAACTAAGTAATTCTTTCTTTATTGTTTCTATCAGCTTTGTATAGTTGACCGAGTACAATGTTTTATAACTCGGGGTCAGTTGTATACCTAGGTATGTAATGCTCTTATCCTGCCATTTGTATGGAAAGTTCAGCTTTAATAGTTTAAGCGGGGGGCCCTGAATGTTAATTGGGAGTGCCTCTGACTTAGAGTCATTGGTCTTGTATCCAGAAAGTTTTCCATATTCTTGTAATGTGGCATGTAAGTTAGGGAGGGATGTTTGAGGGCAGGATTACGTCGTCCGCATATAGGGCGATCTTATATTGCCGGTCCCGAATCTGAACTCCATGGATATCTATGTGGCTTCTGATTCTCTGTGCCAGGGGCTCTATGCTTAAGGCAAATAATAAAGGGGACAGCGGACACCCTTGTCTGGTTCCATTTAGGATACGTATGGGTTGTGATATGTTTGGGGCCATTTTTATTTTAGCTACTAAATTCCCATACAATGCTGATAGAATTGTAATAAATTCCCCCTTAAAACCCATGCTGTCCAGTGTACCAAACATGAAGTCCCACCTTAAACGATCGAACGCCTTCTCGGCGTCCAGACTCAGGAGTACCATAGGGTTGTCCCTCCTGTTTGCCACATCTAACAGATCTATAATTCTCCTGGTATTGTCCCCTGCCTTCCTCCCTCTCATAAAGCCCACCTGGTCTAAGTTTATAAGCTTAGGGAGAAACTGATTCCGTCTCTTTGACAGTATCTTGGTTAGGATTTTATAATCTGAGTTTAACAGGGAAATTGGGCGGTAATTAGAGCATCTGGTATGATCCTTTCCCTCCTTAGGGATAAGTGTGATAAATGATTCCTTAAAAGTAGAGGGGATTTCTTGGCCCTTTAAAAAGCAATTAAATAAATGCGACATATGGGGTTGTAGTATTTGTTGATATGTCTTATAATAATTATATGTTAGACCATCCGGTCCTGGGGCCTTAGATGTCGGCATTTCCTTAATTGCTTCAGTCACCTCCTCCTCTGTCACCTCTGCATTAAGTATCTCTATCTCCTCCTCCTCTAACACTGGAAGGTCCAATGATTCTAAATATTTTTGCATGGCCTCTACACCTGTGATTCTACCCTCTGATTCTGGGGACAAGTTATACAATCTCTGATAATACAAAGTAAATTCCTCTAAATTTTGCTGTTGATCAGACGTAGGACCTGCCGGGGTATGAATAATCTGCGGCGTATTAAGCCATTTTCTTTGCCTTAACTTCCTAGCTAGTAGAGTGTGGGGTTGATTTGCCCTCTCATAAAAAATCTGTTTCCCATTAATGAGACTTTTTTCCGCCTGTTGAATCTGTAAATCTTTTATCTCATTTCTAAGCTGTACAATTCTAATCAACCGCCTCTTGGTGGGATTGGTTGCTTGCTTTTTCTCATTTTCCTTTAGTAGGATTTCTTTCCCTTGTATATGTAGTCGGGATGATCGTTTAAGAGCCGATCCCAGTGATATTATTTGCCCCCTGATAACTGATTTATGGGCTTCCCACAGCATTCCCTGTGAATCTACCGATCCCATATTTATTTTAAAATAATCCAATATTGTATCCTTCACTTTATCCCTTATCTCTGGTATCTTAAGCAGATAGTCATTTAAACGCCATATGTGCATTTTTTTTTCACGCTGTCCCAACCCTATTGTTATTTCCACTGGGGCATGGTCCGACCATGTAATAGAATGGATTCGAGAAAACTGTTGAGGAGTACACATAGGAGACGATAAAAAAATGTAATCAATTCTGGTATGCACTTGATGTGCATAGGAATAGTGTGTGTATTCTCTGCCCACCGGATGCTCCACCCTCCATATATCTATTAGTGCATGAGCCTTAAGTAATTCTCTGAATTTGTGAGACATTTGCTCTGTAGATTGTGCTACCTTACTTTGGCTCATTTTTTGTCTATGGCCATCTTAGCTTAAGCAAATCCCTAACGAGAAGGGGAAGAGTGCAGAGTGCTAAAGGAGAAATAGTGTGCTCCCAGTCTGGCCGTGGTCTGCACCTTGTGCAGGATAAAGAACTCTGGCATGAGATGTAGACCAAAGTCTCAGCGGGCACCAGCAAATCCTGTCCTTGCCACCTGCCATAGAGCAAGCTGTAAAGACAGGGCTCCATTATGGTCCGTGTCCTCTGCCACTATCTGACATATGAAAAATAAGGGATCTACATGCATCCCCTTCCCACCCTGCAGGTCTCTGTCTTCCCAAATGGAACATAAAGACCAATAGTAATTCTGCAAGGCAGGTCTACAGTGAATGGGTGCACTTGAGACATTGTAATCAAAAAGTACTAAGATAGAGCTCTAAAACATGTCCTCTGTTTCAAATATATCATGTGTTTATAATTTAAAAAACCAAAATCAAACTGGCACTGGGATGTTTTTGCCACTGAAAGCATGAGAATCACTGATTAGTTGATTTGCAAGTATAAAAGTATCTGTAGTGTCATAATATATTATATTTTTATAGAGTCATATTATTTTTTAAAAAATGGCAAATCCTAAAAAAATATCAATCACTAATTTAAATTCTAAGTTAAATCAGTTCAATGTACATTGAAAAAAAGAAAACAAAACACCAAATCTCCCTGCAAAAAAAAATTACCACTTTTACATTGTTCCAAGCAATTTAGTATTTCTCATTTTGGCCATCTGCTTCCTTTATCACACCTAAGCCAGCAATCTAACACTTCCCTAACTAATCAAACACTTCCTCTGCCTTAGTTAATCATTTAACAAACCACAATCATACAGGAAACTCAGTAAATTATCAACAAATTTCACTGTGCTTATGATCATGCTGTCATGGTCAAGCTCTCAAGTTTTTGGAGTGCTGCTTAAAGGGAAAGAAAAGTCCTTTTTTTCATAAAGTTTGGCTTTTCACTGTATTGCATATGCACAGCCATGAGAAGAAAGAAGGAGCCGGAAGACTATCACTCTGTGGTGCTCACTGGAAGAATCCCAGGCTGGTGCAGTTTTCTCTCGATAGGAGCACCAGCCTGGGGTGTCAGGTAAGTAAATGTGATCACTTGGGGGTGCCTGACTTTTGGCACCCCCAAGTATAAAAGGGCTTTCCTTCTCCTTTAACATCTTTGCTAGTCTTAAAAAAATATTGATCTAGTGATTACTAGCATTTAGAAGGAGAAGAACCCGCCAGCCCACTAGACCTCCATTGTGAGTGTTCATTACAGTTTCCTCTTGAAATTTCTGGCATTGGCACCACTGCATGTAGAAATTTGGCCATGTACCTTAGCCTACTTATATCAAACCCCACTAAAACCTTACACCTTCTACTTCTTCTAAGCCAAATGAAAAAAAATATCTTTTAAAAGTCTTGAAATTCAGCTCAGCAAACTCTCATGCCCTTACTATGAGATAAAAAAAAACACGAGAACATGGATTACTCTTAAAAAAATCAAATCAAGGTGTTTGTAGACTTTCAAAAGTTTGGATTTATCACTGTTGCACAAACCTAGCAACAAAGTAATATATTAAAAAAAGCTTTCTAGATGCAAATATGTCAACATAATATAAATTTTATGATGTTATACAGAGCTAGAAAGAATTATTTACTATAGAGATACCTACAATATATCTACAGAATAGCATTGCCTGGAATATCTATGTTCTTGAAATTTTATTTCATTCTATAGGGTTAGATTTTCATTCCCTTATTTATCAAGCCACAAGATATTCACAGGCATAAATAGTGAATTCAGCTAAGACCCAAGCTACAAGACCATCAAACACTGTTGCAGACAGACCTGTTTTATATATGAACATCCTTTTACAATTTAATATCGTTTCACTTTTGAAATGTAACCATACTTTTCAGAATTTTAAATAACACTTGGGTTCCTAAAGTTCTTGAAACATTTAGCAATCTTTATATTCTTCAGTACAACATTCCACAGTGGGTTTTTAATATTCAATGTAGTTAAAGTTGTATCATTTAGTTCATATACAGTAATAACCTACTCCATTTACAGTCTTGACATGTTGTCACTAATAAAACTTGTGTTTTGTGGATCTCTGTAGTTTCATTCAAATGGAAAGTTAAATTGGACTTGTAATTTAGGTATCTATTTTGAGACAATGCATTATGCAACCAGAATGGAAAGAGAACCGTGCTGGAACACATGATTTGAAGATACTGGCAACTTTAGTACCAACTAATGATAGACTGAAAAGTTTACTAAACTAGTGACTCCTAAGAAAACAAAGTGAAGGGATACACACACACTCACACTAATACACACTGGGACAAGTTAGTTTTACAACTTGAACTATTGAACATAATGCAGAGATTACGGGGCAGATTTATCAAGGGTCGAATTTCAAAGTTAAAAATACTTCGAAATTCGACCATCGAATTAAAATACTTCGAACTCGAATATCGGATGCAAACTTCTTTTCATCGAATTTCTATTCTGCAGGCAGAGTAAATTGTTCGAATCGAATGGAACGATGGAACGATTTTTACTTTGACTTCAAAAATGCTGTAGAAGGTCCCCATAGGCTAACATAGCACTTCAGCAGGTTTAATTTGGCGAATTATTAAAGTCGAAGTTTTTTTTAAAGAGACAGTACTTCGATTATCGAATGGTCGAATATTCAAACTATTTTTACTTTGAATCAAATTCGAAGTAAATTCGAAGTCGTAGTATCCTATTCGATGGTCGAAGTACTTTGTATTTCAAATTTTTTTACTTCGAAAATGTCATCAAATTCACTTCGACCCTTGATAAATCTGCCCCTACATGTCTAGATGAATTTAAATTTGTTATTGGTAGTGTAATTAGTGATGGGCCAGGCACAAATTCGATGAGAAATTGCGAGTTTTGTCGCTGTCGAATACATTCTCGAAATTGCAGAGAAAATTCACTGCGTCCAAAGAATTTGGGCGTGCATAAGAATTGTTGCATGTCAAAATTATTTGGACGCCCATTGATTTTAAAGCATTTGGACAAAATATGCGGGTATAAAAATTGTCATGTTTGTCTAAATTGACGTGCGTCAAAATAATTTTGATGCCCATTGACTCTTCAATGCATTTCACTGGGACAAGTACGTTTTACAACTGGAACTATTGAACACAATGAGAGATGACATGTCTAGATGAATTTAAATTTGTTATTGGTAGTGTAATTAGTGATGGGCAAATAAATTCGGCAGGTGTGAGTTCACTGCAAAATTACTAGTTTCTCTGCCAGCGAATACATTCTCGAAACTAAATTCACTGCGTCAAAACAATTTGGGCGCACTTAAAAATTGTTGCATGTCAAAATTATTCGAACGCCCATTGATTTTAAAGCATTTGGACAAAATATGCTCAAATTATGCCTTCCCCCTTTATTTATGAGGTTGCATCCATACCACAACTCTTAGGGGTAGATTTACCAGAGGTCGAGGTGGATTTTCAAATGAAAAAAATTTGAATTTCAAGCTATTTTTTGTACTTCAACTTGGGAAAAGTCCAAATTCGATTCGAATTTGCAAAACATTTTAAAATTTGAATATCGAAATTTATCATGTACTGTCTCTTTAAAAATTTGACTTCGACCATTCACCATCTAAAACCTGCCAAATTGCTGTTTTAACCTATGGGGGACCTCCTAGAACCGATTTGGAGCCAATTGTTGGACTTTGAAAAATCAAAGGTTTTTTGGGAAAAACTTCTAATCAAATTCGATCGAATGCACTATTCATTCGTTTATATGATTCGAATTTGGCTGAATACGGATCTATTCGATTGAAAAAAATTTGACATGATATAGCATAATTTTGGTTGGTCTTTTTGAGTTCGAATTTTAACGTTTCAATTTGAAATTCGACCCTTGATAAATATGCCCCTTAATGCTCACCATATTGAGCACACAGATTTGCACAACTTTTATGTATTTATTATCTGCCAGATAAGAATATGCATAGAAGGGAGGTAGGAAGGCATGTACCCCAGTTTATACATCCTTTAGGGGCTGAAGTGCATAAGAAAGTGTTGTGCCCTGCACTTTGAAGTAGGGCATATCACCCCTATGATACAAGAACCAAATGGTCGAAAATGAAAATGATTTGATGGACAGATATGGCTTTACATATGAAATGGTTTATAAAATGTATTGTGAAAACAAGAATATGAATCTGTCTTCCTCTATCAGTATCTCTCAAATATACACATGCTGTGTACAGTTAACACAGCACAGTAATATATATTTATATATATATATATATATATATATATATATATATATATATCAAGGTGATCCTTGCGACTATGGTTTTAATCTTTTGATAAATAAATAAACACATTTTTTAAACTCCGGTGTGCGCTCTCTCTACGTAACTAGAAGCGTTAAATACAATGAAAATAAGTTGGCATCATTTGACAACATGGACAGTAAAAACCCCAAACCCAAAACAACATTGAAGGTTTTTTTTTACAGAGAAAAGTGGAAAATCCAAAATTAATAGAAAATATATCAGCAGTGATTACCTACAATGTATCTAGGAATAATTTGGCTATGTAGTTGTTTACAATGACTGTGATGTATTGTAGACATCCAAGATTAAAGAGCAGGTGGACATTATAGCATTAAAGGGCCTGTAGTAAAGATTAACTCCTCAACTTGAGTGCTATGTTGTATTATAATAAAATATACCATAAAATGCATTAACAAAACATTTCAGTTGTTTTATAAAGTAGTAAAAATGTTAGCAGAATTCAATAATTATATGTTCTGCAATAATGATAGAAACTTTTTTCCCATAAATCTGTTGACTGCCGTTATTCATACAGTCTCAGGACTGACAAACATGCAAGCCATGTTTTTTACCCTGCGTCAGATAAATGGTGTTGTAAGTGAGGAGGTGTCACGATTTAGGGTTCATAAACAAATAAAAAATTGTTATGTCACTAATTTTTAGAAACCATCCAGGTTCATAAATACAGAGGAAGCAGACACTGCAGCTGCAGGGGGCCCCAGGAGGTATAGGGGCCCCATGAGGCCCTAATTAAAGAGAAATTTCAGAATATATTGATATCAGATATTCAGAATATATTCCCCTTCTTACATATGTAGGGACCCATAGGGTAAATCCCCCTATTACTCACTAGCTAAGGAAAACATCATACCCACAGGTCTAGGTTGCCAAAAAAAGAAGGAAGAAGCCGTGCAAGGTTTTAGGAAGCCATCGAGCTTGAGCATTCTTTAGTTGGACCCTAAGGGGCCCATTTACTTAGCTCGAGTGAAGGAATAAAAAACTTCGAATTTCAAATTTTTTTTGGCTCGAGTGAAGGAATAAAAAACTTCGAATTTCGAATGTTTTTTTTGGCTACTTCGAACATTGAATGGGCTACTTCAACCTTCGACTACGATTTTGAATCGAATGATTCGAACTAAAAATCGTTCGACTATTCGACCATTCGATAGTCGAAGTACTGTCTCTTTAAAAAAAAAACTTCAACCCCCTAGTTCGCCACCTAAAAGCTACCGAAGTCAACGTTAGCCTATGGGGAAGGTCCCCATAGGCTTTGCTATCTTTTTTTGGTTGAAAAAAAAATAGTTTGATTGATGGATAAAAATCCTTAGAATCGAACGAATAGCGCTAAATCCTTTGACTTCGATATTCAAAGTCGAAGGATTTAACTTCGACAGTCGAATATCAAGGGTTAATTAACCCTATTCAACCTTAAGTAAATTTGCCCCTAAGTGTTGCTTTCCCCCTTAGAATGTGATGGTTTTGGTACTTGTGGTGATTAGCAAATAAGCAAATATCAGAAAATCAATCATGGCTCTCATGTTATCAAACCATTATACAAAAGATGTCATAAAGAAGAAATTTGGCATCTAAAAGCTGCCAGAGTTTTCCTCTGTTAAAAAAATCTGTTCATAGAAACTTGATTGCCGAGTTATTTTGGCATGAAACCCAATGTGAAACTCACACAGGGTTTATTAAAGATTGCTCATGCTGCAGTGTTGAGAAAAGAGGACGGAGGTTTGTGTAATTCTTGTTAATACAATCTTAGCTACAATAGATTACGTGTATTCTATTAATATTGTTATTAAATGCTTTATAATTTACTTTAAATATAAATAGTAAATAGAGGAAATACAATTTAACTACAGTATATTATCTACCTGGACACGCTGTATACCACTCTTGCTCTGTAGAAGAATTAATCTGCTATTGTTTACATTGTTAGATCTAATTAATATGGAGTGAATGTGCCTTGCTGATGTTTAAAATATTGTAATATGCTGAATAACTGGAAATGTAAGATGCAAATGACACATTTCTCCAGCACCAACTGAAATAGTGGGACATCATTTCCAAACCCTATTAATTCTGAATACTTGTCAAAGAAGAAATAGAGACAATTGGAAATGTCAAAAAAAAAGTCTGGATATCATTGATCCTACTGAAGTTGATGGTGGAGGTGCTAGTGTTTAGAACTTGCTTTGTTAATACTGTTTTACTACACTCCCTTGTATAATGAGTATAAAGCACGAAAGAAGGGAAAATTGAGAAGAACATTAGAGAAGAGAAACTTTGGAAATTCTATGAATTTTACCATTTGTCTATTGATGAATTGATTCTTAAAATATTAAAAAATATATTTTTACCAGTACACATACACTTATTATATGTCTCTATGCTGTTGTGTGAGGTATCATCACTGCCCCAGCAGTTTCCACAATCCAACTCTCTGTCTCTTTTGTTATAACTACTGTATGTTCCCTCCTCTGCTGATCCTTAAAACATTGTGATGAATATCATGTAGTCTATGCGGTTTATGAGTGTGTCCACACCTACTGTTGCCACCTGTTCCATGCAATCAATAAAATGTTGGGAAAGGTGGGAATATATGTCTCCCAGAAAGGTGGAAATCAAAATGCAAAATAACAATGAAGCAAAATGTTATTACAATAATAATCAGCATAAATCAGGGACTGCAATTTATGAAGATAAGGAAAAGAAAATAAGATTCCCAGCTGAGTTTCCCACAAAAATACTCTCATTTAAAAACATTACTGTGTAAAATTGCGGTTGGTGAATGGAACTATTGACACACACTCGAGACTGGACAAGCAATGTCTTGTCAACTCACAGGACCAAGAATTCCAAAGCAATGGAGCAGGCAATTTATCAAGTTGCTAATGAAATGGTTGCATTCAACCAGGCCCGGATTTGTGGAAAGGCCACCTAGGCCCGGGCCTAGGGCGGCAGGATTTTAGGGGGACCCAACCACACCCACATTGGTTCAAAAACACAGGGAATGTACTGGAATTACAATAATTTTTTAAATTCCCATGCACCAATCCCCATTGCTCCTGTCCAGATGATGAAAATTTGCACAAATAAAGGGGAGGGGACAGGGGCGACGAATGGCGGTGAGCCTAGGGGCACCCACTACGTAAATCCGGCCCTGCATTCAACGTTGACAGTTATTATTATTAGTAGTATTATTATTATGCTTTTATACAGTATATGTAGAGTTGAACTATTTTGTAGTACAAAGTTTAAACATCATTTACATCCATACCTCCCCCAATGCAACCTACAATTGAAAGTCACTATTGCACATAGAAACAATATTTATAGAGTGTAGAAGGAACACCAATAAGTGTGGGTAGAACATACCCATGCTAGATGCTAGGACCTCAGCAATCCAAGGCAGCAATGCTAATCACTGAGCCTCCTTGCTTCCATCAATCACTCCATTTTTTTTTGGTACAGGAGTAGTAGGAGTAGCTGTACTGTCACAAGAGAAACATTAAGAATGCTAGCAGTGACACAATAAAACAGCAGCTGAACTAATGGTGTTGCAGTTGTTAGCTTTGTACCTGTAAACAATGGAACAGAAATGGAAAGAGAATACAGTGAGAACAAATACAAAATTGGGGTTGTGAAACATTTAAAACTGGCATTGGACCTGATAAATCACACCAATGCTGGTTTACACTAAAATCATATGGTGCTCTAAAATAGCCACCTCAGGGAGCCCTGTAGCTTAAACTTCCTTGGGGAACCCTAAAGGGCAAAATTACTAAAATTCAGATTTTTTTCCACAAAATATATTTTTTCTATAAAAAAAAAACTTGAATTCACTAACTCACCCACTCACCAAGTAAAAGCAGATGAAGTCCCATAAAAGTCAATGGGAGCTGCAATGATCCTATTGGACTTTTTGTTTTAACCATTCAGAGGGTTTTATTTCAGAGATATTTGTATTTTTTCAGAATGTTCAACCCTACTTTCCATTCGTACTTTACTAGGATTATTAACTAAACCTCAAACTCGAATTTTTTGTGGAAGAAAACCCTCAAATGTTTAGAGATGTATTATATACCCTGATGTTGCTAAAAGTCTTAATCCAAAAACCTGGCATCTCAAACCTGTCAAGGTCTTGTATAAGTCAATGGCAGATGTAACAATTAAATTTAAAGGTATCATGGTCTGCATTGGATTTAGCCCAATAATCTGAAAATTTTAGGGTTTTCAGGACATAACCTGAGAAAAATTGAGCAATTTGGGAGTAAAGTCCACAACTTGAGTTTTTCCCCAACTTTTTTGGGTTATTGTATTGATAAATAGGATAAAATCGTGGATGGGAGTTTGCTCAAGTTTGGTTTAATAAAAATATGCGATAGATTTGAGTTTTAGTAAATAGACCCCTTTATAATCTGATCTTTTAATAACGTTTAGAGCATTCGTGGTTTTAGAGATATAGGGGTATATTTGCAAAAAAATGAATTTAGAGCTCAAGACAGTTTGCAAAATTGAATTTTCTCCACTCCAGCTCAATTCTATGGGATTTTTATGTGTATTTATCAAAGGGTGAACTCTCACTTGCCCATAGATAAATAGGTCTTTAAAAATTCTTTGGAAATAAACTGAGAGTGGGGGAATTTCACTCTGGTCTTGAGCTCTAAACTCACTAAAATCAGACCTTGAATAAATGTGCCTCTAAGTGAGGAATTTAACAGTAATGATGTACTGTAACTACAGATGACTAGAAAGCAGAAAGCTCACAAGCCCAAGTAAGCATCCATTAAATGTTTTTAAAAATTAGTGGTGAACATAACTTTCCCTTGATTGTTATAATTTATACAGGAGCAATGGCCAGTTCCATGCTGCAAGGAAGGAAGAAGGGCCTATCCTGCAGCAGCCAGTGCTCACAGTTCCAAAGGGGCCAATTCTTCAGCAGCCACTGCTCACAGCTGCAGAGGGATCTTCCTTGCAGCAGCCGCTGTTCACAGCTCCAGAGGGGCCTATCCTGCAGCAGCTGCTGCTCACAGCTCCAGTGAAGCTTCTCTGGCAACTGGCTTCCCAGCCAGTGTCCATTTGTGTACCGGCTTCCCAGCCTGTGTCCATTTCATCTTCCCAGCCTTTCTGCACTGGCCTCCGGGCCTGAAGACCTTTCTGCCCTGGCCTCCAGGCCTGAGGACCTTTCTGCCCTGGAAACACCAGTCCCTAGAGTTTGAGTCCAGGCTGGTCCTTACAAGAAGAGACCAAACAGTCACTGTGGAGGTCAGAAAGAAATCCCCATCACTCAGGAGAGCATATTATAAAATTCAGCCTAGAGGTCACTGGATTTCAAAAGTCTCATTAGAATTACAATGACCTTATATTCAGCTCCGTTATTCAAGGTCCACATATGCACTGTCCTCTAATACAGACTTGTAAGTCTACTGGGGGATATTCCAATGGAAAATTCCTGTTAATAGCCATTATGCAATATCCTATACAACATTTTATTCTGTTCTAGTAACCCAAAGCAATCAATCAGCAGGTAGAATGCACTGGCCAGCTGTTTAAATGCAAGGATGTGGTTAGTTCCTGAGAGTTTCTAGACCTGAAGCAAAATGTGGGCCTTAGCACTGTAAACTATGGAAATAACAGACACAACCATGAAGGTAGTACCTTCAGTTTCTCATTAGATCCTGCACTAGTTTATATTAATTATTCTTTTTGATACTTTAAGATAAAGAGGCAGAGATCAGGAGTGTCGGTTCTCTATAAATATTATACAAACATAATAATAATCCACTCTCTAAGATCACTAATCTGATGATCTGACGATAATTCTTGTATTCCCCAGACAAATGCTTTATTACTATTATTTATATTATTATTTCCGGCTGTAAGTCCACTACAGTATTGCTTGTCAAATTTAGTTGGAGCATGATTACACACATATTTTGAAGCTGATTGGCCTGTATATGCAATCTTAATTAATCAAAAAGTGCAAAAAGTGTTTGATATCACTGAATATGACCCAAGTATGATAGGTGGGATGCAATGTTACTGTAAATGCCTCCATCTGAAAATGATCACCTGTCTAAAATAAATGTTATAACCGCAGCTTTTGTGGAAAGGCTGCGGCTTGCTCACATAAATGCTCCATGGTTCTTTTAGATCTCTTTAAATAAACAGACAGCATTTAAGAGACAAGTCCATATGCAGGGCTTCCAAAATTATGGATGTGTCAAGGAGTAGACATGAAGCATCCAAATTTATTTTTTAATTTGTGTAACTTACCCTTTGTCCCATACTAATTTGTAGACTTCAAAAAGAAATATGAAGATACCTGTATTAAGTTTCAGAAAGTATACATTTATACTTTCTGGATGTTTATACCCTGTCTACTAAAAAATCATTTAAACATGAAATAAACCCAATAGGCTCATGTTGCCTCCAGTAAGGAATAAAGTAGAACCCGCATTTATGGTTTCCCAAGGACTGAGAACGGAAACGTGACGTTACTGTCAAATGTGGTAGAAATATTAACATAATTAACAATTTTAACATAGCATACTGTATGTGAGCCAGACTGCGAATTGTATGACAGTCATAGGAGTATTGCTGTCTTTAAACCAAAAATGGCTGATTTATTTTACCTTAGCTAAATTAACAGCGATTGCTTTAATATCCTTTAGTTTAATATTCAGTTAAAATTTAACAACGCATATACAATTACATAGTGACATATACAGTATACCTTTTGCTATGCAGTTTTTAGGCAAAAATGATGAGCCATTCTTAAATTCATTGGATTAACAATATTTTTTTTTTCAAATTGCAAGTTCATTGTGCATTGACATAGCATAAACATAGATAGAACCAAAGTCTACATGCTTAATAACATATGAGAGTTATGTTATCTTTAAATAAACAGAAGAAATTATACGCTAATATAGGTAATAATATAGGTAATAGTAAAAGGAAAGAGATTGTGGAAAAGAGAATAATGAAATAAGAGAAACTTGTACATGGAATATACAGAGAACAAAAACCTGGTACATGTTGATATATCGGATATTCAACTTTTGCTAAGGGGAAAATCTCAACCAAAGACAGTATTAAAAGTTCTGGATGGGATTAACAATATTTTAACCCATGCTTACAGGTTTATAGTCTCGTCTAAAACAGGCAGTGGCGTAACTAGATGTTGCTGGGCCCCACATCAAATTAATTTTAGGGCCCCCAACATATCCAGTGTTTGTCCTGTTTTACCAATATATGTTCAAATTGCTCATCAATGAGAGCCTCATGGGGCCCCCTGCTGCTGCTTCCTCTGTAGTTACGCCCCTGGCCACAGGGGGTTATTTACTAAAATCTGAATTTATCTCATAATTGAAATTAAAAAAAAGCTTTACAAACTCCCATGCCCGATTTTGCCTTATTTATTAATAAAAATAACTAAAATAAATCGGACCGGAAAAAACCCTGATAAAATCATTTGAAAACCCAAATCACAAGATTTTTTCAGTCTTTTTTCTCTAATTGCTTGATCTTTGGGTGTTTTATATATATATACTGTATATATATAGCCTTCAAGAAGGACCAGCACTCCACTTGTTCAGGTGATCAAAAAATCTTTTATTTCACATCAAGCGTGTATCCAACGTTTCGGCCCACATTGGGGCCTTTATCAAGGATCCTTATACATACATATATATATATATATATATATATATATACAGTATATATATATATATATACAGTATATATATATATATATATATATATATAGCTATACATGCCTTACTAAATATACTTTTTCACTACTAAAAATAACCCATTGTTGCTACTTATATATATGCTTTAAACTGCCAGTTATGAAAGCTACTCCAGAGAGAGATATCTTGGTACACTGCAGTTGGAAATGAAGGTCTCAAATATTGCTGAAATCAACCTTTCATTTGTACTCTCAGTATATAACAAAAGTCAGTGTGTACATATATATGGTGAGTCTCATATTTTCTCCCTGGGAGTTCACATGTATTTTTAACTCCCTTCAATTGTTAATGTATTTCACAAATGAGATACATCACCTTGAAGAATGACTTTTTGTCCCCCGGGAATAAGCCAAACAACTATTTCATTCACTATGATAATCAGTTCTACCTCCAGCAATATATGAAACGCACATTTAATAGGCAGTTGTGATTAGCTTTTAAGACAGCGGGTCATCACTGTCCATTGTAAAAAAAAAAAAAAAAAATATATATATATATATATATATATATATATATATATATATATATATATATATATATGAAAAGAAATGGTCAAATGAAGCCTACCATGGATGTTCTTGCTCCCAGGGTTGAATTAGCATTTTATATTATGCCCAATAAACCTTATTAGCATGCTCATTATACTCAGTCATTATGTAGTTCCAATGATAGTCATTATAGCATTTCCAAATACAGAAGAAAAAGAACAAAACTGACACATCAGGATGGTATAGTAATGATGCATAAAGCTGGAAAGGTATATTATTTTGATTGTTATACCGAAAAGAGTTAGGGCTTTTTCTCACTAGTGACTTTGTTTCTGCAATTTAGTTTTATCTAAAAAAAAATAACTAATTATGTTTCATTATTTTCATATTTCTTGTCAAGCCGGTTGTTTTCCCCAGTGCTGATATTGCTTGATTTTACTGATATTGCACTGATATAACAGAAATGTGTCTGTGCTAATTTCATATTTCTTAAAATGACAACTGTATTGTACTGATCGATACAATAAAGTGTATTTATGCCTTTATCAATTTATATATTCATTAATTTTGTATCCAGGCAATATGTAAACTAACAACGATACATAAATAATGTCAGAAATTGTAGTGGCTGCTATATGTATCACCTGGTTGCAATTTTATTGTCAATCTCTAGATCATTCTCTTAAAGGACAACTATACCCCACAAACATAATAACATAGTAAAATAGTAAGTTAGGTTGAAAAAAGACACACGTCCATCTAGTTCAACCTTTTTACTTTTATTAACCTGCCTATCTGCCAGTTGATCCAGAGGAAGGCAAAAATAAAACCCATCTGAAGCCTCTCCAATTTGCCTCAGTGGGGGAAAAAAATCCTTCCTAACTCCAAAATGGCAATTGGACTAGTCCCTGGATCAACTTGTACTATGAGCTATCTTCCATAATAATGTAGGTCTCTATAAAAAGATATTGCATAAAACCCTGCTTCATGTAAATAAACCATTTTCATAATAATATACTTTTTTAGTAGTATGTGCCATTGGGTAATCATAAATAGAAAACTGCCATTTTAAAAAATAAGGGCCGTACCCTGGGATCGTAGGATTCACAGTGCACACAAACCAAACAAACTATACTCGTTAGGTCACATGAGCCAATTAACTGACAGAGTTCTGTCTTTTGCTTCCACACTTCCTGTTACAGTTAGAGCTGCAGTATTTCTGGTCAGGTGATCTCTGAGGCAGCACACAGACCATCACAAAATGATTGTTCAAGGCAAGAGATGTAAAAGGGCAATATTTACTTAAATATATATGCCAGTTTGATAAGATTCTTTAATATGCCACTTAATTTGATATAAACTATCTGTTGCTTCAGTATTTATTTTGGGGGTATAGTTTTCCTTTCAGGATGCTACACATGAGACAATATGCGACAATGCTCTTCTACCCATGAGCTGCTCAGTTGGAGAGCATACGAGGGGGGCACACAGCAGGAAGTGGAGCTGCAGTGATATTTTCAAACCTGTTCAGTACCTAAACCAGCAGATATCCCTAATACATGGATATGGGATCAACAGGCCACCATACATGCACAGATGATCTTGTATCTGTTCTTGTAGGGTCATGGTTAAAAAGCATAAAAGGGGGCTACAAAGCAGAAAGTTGAAGAGGTGCTGCAGTTCCACTGGCCAGCATGGTGCATCAACAGATTACATTTTGAAACCCAAATTCTCTATGGCAAATAATATACCCTGCTATCTGTCTATAGTGTCCTCTAATGGACTAAAAAGTAATCATGTCCCCTTGCAAACACGCCCTTTCTCTAGACAAAACAACCCCAACCCCAATCTTTGCTCAAGTTTTATCCCATTTTATTATATTTTTAGAAACAGCAGTAAACAAATAGATGACTTAATAAGTTATGCCAAATAAATAGTATATAATATACACAAGCCATGAAAAACCAATAAAATATATCCTTATGAATCATACTTACTATTTTGTGATGAGGGTACAAATTTGTGTTTAGTTATGCATATAGTGCAAGTATGTAAAGTGCAAAGAATGTTTTTGGACACAACCACATTTACAACTGTTTTTGCAAATGGGCTCTATTACATACATCTTAAACATTTAAATGAATCTGTTTGTATCTTATGTCAAAGACATAACATAATTTGTTGCTGTAAATACTATGAATAACATTGTGATGTCCCAATATGAACAAACAATCACATTGTGATCATCAGATACATGAGTATTCAAAAATTCCTCTGATCTGGGTATGGATATCGTTCTTGTGTTATTCTCAAACAAGTAAGTAGCCTCCTGGATACATTCATGTAAAAACGTATTTAAAGGAAAACTAACACCAAAAAATGAAAGTGTTTTAAAGTAATGAAAATATCATGTACAGTTGCCCTGCACTGGTAAAACTGATGTGTTAGTTTTCAGAAACACTACTACTGTATAGTTCATATAAACAAGCTGCTGTGTACCAATGGCAGAAATTGAAAAAAGGCTAAATGGCACAGGTTAAATAGTGGGTAACAGATAACATTATGTTCTACAGAGATTATACTAGAAGAAAAAATTTATTTGAAATGGGAAATGCCTGCTTTTTTTTTTAATGTTATAATATTTAGGGGCCTATTTACTAACATTTGAATTTTTTTCATGAATTTAATTTTTTCTCTAAAAATTTTTTTTTTTATTTCTCTAAAACTCGAGATCTAAAAACCACGAAAACATCTGCATGTAAAAGTTAGCAATTGCCTGAAAAACTCGAATTCTTAGAGGTTTTGGAGGTATTTGTATTTTTTTGGTGGTTTGTTCAGCATTTTTTTCATTCTTGTATTATAATATTATAATAAATTACATGGCATTTGTCATTTTAAAGAAAAAGAATTTAATCATAGTTTTGAACAACTGAAGTGAGAATGTTGATAAATAGGCCTCCGTGTAACATATCCCACGGTACGAATTTGAAGCAGATAAATAAATCAATGACCAAAGAAAGAACCCATGATACCTGCATCACATAAACATATTTTTTATTAGATGTTTAATATTGCAAAATATGGAAACTCTTATTCCATACCTGTAATTTTTATTGGTCAATAAAAGCAATAGACAATGACCAGAGTTTTTGTGTTATCGAGACTTGTTGAGGGTTATTTACTAAAATACAAATATAAATAACATGACCAAACTCTAATAAACAATTTGACCATATTTATTATTAAAAAAGCTTGATTTAATCGGTTTAGGTAAATAAAAAAAATAAATAAAAAAAACATGACCAAACTCTAATAACCGATTTGACCATATTTATTATTAAAAAAAGCTTGATTTAATTGGTTTGGGAAAAAACTCAATATAATCAAGTGAAAACCCAAATAGTACGATTTTTCAGAGACTTTCCCGAATCCCTTGATTTTTTCAGGCTTTTTCCCGAAAAATCCAAATGTTTCTGATTTTTGCCCGAAAAGCCAGAAACAGGATTTTCGGGCTAATTCCAGCGCAGACCACAGAAATATCAAAACAGGATGGGGTCCTCTGCCATTGACTTATACACAACCTCGGCAGGTCTGGGATAGCAGATTTTTGTATTCAGGCTTTAATAAATATCGAGAATTTTTTTTTAAAACCCCCCCCCCAGAAACATTCAAGTTTTTCCCCAAAAAGCCCACACCAGAGGTTTAACTCATTCAAGGACTTCATATCTGTACATTGCGTCATATGTCACATATAACTATCTTTTCTTTTTGTCCAAAGATTGTTGGTTATATCAACTCCAATTCTTGAGTAACACTATAGCTACTTGTTAATAAACATTGCATTGCATGGGGTAGGGTTTAGCCAACATGGAGTGACACCAATTAGTTTGGGTTAATGAATATACAATTCTGCATACAAAGAAAGAACAGGTTAATAGGTTGACTTCAGGATATATGCTGACAAATATGGAAGGAAAATCACAGATATTTTTCAACATTATGGTGTATTTAATCCTTAACTTTTTTGTAAGGTTCATGACTGCAACATTTTGCATTTCTATTCATCTTTGTGAAACTGTGCCATATATTTCTATTAAGACAGTTCATCAAGCAGTGAAATATTTCTTCTATTTATTTTACCAAAAAAAGATGTGGCTTAATCGTTATTCCTCTCAAACAGCCATTTGCATGAAGCCATCCTTTCTGTAATATACCATTATGTTAGAGATATTTTTGTCTATGCCAGCTCCCTTCTCATATTAATGCTGGAATGAATCTCTCGGATGCTGCCAGTGATTTGTAGTGTATTTTGTGGGTTATAGATGAACAGATCCGTGTATGCTGTACAGTGCTTTGGATTTTATTTTTCTTTTACGTGGGGACCTATATTTCCTTCACCATGCTATTAAAACAAACAAAATTGCCAGTGATATCATTAAAAAAAAAAGACAAAAAAAAATCCTTCCCAAAGCTAGATTCATGGGTCTTGGACAGTAAATGATACAGAGGTTCAATTTTCTTGGAAGAGAATAGCAGGGAGAAAATGAAGAAAGATGCTACTGACAGGGCGAGGATGATTTGAGCAGGCTAGCATTATGAATGATATGTTAAGTGATTGATTCAGATGGAATCCTTGGATTGCTGCATTTTGCAGATGCTGAATTTCATCTATATTGTTTGGCTTTTTCTCGTGTGTGCGCATACATATGTATGAACCTTTACATATGTGTGTGGGAACATAAATAGATATATACTGTATATATATATGTGTATCAGATTTGCATACATTCATGCCATTTAATGGCACGTCATATAATGCTGGGGTTTTTTTTCCATCCCCAATTATGTTACACAAAGCAATTAAATAAACATGGTTCTGGGAATTTTAACAGCTGACCGTTTCATTAAAATAAAAATGCTAAGGTGGTTCTTGTTAGATTTAATGCAGAGCATGCATCAGTCCAGACTGAACAATTGAAGTGCAATCCCTAAAGAACGGAGAAAAACACTTGCTGATACTCGGGGGAATTGTTCAGCAAAATAAGCAGAATTAATTTCTATTAATTTCGGTTGCATTTGTGTCTATGTTACTGTACAACTGGTGTATGTTTTTACACATAACTGCGGCAAGCAGGCTGATTCCTACAGCTCCTCTCTTCTATTGTATTATTCATGTTGGCCCTTATACAGGTTACTGATTCCATACTACATTGTGCACTGACAAGGGTTTTCGTCTGCCATATTATAACAGTTGAGCAAAATGAATCCCCAAACTGGGCTTGCAGGGAGTTGATTTTTTTTTAACAGAAGGCTTGTTGGCAGAGAATTGTAAAGCACTTGTGTTGCCAAATTTGAAGTAGGAATGAGCTACAGAAGTAGTGAATGCTCTGGACCTGGAGATAACGGATCTTTTCGTAATTTGGATATTTATGCCTTAAATCTACTAGAAAATCATGCAGACATTAAGGGGCAGATTCACTAAGGGTTGAATTTCGAAGTTAAAAATACTTCGAAATTCGACCCTCGAATTGAAATTCTTCGACTTCGAATATCGAAGTCGAAGGATTTAGCGCTAAACATTCGATCGAACGATCGAAGGATTTTTCGTTCGATCGAACGATTAAATCCTTCGAATCGAACGATTCGAAGGATTTTAATCAAACGATCTAAGGAAAATCCTTCGATCAAAAAAAGCTGAGCAAGCCTATGGGGACCTTCCCCATAGGCTAAAATTGACTTCGGTAGGTTTTATCTGCCGAAGTAGGGGGTCGAAGTTTTTTTTAAAGGGTAAGTACTTCGACTATCGAATGGTCGAATAGTCGAACGATTTTTACTTCGAATCGTTCGATTTCGTTCGACTTCGATCAAATTCGATCGAATTTAACCAATTCGATGGTCGAAGTACCCAAAAAAAACTTCGAAATTCGAAGTTTTTTTTATTCTAACCCTTCACCCGAATTTAGTGAATCGGCCCCTATATAAACCCAATAGACTGGTTTTGCTTAAACTAAGGGTTGATTATGAGCCATTGGTGCAACAGTGATTTAAAATAAGCTGTCAAATAGACTGTCAATTTAAATGACTAAAGGTGTATATGTGATTTGTAGACTCATCCAGCATCAGAATCCCCACTCATTTGTTCTTGGTAGCATATGGACAAAACCTTCTGAAGATGAGAAAATTATAATGTAACACTCAGCAGATGTTCAGAAGCCAAACAATATCAGTTCAATGCTCTATAGACAGAGCACAGAGCATTGCAAAATATTCAGTGAAGCAAAGGCTATAATAGTCATGCCAATAATATCTTGCTAAGCAGTTCCACCATCGCACTAAGACCAGAGCTAGTTTAGGGCCAAAGAAAAGTAGATGTTTGCCACAGACTCCCTTGAACCTTTGATAAATTGCATATTATTTCATTTTGTAATAACTGTTATTTTTGACATTGCAGTTAGGCGTGTGATCCACCAGCTATTGTAATCCCTATATTCTGAGGCATTCTTTAAACTTCTGCATTGTATAGTTAGTTGCCTGGGTTTTTTGTCAGTTTGGTGTTCAAACTTTTAACTCCAAAATACAAGATTACATCCACTTGCACTCTCCCCATCCCAGTTCCCTGCTGCTGGTAATATAATTAGGCTATTGGCGTCAGAATGATCAGGCCTTGAATTCCACTCCAGACAGAAAAGACTAATCTGCTGCCTGAACAATTACAATATTTAGGGTTATAACAAACTGTGGAGATCAACCTTAAAGGGATTCTGTCATGGAAAAACATGGTTTTTTTTTTCAAAACACATCAGTTGCTAGTGCTGCTTCAGCAGACTTCTTCATTGAAAAAAGAGCTGATTTTTTAATATTTAATTTGGAAATCTGATGTGGGGCTAGACATGTTGTTCATTTCCCAGGTTGTCCTCAGTCATGTGACATGTGCCCTGATAAACTTCAGCCACTCTTTACTGCTGCACTGCAAGTTGGAGTGATATCACACACACACTTTACCCAGCAGCCCCTCAACAGAACAATGGGAAAGTAACAGCTCCCGGGTAGATAAGAGAACAGCATTCTATCATAAAAAATCCAAGTCCCACTATGACTCCTTCAATTACTTTTAGTAGGAGAAACAATAGTGCTTGCTCTTTCTGAAAGCACAACCAAGCAAAATAACCTGAGATGGCAGCCTATACACCTATATAATAACTTGTTGGTTCATGAATAATATTTTATATGGTAGAGAGAATTATTTGCAGTGTAAACAGTTTAATTTAGAAATATAAACTACACCATAAAAATCACGACAGAATTCATTTAAGGGAGTCAGCATGGTTTCAAGTTTCTTGTATACTGTATAAACGGTTAACACTTTCCAACACAACATTTGCCACACACCTTGTACCTGCTTAATTCTAATTTCCACTCCATTTATATGATAATTGAGTGCCAAATTGCATTATTTGCTCTGCCACTTTCTGTCTCTATGTATCAATGAAAGATAGTTGTTGTGATCATTATTAAAATACTAAGAAAGACATTTATACCATATTTCACATCCTTTGTTCAGGAAACTGAGAGCTATTCTTGCTTATGCTTATTAATGCCATTCAAGTAATGGGACATTAACAAGTGATGAAAGCTACCGCATGCTAGTGTATACTCTAATGTGTCAACTACATGTGTCTATTAATGATGCATTGCAATTTGGCAATTGTCAGTTGCATTAAATGAATGAAGCAGGCATTAAAACAAGTTCTTCAAATGCACATATATTTGTTGTCTGTTGGATAGATAAAGAAAGATGTTTTCGAATGTCAGGAAATTTCTGTGCTTTATTTATTTTAATAAATATCACATCTTGGCTGACATTAATAAGCAACTTCACAATGTACTTGAGGGGAGAGATGCCTATCATGTTGTCTCTTTAGTTAAATGTCATACAAGCTTCACCAGTCAGAATGAATCTTCCATCACATAATGGTCATCTAATGTAAGGAATCTGATTAGCACAACACTCCTTTACTGCACTGTAATAAACAAATAATGAACACTCGTTAGGAGCATTTTCAGACATGTGGGAATTAGCCTGAATCTGCTAATGGTAATTTTAATGCCTTACTTTAACGGGAAATGTTTGTTGATCTGCTATGCCCATTCTCCATTCTTTCTCCTTACTTGCACAAAATGAGAACTGGTCAGTGGTCACTGCTGAAAATTACAACTGATGAAAAGTACAAAAAAAGTGTGGAGCAGAAAAGCTTGAATGACTCTGGGCTGACGTCTTTGTAATGATGTCAAAAGTCAGGGAAAGTTGTACCTTAGATATTTAAAAATACTGGAATAGCACAAGCTGTTATTTTCTTATGGTGTTTAAAAATGTAAAAACTCAAACTAATCGGATTGGGAAGAAATCTGATAAAACTGAGCAAAACCCCGAATTTTTTTTTTTCCCCAAATCACTAGATTTTTGTCAGGTTTTTTCCTGAACCCCCCAAATTTTCAGATTTGAAAACCCAGCATAAACCACGATAACTTCAAATTGAGATTGGTGCCTCTCCTATTGACTTATGCAGGTCCTTCACAGGTCTGAGATGGTGGATTTTTGGATATGGGTTTTTAGTTTTTTTCCACTAAAAATTCCAGTTGTTGCCCCAAAAAGCCAGACAAGATAAATGTGAGGTTTAGTAAATAATCCCCTTAATGTGGCTCATGGGTAAAAATGGTTGGGACCCCAGTGTTCATAGAAATTTATTTTAATGCATATGGAGCAATTTCAATTACAAATATCATTGATTTAAGATATAAAACACACACATATTAAGCTGGCCATAGACGCAAAGATCCGATCGTACGAATCAACGTACGATCGGACTTTCCCATCTCCCGACCTTCCACTAACCATTCAGATCAAAGTCTTTACCATTCCGATCAAATTAGAACAGATCAGCCAATGTTCTGCCCCTGACAGCAATCGTACGATACTTATGTCTGGCAACACTAGTGACAGTCTCCCTCTGAAAATCGTACGATCGGCAATACACGCAGAGATATTATCGGCAGGCGACAGAAATTTTCTAACCTGTCCGATCGACCAAACGACCGATCTCCGACGGACGAAAAATGTCGGGACTCTCCACACATGGTCCGAAAATCGTACGAATCCACGATTCGTACGATCGGATCTTTGCGTCTATGGCCAGCTTAAGAAAATGTATGTAGTATTTAAGGAATACTATAATTTTGCTCATATATTTGATGTGGCCACTGTTGCTTGGAAAACTCTAAAGTGGAGGCATATCTCTCCCAAATGCTCTATGAGGCAGATTAAATGTGAAGAATAAGAGGCTGTGTTCACTAAAGTTGGAAAAGCCAGTACAGGTGCTGGGATTGATGAGTTATAACATGTAGAAACATGTGATTGAGCTCTCTAGGAAGTAAGAACTGGGAAGCAATTGAGTGCTGCTGAGAAAGCAACAGAGAAAGCCAAAAGACTGAAAGTTAAATAAATAATTTTGTTGGACTAATTTGCCATATGAGTGTCTGTGGAGCTTTCCAAGAGAACATTTCCCATATGATCAAAGTGCCAGTGGACCAGTCACATGACTGAGGACAACCTGGGAAATGAACAACATGTCTAGCCCCACATCAGATTTCCAAATTAATAAGACATTTGAGTAACTCTTGGGGGCACATTTACTATTGGGCGAATATTGAGGCTTAATTAACCCTCGATATTCGACCCCCGAAGTAAAATCCTTCGACTTCGAATAATTTACCGCAAACGCTTTGATCGTACGATCAAAAGAAAAATCATTCGATCGAACAATTAAATCCTTCGAACCGAACGATTCAAAGGATTTTAATCCATTGATCGAAGGATTTTCTTTTGATCAAAAAAAGCTTAGAAAGCTTATGGCGACCTTCTCTATAGGCTAACATTGGTGCTCGGTAGGTTTTAGGTGGCGAAGTAGGTAGTCAAACTTTTTCTTAAAGAGACAGTACTTCGACTATCAAATGGTCGAATAGTCGACCGATTTTTAGTTCGAATCGTTCGATAGTCGATAGTCGTAGTCGAAGTAGCCAATTTGATGGTCTTTCTTACTACATGACTCAATTAATTGTTCAAAGACTGAATCACTGAGTCAACCTAATTTAGCCATAGCTAGGGCATACAAGGTCGATACAAGGGGGGCTATCCCTTATTATGCAAAAATCACCTGATGAAGGGGCATGTTCCATGAAATGTTGTATGGTCAAGGCAGGATTTAAATAAACTGCTCCCCTAGGCCTCCTGCCCCCATT
This sequence comes from Xenopus petersii, assembly GCA_038501925.1. Taxonomy (NCBI): domain Eukaryota; kingdom Metazoa; phylum Chordata; class Amphibia; order Anura; family Pipidae; genus Xenopus; species Xenopus petersii. The sequence goes on along the minus strand of CM076682.1, from coordinate 33,464,316 downwards.
GGCCCCTCACTTTGCAAACACCCCCGCTGCAAATTTACACCCCACATACACACTAGAACACACTAGAACACCTCTCACCAACAGGCTGCTTGAAGATTCACTGCTTGACTACTTCCGGTCCAGTACAATTGCTGCCATCGGGGACCAGGTAGGCAGGAGTTTCAAGTGGCTGTCAAAATCTCCCACCCAGTCTCCAGTGGAGATGCAATCAGTGGTTGGCATGCCACCCATTGATTTTTGCTGCCCTAGGCCCAGGCCTTTGTGGCTTGCCCACAAATCCAGGCCTGTGTAAGGTTTTGGCGTAATAAAAAGTTAAGGGCTATTCCCTCTTGAATTGACTTTGTATACCAGAAGCTTTTCTTTTGACTGATGCTTTGGAGGGATCTCCCAGAATACTGAGCGCCTTAAACTGTATGGAGACCTTGTGTGTACATTCTTATATGGAGCTATGACCAGCAAATGTGGGTTTTTTGTAAATACAACTAGTAACCTCATATTGTATTGACCAAAGAGAGGGAGGGGTACAGCAATCTTGTCTGTGTCTCCCATTGGTAGCACTGGCTGGACACACACAGAGCTAATCATCTAGTTCAAAAGGCTTCTTTAAAATATTTTTCACTTGGAAATGCATTAGAATTATTATAACTACCAAGGCAGCTTTGAGTGTCTGATATAAATTGAACTACATTTGAAGGAAACCAAGGGGATTACAGACATCTTAAATGTGTCGGTATTTACCCCCACTAATCACTCATAGAAAATAAATAAATAAATGAGAATGGCGTTGGCTGCAAGAATCCACGTCTGACAAAGAAGTGATAGAGTAGTGACACTTGGCACTTTATAAAGAAGATGCTTCTGGCTAAAAGGGTCAAGCTGATGAATCTGGTTGCAACAAGGGTCAATGATCAATATCCCCAGGGTGTTTAAATATCTGTATCCATGGTTTGTGCAACTGTGTGACATCTCATTGTAGTTGTACTCTTGAATTTAAGTGGATGTGCCTGGACTTTTTTCACCTTTGGGGACAAGTATGTGGGAACCACATTATGAAGAATCAATACCTCTTTGCTAGCTCAGAGAACAACCAACAGTCTGAAATGACTCAATAAATAAAGCAGTTGTTTTTGGAAAGACAAATATGTGTATTTGATCTTTCAATGAGTTTTTAAGTTTAATGGGGTTATGTAATAAAAGGCACTAAGTTTGCCCAGGAGCAGTAACTCATATCAACCAATCAGCAGGTAGAATATAATAGTCACTGGTTTAAATGCAAGCATTTTATTGGTAGCTATGGGTTACTGCTCCTGGGCAAAGTTAATACCTTACATTACATATGGGGGCAAATATCTTTAAACTTTAAATGATTCATGAAAGAAGATTCTTCAACACCAAAAAAAAATATTTATTACATTTTCAGAAAAACCTGAAACATTTTACTTCTAGATTCCCTGAACTAACTGATTCTCTAACTGAATTTATGCCGGTAAAAAAGGACAATCAAGGATGGGTTTTATAACAGATGTTGTGTGAATATATGTACAGTGTATCCGTATAGCATGTGGCATTAGAGCTGAATTTTCTACTAATTCACACAAGAATTTGTACAGTTTCCATGATGGGACACCAAGATAAAGGCCCCACTGGTTATGCTTGTATGTGGAAAACTATTCTGGTGTTAGGGACTTCAGCAACACAAACTGATTTATTGGCAGTCCAGGAGTTTCTATGGGCAGCATAGGTGAATCAGTCAGTAGCTGAGGTGCATCAGTGGGCTTGGGTAAATCTATAGGTTGTGCGGGCACATCTCTTAATAACACAGCGGAAATTAGTTCAGTGGGTAAATCAACCCAGAACTGCAATGATTAATCATGGAGCCTCATATTAATAATTATCCTCCCCCAAGGAGGTCCCAATTATTAGCCCACTGGTCACCTGGGTTATGGGCCATGTCAAAACGTAGAATGGAACCCCCTGAAAAATGTCCCTGTCCCTTTTTGTGATGTATGAATCACACCCTTCCATCTCTTGGGGGCACCCTTTGCCACAGGCTCCCTGATTGGAGTACCTGCTGTAATCCCTTGATGGGGGCCCTGAATCAGTCAGTATGATTACTAATGGCACAGGTGGATCTATCAGTGACATGGAAAAACAGTAGGATAGGTGGAACAATCAATGGCACAGTTAAATCAGACATGTTATAGTAAAACGGGCAATTAATTAGCAGCACAAGAGAGCTCAAGTGAACATACCAGTAGCACAGGAGGTTCTTACAGTGACACAGGTACAACTGATTTAAATAGTAACACAAATGATTTCTTTAATAATAATTCACTTACAGCATCACCTGTTTTTCTGTAAGTGACAACATACTAGCTAACATTGACTTCGGTAGCTTTTACATGGTCGAACTAGGGGGTTGAAGTTTTTTTTAAAGAGACAGTACTTCAACTATCGAATGGTCGAACAGTCAAACAATCCTTCGATTCGAAGTCGTAGTCGAAGGTCAAAGTAGCCCGTTCGATGGTCGAAGTAGCCCAAAAAAAACTTCGAAATTCGAAGTTTTTTACCTTCGAATCCTTCACTCGAAGTTAGTGAATTGGCCCCTATGTGTAGGAGCCAGGTGATGTGGCAGCTAGGGATGGGCGAATTTTTTCACCTTGTTTCACAGCGGAATTGACGCCCAAAGACTTGTATGGCGCCGTGCGACAAAAAAAAAAATCACGCGTCAAAAAAATTTCACTGTGCGACAACATTTTTTTGATGCCCATAGACTTCAATGGGCGTCTTCGACATTTCACTGGCGGCAAATTTTTGATGAAACAGGTCAAATTCGCCCATCCCTAGTGGCAGCAGCAGTAATAATGTCATGCATTGGATAGAGATGAGATTCTGGGAGACCAGGACCTGGTACTGGATCAATGTTTTAGCAGTAGAGGGATAGAGGAAGGGATGTGTTTTTGTCATGTTCCTAAAAAAAAGAAGTCATGGTCCTGGTCAGTGATCCAGGCTGAGCTGGGAAGTAAAAAGTTTGCAATAAATTTGGCCTTAATTTAACTTCATACATACCACAACAGCTAAAAATGCACAGCTAGAGGATCTGACGTTTAAACATGTCAGTTAACTTTACAGAAGAATTAACAAAAAAGACTTGAGGCTCCAGCTAACACTCATCCCTTTTTTCTATTCTACAGCTATTTGGTGTCCTCTTCGATGGCATGGTTCATCTTTAAGTTATCTTTTAGTATGTTATATAATGGCTAACTCTAAGCAACTTTTCAATTGGCCTTCATTTTTTATCGTTTTTGAATTACATAGTAACATAGTAACATAGTAACATAGTAAGTAAGGTTGAAAAAAGACACATGTCCATCGAGTTCAACTTTTTTTTTTTTTTTTTTTTATTAACTACCTATCCGCCAGTTGATCCAGAGGAAGGCAAAAAACCCATCTGAAGCCTCTCCAATTTGCCTTAGAGGGGGAAAAATTCCTTCCTGACTCCAAAATGGCAATCGGACTAGTCCCTGGATCAACTTGTACTATGAGCTATCTCCCATAACCCTGTATTCCCTTACTTGCTAAAAAGCCATCCAACCCCTTCTTAAAGCTATCTAATGTATCAGCCTGTACAACTGATTCAGGGAGAGAATTCCACATCTTCACAGCTCTCACTGTAAAAAACCCTTTCCAAATATTTAGGCGGAACCTCTTTTCTTCTAATCGGAATGGGTGACCTCGTGTCAGCTGGAAAGACCTACTGGTAAATAAAGCATTAGAGAGATTATTATATGATCCCCTTATATATTTATACATAGTCATCATATCACCCCTTATTTGCCTTATTCTTCTTCTGACTCTTTTCAGCTTTCAAATGGGGGTCACTGGCCCCATCTAAAAACCAAATGCTATGTAAGGCTACACATGTATTGTTATTTCTACTTTTTACTACTCCTCTTTCTAGTTAGGCCTTTCCTATTCATATTCCAATCTCTCATTCAAAGCAATGCATGGTTTCTAGTGTAATTTGAACCCTAGCAACCACCTGCTGAATACAAAGCTAAATAATTTAAAAACCACACATTAAAAAAATAAAATAAAACCAACTGCAAATTGTCTCAATCTCTACATAATACTAAATGTTAATTTAAAAGTGAACAACCCCTTTAAGTCAAATTGTTCTAATAAACTGTACAGTTATGGGACCCGTTATCCGGAAACCCATTATCCAGAAAGCTCCAAATTATGGAAAGGCCATCTCCCATAGACTCCATTTTCTTCAAATAATCCAAATTTTTCTAAATGATTTCCTTTTTCACTGTAATAATAAAACAGTACCTTGTACTTGATCCCAACTAAGATATAATTAATTCTTCTTGGAAGCAAACCCAGCCTATTGGCTTTATTTAATGTTTACATGATTTTCTAGTAGACTTAAGACATGAAAATCCAAATTACAGAAAGATCTGATATCCGGAAAACCCCAGATCCTGAGTACAGGTTGATATGCAATCAGCAATCAGCTTCAATCAGGCTAGGTTAATTTAGACAATGAAAACCAATTCCTATGCTGGTGAAATTAAACAAATTAATATAAATTCTCATGCAACAGAACTGAGATTTTACATTTCTCGGGGGCCAAGAGATACATTTTGTATACTGTAAGAAAATATTTATTCTAAAAAAGAAAAAATATATTGGCTTCTTGGGGCCTTAAAAAAACTGTCGAAAATTGGTAGAAAATGTAAAATCGGGGGTTCAGCTGTAAAATCTCAGCGAAGGGAAATCCAATATGTATAAACCGGCACAGATATTATAGGGATGTATGAAAATTCTGTCTCTGCAGAGCTTTTCAGAACTTAATATACTTTTTTCTGATCCATTCAAAGCCTTTTTATCTATGTATCTCTGGTCAGAATCTATTTGCTGAAAACAAACACAAACATATTAAATATATAGAGAGAGAACTGATGTTACACTGTGGGATCACTTGCCAGTAGCTAAGAATGTACAATATGTTTCACTTTAGAGCTACGTGTTTCCAAATAGCCCAGTATTTATTCCTGCAACTGTAAAATTACTGACCTTGTTAAAATTAGTACAGTTTCCATTTATTTTTTCCAGAAAAAAGGTAATACAGTATAAAGGCATATCTTATTGTGATCAATCATCAATCAGTTCAGATGAGCAGCAGATGTCATTCTGTTTGCCTGGCCCTTGACCAAAGCATTCTACACAGAAATGAATGGAACAACAAAACCAGTTTATTGATATTAGGGGGATTATGGTGTTCGGTTTTCAGAATGCATCTCTAGAACAAAGTGTTGTGATATATGCTATTTTTCATATGATAAAAGAAAGCAGAGATTGAAAAACAAGGATAAGGTATAAGTAAATATTCAATGCTGCTATACATATCATAGGGTTGGTGCAATCACCAAAAACTGTATCATAATAACCATGGGCCCTGAACAAATGTTTTGAATTATCAAATCTCAGTTTAGATCAAATAGTGACTGTGGTGTGTGTAATTTGATGACCTGAAATTAGATAGGGCCACACTTCTTCTACTTGAAAGGGTCTTACTATGGTAACTTTAGTCAACCAATTCAACTTACTGTTGGCCAGACTTGAGACTTAGACTATTGCAACCACCTACTAACTAGTCTCTTAGGCCTACCACCTCTCTCTCTCTCTCTCTCTCTCTCTCTCTCTCTCTCTCTCTCTCTCTCTCTCTCTCTCTCTCTCTCTCTCTCTCTCTCTCTCTCTCTCTCTCTCTCTCTCTTTAATACATTTTAGTTTTCTCTGCTGGAATTCTCCTAGGAACCTGTCCATCTCCTGTTAAAACTATTATCATGGCTACATGTTAAGCAAATCATATCATACAAAATCCTTCTGCTAAAATTCAAAGCCCTTTATTCATCTGCTTCTCACTACATTTCCTTACTCTTCTTCCTGTATGTTCCTAACCATCTCCTTTGCTCCTTTAAAAGCGACCATCTTTTTATATCATACACACTCACTGTCATCTCTCATCTTAAACCTTTCCATCTTGCTGCTCTTTACCTCTGAAGTTCTATCCTTGAGTTTCTCTGTAGGGAACACTCTCTCTTAGCCAAAAAGAAACTCAGAACTTACCTTTTTGGAACACTAGAATAGTATCTGGTACAGTCTTGGTGTTGGGAACTCTCCGGTGTGCTCTGTGCAAAGTAAAAAGGATGGTGGCGCCGAAGGTTATGACACCATTACTCAACACATGATGTCAGCATGATGCGTTTAGCTTGAAATTTTGAAATAAAGGGATGCCAGCACCCCGGGTTCAAAGTCCAATTATAGGTTCTACTGCCAAGTGTTTCTGAGTGTGTTATGATTCCTATTGGACTGTTTTCTGACTATTCTCTGCTTTGTTTCCTGGTTACGATTGACCCCTTGCCTGGATATGACCACAAACCTTTCTCAACCCCTTGGACACTGCTAATCAGACTAATACTTGACAAGCCTGTAAATCAGCTTCCACCTTAGTCCCGACTTCAATCTTTAAGCCGTAAGGCTCTGACACTTGGCATTTAAGGGCCAATGCCCAAACATTTGTGCATTTGTCCATTTTGCCTTCCTATTTGTGCTTGTATGTTATCCAACCACTTAGATTGTAAGATCTACAGGGCAGTCACCTATTTCCTACTGTGTTTCTAATCTCACGGCACTTCATCTCTAAGGGGCATGTTTACTAACATTGGAGATAAATAGCTGGAGAGATTTTTGGAGATGTTGCCCATGGCAACCAATCAGCAATTAGATTTAAACAGCCACAGCCAAGTTAGAAAACAAAAGCAAAGATCTGATTGGTTGCTATGGGCAACATCTCCAGAAATCTCTCCAGATATTTATCTCCAATGTTAGTAAACATGCCCCTAAATATTTATACTTTTATGCTTGTATATTGTAAAATTGTACATCCCTGTGTATCCTATTAACTCTATATAAATATAGTTATCCAAATATTCATAATAACTCTACAAAATATAATGTACAATAAGACATAACATTTTCAGAGAAATTACAAAAAAATGCTTTTAAAGGTCAATATTTATGCAACTAATCATCTGAGAGGTTTCTCAATTGCTTTTGGGTAGAAAATAATTAGAACAATAAACACTGTTAATTATAGTAATGAACAAATTTTTGTTCAGGGCATAATGAAGATTTGGACTTGCTCTCATTATCCTAGTCTGTATACACATAGGAACGGCGTATATTCCTCATTATATAATTATTTGGCAAAACGAGCATCAGCAGACCAGGGTAATTAACATGCTCTCCATATTGATGATATAGTTAGAGACTTGTTAGTATTAAAAATTCTACAAATATCCTTTACTGTTGTGTAGCCCAGCAGGCATTTTCTTCTGAAAGGGGTGGCTGCAAATCCCCAGTATACCACTCAGATCCCCCCCTGAGGGGAAATGCAAGTTCCATTCAAATCAAACATTTTCCTATCAAGCTCTGTGCTAATGATTTTCCTATGAGACCTCGGCCTGTCACTCATCCACTTCCTTTTAAGACATGTGAAAACAGAATTTGTTGTTTATTTGTATTTCATTAAAGGATGTCTGTTTTCTCATTCATATTGAATTTGTATCCAGACCCAGGTTGCCAATACTACTTAGGTAGATATTCTGTTTGTTGTCTTTTTAGTCTCTGCGTGAAACCACAGTACTATAGTATGCATACTTGAGTGCTGGCCGGTATCTGCAGTATTCAGAGCAAATTCATTCATTATTTTGAATCATGAATGCAACAAAGTTGTAATTAGAAATGTTTTTTGGTCTATTCTAGTTAAAGGAAAACTATACCCCCAAAATGACAGTTCATATCATATTAAGTGGCATATTAAAGAATCTTACCAAACTGGAATATATATAAGTAAATATTGCCCTTTTACATCTCTTGCCTTGAACCACCATTTCGTGATGGTCTCTGTGCTGCCTCAGAGATCACCTGACCAGAAATACTACAACACTAACTGTAACAGGAAGAAATGAGGAAGCAAAAGACACAACTCTGTCTGTTACTTGGCTCATGTGACCTAACATACAGTACAGTGAATCCTACGATCCCAGGGGGCGGCCCTTATTTTTTAAAATGGCAATTTTCTATATATGATTACCCATTGGCACATAATACTAGAAACGTATATTATTATGAAAATTGTTTATTTACATGAAGCAGATTTTTACATATGAGCTGTTTTATGCAATATCTTTTTATAGAGACCTACATTGTTTGGGGGGTATAGTTTTCCTTTAATAGTCGAAAAGGGGTAAAATCAAAATACCTACATTCAAATGGCTTTTATGTGTTCTCTATCGCCATAGAAACATGCTTCATTATCTTGGTGAAAATACTGTGTATTGTCCTGTTTGCAATTATTGCCTCGCTTCATCACTATAGTGTGAGTACAAGTGGACCACCTGCTCACCTAGAAAACTGTGTCTGACAACTCACACCCACACCCAGATTAAATGCACTGCCTACTGAGAAAGTTAGTGATTTCTAAGAGTGTCATTAAATGTGTTCTCACTAGAATTTGCACATGCAGAATATGGCAATTTTGGTGGGACAATGAGAATGGGAAGGCATGAAATAGAGGTCAATAGAGGTCAGTGGATGTGATCTGTGGGTGCTGGTGCAAGCAATTGAAAATAGTTTTCTATGCAAATAGTTGTTCCAGCTGCACTTACACAGAAAAGGCTGATGTACATATGATTTAGGAAGATGTACATGTCAGAATTACACTGGCTACAGAACCAGCAGATTAAGTCCTTCAATTTTTTATGTGCAACAATTTTTTACACACACAACAAGTTTTTCTCACTCTAAATGCAGTGACATCAATGGGCATTTTTTGTAGTGGCGACTTTTTTGTCTCTGCGTCTGTTTTGTCTTGGTGACTTTTTATTGTCTGAGCAACTTTTTTGTCCAAATGCATTAAATTTAACAGGCGTTTTTACTTATGGCAACTTATGGCTGACTCTGATCGGTGAAACAGGGATCTTTGGGTTATCTACAGATAACAAGTGTTGTCCTCTCCAGGCTATTAAGTACATTGAGCTATAGATCCTTTCCATTTTAGGGTGCTGCAGGCAGATCTTTTATCTAATCCTTTTTTAGTATGCTTAATATATATTGTTTTAACTCTTTTGTTACCATTTTATACAATGTCTGCCCCTTTGCATGAATATCAGCAGTACTGCAGTACTACTGAGATCACAGGAAAGAAAACATACACATTTGGTATTATTGGGGGAATAGCCTGCATACTGGGGGGGTCTCCAAATATGTTAGCAGACAGTTAGGTGAATAAAGCTGACTTGAGAATTTGATGTATTGTATTTTATCTACATATCTACTGAGTTATTGTTAAATAGGGGTTATTCCCACCATGTCTGCCCACCATCAACTTGTAATTCAACTACAGTGTGATTTAATAAGAATACACTAGCCCAGAGCCATGTTCACAGGGTTTAAACAGAGTTCTAGGTTGATTCTCCTGCCACTGGAGTGCCCTCAGGATCTAGCATACAAGAGCTAGTAAATAAAGTCGTATCTACAGCAAATCTAGAGCAACTGGACTTGCTCAGTAATCATTGAATTACTCAATGATTACTCAGCAAGTTCAGTTGTTTTTGATTTCTTTATACTAAACATGCCATGACCAGTGATGGGCAAAATTAGCGAAATGCCGATTTTGATACTGGCGGCAATTCACTGGCGTCAAAATGTCAAAGTTGACATTAAAGTCAATGGGCGTCCGTTAATCATTGCAGAAAATTTTAGCGGCAAATTCACTGTCATGAACGGCACCCAGAATCCAGAACCAATGATAAGCTCCCTGGTCTCGGCTCTTGCTTCTGCCTTTAACAGCCACCTTTCACCTTGGGAGGAGCTCTTGGCTAATTGGATGTCGCCAAGGCCTTATAAAGAGAGGAGCCAAGTGAAGGTTCTGGACAAGCAAAGGGGCACGATCCTTAGCAAGATTTAGGATGGAAAGCAAAGTTCTAGGAATAGGCAGAGCACAGTCAAACAGGCCGAATCAGTGCGTGCAGAGTTCAAGTAAGGTCAGACAGGCCAGGTTGGTGCCGGCAGAGTTCAAGCGAAGTCAAAACTGGAAGATATTACAGAATGGTCAGGCAGGCACAGGTCAGGATAACGGAGTTCAGAATAGTCAGGCAGGCAAGGGTCAAGATCACGTATTTCAGAATAGTTACGCAGGCAAGACTCAAAACGGGAATCAGCAATAAAAATAAATCACTCAGGAAACTAACAAATAGAACCAAGTAGCACCAAGTAGAACCAAAACAAGGGCAATGAGTTTAATTTGAAACACCTGTAATATTCATAGCTCATGGCAAAACGCAATGACGTCATGACGTGGCGCTTCACGATGCGTAAAACCCGGAAGTACGCACCACATGCGACATAGGAACTCCTGCACCGAAGAGAGAGGAATCAATGCAGTGGCCGTCCCTGCCGGCCCACTAGACCGATAGGGGGAGTGTCCCTCACATTCCCCATTTTAGTCGAAACAAAGCGCTGAGATTCGCCACAAATTCGCACCTGGCAAAAAAATTCACCCATCACTAGCCATGACCTGGATGAATAAAAACCTTCATAGACAAGTTGGAGTAGAAAAGAACCAGTCCAGGCAATAGCTGTTTGATTGCAGTAACTTTGCTGAAATGACAAGAAAGTCAGATAGGATGGAATCAGGCCAAGACTGTATCAGGACTCAAGATTGGAAACTGGATGTCAGTAACAAAGTTTGGTGGAATAAGTTGTTGTTATAATGATGTTCAACATGTGGTGACAGAGTTGTTGTTGGACTACAACTTCCAGCATCTTCCAACACTATTTGTTAATGTTATTTGTGAGTTGTCTTTTAAATTGAGGGAAAGCTGCAGGGTGGACATCTTTAAATCAAATATTAAAATAATTCTAATACAGGTAAGGGACCTGTTATCCAGAATGCTCAGGACCTGTGATCTTCCAGATAATCGATCATTCCGTAATTTGGATCTTCATACCTAGTGATGGGCAAATTTGTGCCGTTTGCTTCACCGAAAAAGTAGCGAATTTTCTGCAAATTCGCAAAACTGCGAAAAATTCGCAATAAGGCGCCTCATTTTTGATGCCGGCATCCGTTTTTTTTACGCCGATGCCCATATTTGACACCGACACCCGTTTTACGATGTCGAAATTTTTTTTGACGCCGGTGAACTTTCGACAGTGAATTTTCACGCCTGTTTCGTGCATTTATTCGCCGGCGGCAAATCGTGCAAATTTGCCACCAATTCACACCTGGCGAATAAATTCGCCCATCACTATTCATACCTTAAGTCGCCCAGAAAATAATTTAAACAATATTTTTTTTTTTGCTTCAAATAAGGATTAATTATATCTTCGTTTGGACCAAGTACAAGCTACTGTTTTATTATAACAGAGAAAAAGGCAATTATTTTTAAAAATGTGGATAAAATGGAGTCTATGGGAGACAGCCTTCCCATTGCTCAGAGCTTTCTGGAAAAGGGGTTTCCAGATAATGGATCACATACCTATATCAATTGTACCGTTTTGCCAAGGACATTTTGGGAGAAAAATCTCCCCTCTTCCGAACCAAAACTTTGACCTTAACTAACACAGGAACAAGACAAGTTGGAATAGGCCAATAATGAAGGAACAGACAAGGTGTTAAAATGTTTTGAGTAGGCAAAATGGCAATGGTTACTCTATGGTTTAAGGCACCAAGAGGACCATGACAATAAAAGAGCATAAGAAATGTCTAATTAAGTAAGCTGCCTTTTATATAGTGTCTGTGTATACAGAAAGCACATGACAATAAGGAAACATCAGAAGCATACTGTACATCTATACACTCTGGAATATAACAAATTATCTCATTAAAACTATTATCAGTCATAAATATACATATTTGTATAGTGCTTGATCTGTTCAAATGAAACATCTGAAATAAAATATTCAGGAAATATCTTGGTCTTGTAACCATGTTTGCAATATATTTGATGCTCCCTCTTTTCATCATGTGTCATTTTGCTCTGTCTTTCAAACTTTAAAGTTGAATATTAATACTGTAAATGCTTCAGTGTTGCCTTTCCCTTATGTTTTAGACTAAATAAGGTTATCAAATATTCTATAAAACAAGAAATGAGTGTTATGTTTGATATGCACTTCAAAAGCTTAAAAGGCCAAAGAAAACCCTTCCTTAATTATTGAAGAAGTGTCTGTAAAGGAAACATGAGCAAATAGCCTTCATGCTTTCATCCTGAGTAACCTTTTATTGTCCTTTTCTTCAGATGGCCGAGTCAGTATATTTAATAGAAGCAGCAGCAGCCATTAAAGATGGCAGGGGTCTAATAAATGGTCCTGATTAAAGGCCCTGACAGGGTACGAACTTTGCATAAATTCTCGTATGGTGTCAGCGTTGGATACTGATTGAGACCCATTAACATAATCACACATTTAGAGGAAAACGTTGCAATGTATCGGAAACATTTTTCTTAGTGTAATAATTTTAAGGGCATTAAAATGCAAATAGCACTAGGGGATATGTTTTAGTAATGATCAAAGAGCCTGATTATTCAAATATTTAGCATGACATATAGAACCTATCAATAGAATCGACGTTATATATTTTTTAAGAGTCGTGTTTGTATAAATGCAGTGCCACTGCACCTCTATATCAAATTAAACATTAGATATTTTGGATCTATGATTTGAAGAGAAATTCATGTTTTTTTACATACATACACACACATATATATATAGATATATATATATATATATATATATATATATATATATATGTGTGTATGTATGTAAAAAAACATGAATTATATATATACTTTATGGGGCCGATTCACTAAATTCGGGTGAAGGGTTAGAATAAAAAAAACTTCGAATTTCGAAGTTTTTTTTTGGCTACTTCGACCATCGAATGGGCTACTTCGACCTTCGACTTCGACCTTCGACTTCGAATCGAACGATTCAAACTAAAAATCGTTCGACTATTCGACCATTCGATAGTCGAAGTACTGTCCCTTTAAAAAAAACTTCGACCCCCTACTTCGGCAGATAAAACCTACCGAAGTCAATGTTAGTCTATTGGGGAAGGTCCCCATAGGCTTGCTAAGCTTTTTTTGATCGAAGGATTTTCCTTCGATCGTTTGATTAAAATCCTTCGAATCGTTCGATTCGAAGGATTTAATCGTTCGATCGAACGAAAAATCCTTCGATCGTTCGATCGAACGCTTAGCGCTAAATCCTTCGACTTCGAATATCGAAGTCGAAGGATTTCAATTCGAGGGTCGAATTTCGAAGTATTTTTAACTTCGAAATTCGACCCTTAGTGAATCTGCCCCTTTATGTATATGGCTTTACATGTAACTTGAATACATTTTGTTTCCATCAAAGAACTCGGTGTTGCTGGTCATTTCTACTTTATTATCTATTTAATTTACCTTGCACCCGAGGTAAGCTGCAAAGGCGGTGTGCTGCCCATTTGGAATTATTACATATATATATATATATATATATATATATATATATATATATATATATATATATATATATATATATATATCCACACAATGACAATGAAGCTTTACAGCAGATGCTGTTTCATTTTATGCTCCTTGTTCCCTTTAATTCCAGATTCTTATATTTTCATTCTTTCATTATTTTTTTTTTTCCTCCTCTCTGTCTAAATCTGCTGCCGGTCCCAGATGCACTCTGGTGATACTTCATTGCATATTTTGAACGATGAAAAGAAACATTCCCTTCCCCCATACAAATGGCCATAATTATGTAAAGAATGACTGCTGCAAGCTGATGACTTTCAATATGCTTGAGTCTAGCGCAGTGGTAGAAGAGGCCAGGGAGGTCAACAGGAATTCATAACTGCTATAAAATTGTGTAGCATCCTAGGGTTTCAAGAGAATGCTTACATTATCATGCTCTTTCTGCTGGTTTGTATATGTAAATGTTTGATAGGAAGTGCGCCGGCTTTGCCGTATGGCATGCAGAGCATCAATCAGGCAGGGGAATACATCAGAGTATTTTCATTATGCCTAGTTATTTACTGCATAAGAAGAAATTACTCCGGCAAGCCAAGCAGCCTTCTGTGTGATATGTGTGATATCAGCATCCAGGTTTCAGATCAGGAGCCTTTCTAGTAAACATTACAGGACTAATCTCACAATCTCTATCATCAATCTTTCTCAGTGCTGCCAGGATGCAATGGTGTGCATTGGCAGAAGGCAGTACAGCTTTTAGTTTTATTTTGGAAAGAATTTGTGATGAGCATCTGCTGATCAGTTCTGCATGTTGTAAAACAAAGCTTTTTTTTTTTTTTTTTTTGCAACCTATAATCACATTCTGCACTACTGTACACCGGAAAACATGTGCATTAACATTGCTATTATCTGTAGGAAGATTAATAAGTATTAACGACGATGCTTTTCTAGCATACTTTATTACTGTGCATTCCTTGTACCTATTAACCAAATTATCAAGCAGAGGAGGATATTAAAGTTGCATCTGCAGCAGCCGCACAATAGATGCCGCAACCTCCATTACTTACAAAACGTCCACATTTCACACCTCATTTCAGCTCAGATCAGAACTGTTTGAATTGTTGTAAATAAGGAGGTTAATCAACCTGTGCTTCCTTCATCTCCATGGCACAGCTGCTAGAGATGGCACAAGTTGTCTCTGTGGCATTTTATCTTTTATATATATATGAAGCAAGTATTATTTGAGCAGTGATCTCATCACCATTGCATTTGATTTTCTGTAAGAGATCCATTGAGTGCTACTCGTGAATATCAGTGCTGTGGTCAGTGATATATTCTGGTCTGGTGGCGCCCTAGGCACTGGACCGCTTTGCACATGAGAAAGTGATGTCACAATGCAATGCGCATGTCTGTGATGTCACTCTCTCCTTGTCCCACCCTCTGCCCTACTTCACCATCTCTGCTGCCAGATTTCATGGAAATGTAGCCAGCAACAGGGATAAAGTTATTTTTTAAAAATGTTTTAAAAAATGATTTACCATTTAGGCATCAAAGGGTCGCCCCCTTAAAACTGCCACCCAAGGCACAGGCCTCGAGTGCCTATCTGGTAAATATGGCCCTGGTTTTGGTCGTGTAGCACAACAATTAATGTGGTTGACAAACGCCGATTACACTCAATACACTTGATATTTAGCCATACCAGAGGAAAAGTGTGCCCCGATCATTACTATTATGAAAATTACAGGTTAGTATAAGATGAGAGGCCCAGGTGGATGGTCCACGGTTGTTTTGAAATCTGATTCACATACAAAACACTGCACATCATTCCTTTTAGTAATACAAATTGTAATGTGTGATAGCGCCAATGATATAAAAAAGGTGAAAAGAGCAAAAGAACCAGCAGAGAATTCAGGTGGCATGAAAAAAATCTGTACATGTTTATATATATGTGTGTGTGCGTGACTTTGGGCGACTATTGAAAACGCATCGCTGCGTGTGCATTAGCGCAGGCGACTTTTCATCCTAGCCTATGGGGAAAAACACTGAGGCAGTTCGGGGAGATAGTCGCTCAAAAGACGAGGCGATTAGTCGCCAGGCGACAAAATCTTCCCGAATCTCCTCGTGTGGACTAGCCCTTAGGAATAAGCCCATAAAGGTTACATAGTTACATAGTTAAATTGAGTTGAAAAAAGACAAAGTCCATCAAGTTCAACCCCTCCAGGTTTGTTGACTATTTATTAATAAATACTTTCTATTACACAATTGCCACATAGTGGGAGTTGCAGTTCAGATTAGCTGGAGCACTACTGTTTAACAACACAGGGTTAAAGTGAGATTATATCAATCATGCTTTTCAATTATATTCATCTGCCTGCTTTTCATGTGCTCAATGCAATGCAAGATTATCCCCCAAGAAAATAAAATAAATGTAATAATGTCACATTATTAACAGAAGATTAACAATCATTTTCCACCATCCAGAAATATAGCATGATTGTCACCCTATAGATACAAAATTGTTAGTTATTTGTGCACCATGAAATCTGGGAGCTAAGAATAAGATTGGTTCAGCTGCAGGGAAATGCGTAGAGTACAAATCTGATCCACTTTGCTGAACTGTAAAATTGAAATCCATCAGAATTGTGTCTGAAGTGGGGACCCAGCGTTCTTCACTCTGCGGATTGCTTCAACCTCTCTTGCATATTTCAGATGAAACAGATAGCTGCATATTTAAATCAGAGCGGAGCATGGACCTTAAGCAATGTTATCTGCTATAATGAATTTATTGTATGCTGAGTGGACCTAATCAGTTACTGTGCAGTGGATAGAGTACTGTATGGGATGCTGAATTTACATTCTACTGGGCAGTGCCCTGCTCCTCTGATACAATATGTCATATCATCTTGGTAGGAGCTTTTGTGAGCATATTGGTGCATGCTGAGAGCACTCTGTATTCCCTCAAATGACAATCAAATGCATGCCATTTACTGGCAAACAATGACAACACATGAAATGGTTACCTTGCTCATCCTATTCATTTGAAGTGAGCAGTTTTACTCTGCAGAGACAGCTTTTTCAACTTAATGGTAATGTCAGCTGACAAATGTTATGTGCGTTTCACCACCCTCTCAATGTGCCTTGAGAACAGAGACCCTGAACCTGGAAATTACATATCAGGGTGTAACATCCTGCAAAATGGAAAATGAAAACCTCATGTCAAAAAGGTCTATGGACAACAAAGAAAAGAAAAGTTAGGACATTGTGAGGTGGGCTGCATTGAAGTTGGTGGTTCGATATTCTACCACAATAAAAATGATTATAGTTTTTTATTATTTGCAATGTATGCAGATTGCAGCAGAAATGCAAACCTGTATTTAAGAGCAATTCATATGGAACAAAAGAAATGTACAGTGTTTGCATAACTGTAAAAACTATAAATATTTTGCGTAGTTAATGGTGCTGGTGCTATTGGAAGATACTAACTAACCCTATGTTTTTGGTTTGCAACAGTCTTTCTCTTTCATCTCCCCATGAAGCTGTAGAAATGTAGAAGGGCAGGGGAAAGAAAGAAAAGCATGCAATGAGACAAACAATTAAAGTCAATAATACAAAGAGGAGAGTAGGAGAGGAGAAGTAAGCGGTAGATCACAAGGAATAGGGAGATATTTAAAATGAATGTAAGGAGATAAGAAAAATAAAAGACACAAGCAGAAGAAGTGATGAGAAGGAGGGAGGGAGTAGTAAGGAGACAGGCCAGGAGATTGATGAGAAGGGGTAGTAATAAACAA
Organism: Xenopus petersii; assembly: GCA_038501925.1. Taxonomy (NCBI): domain Eukaryota; kingdom Metazoa; phylum Chordata; class Amphibia; order Anura; family Pipidae; genus Xenopus; species Xenopus petersii. The sequence continues at coordinate 33,446,942 of CM076682.1, read as the reverse complement.
GCAGGGAAAGTAATAAGAAACAGAGAATGTGGTACTAAAGAGATGAACAGAGAACGTAATTTGAAGGAGAGGATGATTGTACGAGAAGTGAGGATAAAAGGTACTAAGAAGACAAACAGGAGAGGGCATATTAAGGGATGAATGTGTCAGGACCTGTCCAAACCCTTGACTTTGGGATATTGTGGCTGTACAATAACCTAAGTCACTGAAGACTTTTGATGCTCACTGTTATAAATAGTCCAAATAAGCATTCTCTTCCTCCTCACTCTTCACAGTGTCCAATTCCCACCTCCTTAAGGCCATGTGTAAATAAAGTAGGTTAAAAGCCTGCCTCTTGCTACATCTGTTGCTTGGTCATAAAGCAGTTTACTGCTAATTATAGAGTTAATTTGATTCCTGCCTGTTTCCCGCCTTGTTCCTGAGTCTCTGTCTGTTTCTTGTCTGCCTCCTGAGCCCCTTTGCTCCTATTTCGGTTTCTGTGTTCCGTACCCAATTCCGTGCTCTCGAGCCTATATATTGTGCTTTGAATTTGCCTTCTGTCTGCCCTAACACATGTTCTGTTTATAGGTATTTGCTTCTGTCTACTGCCTGCTCTGGCTTTCTATCTAGACTCTATCAAATTGCCATGAGCGGATTTTACTCCCTGTACCTAATATGCAAATTGCTTACGAGCCCATTACTGGCATTTCCCACTGTATGGACTCCAACCATCTATAGTTAGCAAGTAAAATCTATAGTTAAAAAGTAAAATCTGAAAGAAGGGGTAGTAAAAAGAAAAGCTTGGAAAATAAAAAAAGGAGAATAAGTGCAGGAAGATGGCAAGGAGCAAAAGTAATGAGAACAACATATAGCACAGTAAGAAGAGGAGAGAATGGGTAGAAATTATAAGAAAAAGGGGGGCAGATTTAGGTGAAGTTTTTCGCTGGCAAAAAATTGCCAGAAATCTCATCCGCAGGGACATCATCAATTTACTATCAGGCTTAGAGGACAATGCGCTAGTGAAAGAGACTGTCACTATCGCAGTTTCACACCCTATCAAGAGGTGAATTTTGGCTCAGGTGAACAATCGTTACTCAAGTGACTAAAGTGTGAATTTTACAGAACATTACCTCTTTCGCCAGAGTTTCCTTCACCAGCTTAGACCTGGTGAACTGATAAGATGAAGCTACATCCTCCTCAATTTTATGTCATTGACATCATCTCCTGTATGCCGGAAAGTCATAAAAGTTCTAAAAAATGCTGGCGTTTTTTAAATTTAAAGCTTGATTGCCGTCAAAATTCCTAACTATAAAAGATGTTTGTGTTAACATTTCTTTCCCAACCATTTAAAGGGTCATGAAACATTTGTTTTAGGGTGGGCTGATGTCTAGGGCATTATATGATCTATTTTGTCTTTATTATGCTTCCTTGGACATTTGTAATAAACAGTGGCCACTTCAAGCATTTGCCCCAACATCTCTAATAAAGACGTATATATATATGACCTATATGTAGCCGCCCTATTCAAACTGACCTAATTGAAAGAGCACTAACAATGTTTCGCTAGGCAACAAACTTTACTGAAAGTTCGCTATGAAATGCTTGCACTGATGAATTAACACCAGTGAAACTTTTCCTGCATTTGGCTACAGAGATGCAACTTTACAATTCAATGAATTAGTGCAGTGCTAACAAATTTATACCTGGCGAAGTGGTGCAGAGTTTGCCCCATAGAACAGAGACATGAAATGAAAAGGTGATTTGACAGAGAGAAATTAGAGCAATTGACAGTTAGAGAGAACATTTACTATTGCACTGTGTCTCCACTGACTCACATCTTGGTTAACATGAAATTCAATATATTCTTTATCTGAAACGTATGTTATACTGATGTTGAAAACCTAATTTGCACACATCACCATCCTCATTACCATTAATTATTTCTTCTAAATGCTAATGTATCGTGTCTTAACCTTTTCCTCTGAAATCCCAGATTCATTTACAGTTAATTATGCACCTAATTTTAATTACTTTTGTTTATTGAAGGAAGTTCCACTGTCATAAAAAGAGTCATGGAAGCCCATCCATCCCAAACAGCAGGTTGGCCCAATTTTTAGTCCCATTCCAGAATCCCTGTACTACAATCTAAGCTACACTAAATCAATTATAATTACAGATGAAGCCACTTGGATTTGTGAGTTAAATGCGCCATGACTCAGGGGTAATTGAAGAAACTGTGTTATCTTAACTCATTTAATGCATTTAACCTTTTCATTAGCATACCAAAGCTCCATTGTTCACAATGGTGAATGCTTTAATTAGATGGGATGTTGTGACACAGTTTTCTGTGTTAAATGAGATAAATGGGATATCTGTGTTTAGTTATTCTGTGTCAAACAGACAAACCAAAGTGGCTGCATCTGTACAAGTATGGGATCCTTATCCAGAAATCTCAGAATTATGGTTAGTCAAATAAATCTGATTTTTAAAAATGATTTCTCTTTTTCTCTGTAAAAATGATTTCCCTTTTTCTCTGTAATAATAAAACAGTACCTTGTACTTGATCACACCTGAGATATAATTTAACCTTATTAAATGCAAAACAATTCTATTTGGTTTGTGTTAAAAATCATTTTGCTGGTTGAATTTTTATAGAGGAAAACTCAAATTTTTGGAGAAAAAAAACTTTTTAGAGATTTATTGTACCCCAAAACTGCTAAAAACTGAATCCAAAAATACTCCATCTAAAACCTGTCAAGGTCATGTAGAAGTAAATGGCAGATGTCCCTGAAGATGCTTCTGTCAGGGCCCGAAGGCTCTGTTGTAGTGAGGACCAAGGAGGAGACACAACACCAAGTTCGCAGTACAAAAGGGTTTATCAGAAGAATAGTCGTAATCAGGCAAATGGTCAATACAGGCAGCAAGAATCAGAATCGATGAAACAGGCAAGAAGTCGGTACACGGTAAACAGGAAAATCAAGAAATCACACCCAGGAACTATACAAGATAGACCTATAATTGGGCAAGGACAGAAAGGGAACATGGGAATAAATAGTCCAAAGTTGGCGCCAAAACTTGACGCAGTGACGTCATGACGCTGACGCCGGCGTCCTCACGTTGGCGTCCTGACGCCGACGCACGTTCTGACGCCGGCGTCCATTCCGTCGCTGGCGACCAATCCTGGGGCGACACGTTTCTGTCGCAGGCATATTACGACCAGGAAGAGCCGGATGATGGAGCAGGAAGTCGCCATCTTGGATGTTTCGTGGGGTAAGTTCTTTACTTTTCATTACAGTACCCCCCTCCTTAGGGGGGGCCTCAGGACCACCGAGGCTAGGAGAAGAAGGAAAAAGTTTGTGGAACTTACGAACCAGGACAGGTGCATGTACGTCCGAGCTTTTCACCCAGGAACACTCCTCTGGACCGAACCCCTTCCATTCGATATTGAAGAGAACCCCGGGAAATACGAGAGTCCAAAATCCTTTTGACTTCAAATTCCTTGTGATCGTCAAGCAAAACAGGAGCTGGAGAGGAAGAAGAAGAAGAAGAGGAGCAAGACATGGCAGGTTTAAGCAGGGAAACATGAAAAACATTAGGTATCCGCATCTCAGGAGGAAGTTGGAGACGAACAGCCACAGGGTTGATGATTTCGATGATAGGGAAGGGGCCGATGAATTTAGGACCAAGCTTGGGTGTAGGAATCTTGAGACGGATGTTGCGTGTAGAAAGAAAAACTTTATCACCAAGACTGTAAGGAGGAGAAGAAATCTTTCTTTTATCAGCAAACTTTTTCTGCACCAGGGAACTCTTCTCTAAGTTTGCGGCAGTAGCATGCCAAATAGCCAACATGTGAGCAGCTTGGTCATTGGCCGCAGGCACATTGGTAAGAAGAAAATCTTGGGAGAAAGCCAAAGGATTGAGACCATAAACACAGAAGAAAGGAGACTTTTGGGAAGAAGAATGCAGAGCATTGTTGTGGGCAAATTCAGCCCAGGGAAGAAGATCCGACCAATCATCCTGGCACAGGGACACGTGGCAACGAAGAAACTGCTCCAAAGCCTGATTGACCCGTTCTGCAGCTCCATTAGACTGTGGGTGGTAGGCCGAAGAAAATTGAAGGGAGATGTTAAGGGCTTTGCAAAGAGATCTCCAGAACTTGGAAATAAACTGGGAACCCCGATCAGACACAATTTCGGCAAGAAACCCATGGAGACGAAATATATGTTTGATAAAAAGTTCAGAGAGTTCGGGAGCAGAAGGCAATTTCCGCAGCAGCGTGAAATGAGCCATTTTGCTAAATCTGTCGATCACCACCCAGATGACAGTGTGACCAGACGAAACTGGAAGATCGACAATGAAATCCATCACCAAGTGAGTCCAAGGTCGGGATGGAATGGGAAGTGGCAAGAGTAAACCCTTAGGGGGAGAATGTCCGGACTTGGAAACAGCACAAGTGGAACAGGACAAGACGAAATCTTTGACATCTTTCCTTAGGGTCGGCCACCAGACCAAACAAGACAGGAGCTCAGTTGTCTTCTTAATCCCAGGATGACCGGCCTGTTTGGAACTGTGGGATTGGAATAAGATGGCATGACGAAATTCCGGAGGGACAAAAGCAACACCAAGAGGAGTCTCTTCAGGAGCCGAAGACTGAGCCGAAAGTAATTGAGAGGCACAGGAGGGAAACAGGGCAGCAATAATCTTGGTAGAGGGCACAATGGGTACAGGAACTTCAGGGCAGGTATCTTCAGGAGCAAAACTTCTGGAAAGAGCGTCAGCCTTTCTGTTTCTGGAACCAGGACGAAAGGTGATTATAAAATTAAAACGAGAAAAGAAGAGTGCCCACCTTGCTTGCCGGGGATTGAGGCTTTTGAGGGATTGAATAAATTCAAGGTTCTTGTGGTCGGTGAAGATTGTCACTGGAATAGAGGAACCCTCAAGCAAGTGTCTCCATTCTTCCAAGGCCAACTTAACAGCAAGTAGTTCCCGATTGCCTACATCATAGTTCTGCTCAGGGGAAGAAATTTTTTGGAGAAAAAGGCACAAGGGTGGAGTTTACCATCAGAAGAAGATCTTTGAGATAGAACTGCTCCAGCTCCCACATCAGAGGCATCAACTTCAATGATGAAAGGTTGGAGGGGTTCAGGGTGTCGAAGAATTGGAGCAGAAGAAAAAGCTTCCTTGAGGGTCTTGAATGCTTCGAGAGCTTGTGGAGGCCAGTGTTGAGGTTTGTTCCCTTTACGGATCAGGGCAAGGATTGGATGGATCTTGGAAGAAAAGTTTTTGATAAATTGTCTATAATAGTTGGCGAAGCCAATGAATCTTTGAACTGCCTTGACGCTGGTAGGAAGGGGCCAATCCAAAATTGCAGAGACTTTGGCGGGATCCATCTTGAAACCTTGAGGAGAAATGATGTAGCCAAGAAAAGGAATGGAAGAAACTTCGAAGGTGCATTTTTCCAATTTGGCAAAAAGATTGTTTTTCCTCAACCTGGAAAGAACTTCACGTACTTGGCAACGATGAACAGAAAGGTTTTTGGAAAAAATAAGAATGTCGTCTAAGTATACGACCACACACTGTCCCAGAAGATCACGAAAAATGTCATTGACCAATTCTTGGAAGACTGCAGGAGCATTGCAAAGACCGAAAGGCATGACGAGGTACTCGTAATGGCCATCACGTGTATTAAAAGCGGTCTTCCATTCATCCCCCTCACAAATCCGAATAAGATTATATGCCCCTCGTAGATCCAGTTTAGTAAAGAAACAAGCCCCCTTGAGTTGATCAAAAAGTTCAGAAATGAGGGGAAGAGGATATCTGTTCTTTACAGTGATTTTATTTAACCCCCTGTAGTCAATGCAGGGCCGTAGACTACCGTCCTTTTTTTCAACAAAGAAGAATCCTGCTCCAGCAGGGGAGGTAGAAGGACGAATAAAACCTCTCTGAAGATTCTCCTGAATATAGGACTTCATAGCAGAAGTTTCGGAGGGAGAAAGCGGATAAGTGCGGCCACGGGGAGGTATGGAGCCGGGTAAAAGTTCAATAGGACAATCATAGGGACGATGAGATGGGAGAGTCTCAGCGGACTTCTTATCAAAGACATCGGAAAAAGCTTGGTACACAGGAGGGAGAAAAGAACTTGAAGATACTGAAGAAACTTTGACAACAGGAACAGCAGGCAAACAGTTGTGTATACAAAATGGACTCCAGCAGGAAATTTGAGAAAAGGACCAGACAATGACCGGGTTATGAACACACAACCAGGGCAATCCCAGGACAACGGGAGTTGAAGGGCAGTCGATAAGAAGAAAAGACAGTCTTTCCAAATGCATGGTGCCCACCTTGAAGGAAAGTTCCTGAGTAGACTGTGAGATGATGGCAGAAGAAAGGGGACGATCATCAATCGCCAGGACTCGAAGAGGGGTTGCCAAGGGTTGAAGCGGAATGGTATGTTTAACAGCAAAGGCACGATCCATGAAGTTGCCTGCAGCACCAGAATCGAGGAAGGCCTGAGAACATATCTTCTTGGAGCCGAACTGGATTTGAATAGGAAGAAGAAAACGCTGAGCAGAGGAATGGGGAGAAGAACAAATTCCACCCAGGTAAGTCTCCCCAAGCTTACCTAGGTTCTGGAGTTTCCCGGCTTCACTGGGCATTCCTGGGCGAAATGGGCTCTTCCGCCACAGTAGAGGCATAACCCAGCGGATCTTCTCCGGAGCTTCTCTTGTTCGGATAGGCGTGCCCGTCCGATCTGCATTGGTTCTTCAGGTGGCAAAGAAGAAGTAGCAGGTGACACAGGAGAAGAAGAAGAAAGAAGATTGGAGGCCGGACTAGGGAGTAAGGGTCTTTGGAAGCGTGGAGCCAGGGTGGGTTGGAACCTGGAAAACTTCCTAGTACGTTCCCTGTCAAGTTCGACTTGGAACTCCCTCTGTCGGGTGTCGACCTTCACAGCCAATGCAACAAGGTCCTCCCATCGAGTAGGAATCTCATGAGAGACAAGATCGTTCTTAATGCGCATCTCCAAGCCGTTGTAAAAGGCAGCATGGTATCCGTCATTATTCCACGAAGTCTCTGCCACGAGAGTTCGGAACTCGATAGCGTATTCCGGAACAGAGCGAGTCCCTTGCTGCAGCTGGAATAGACGAGCTGAGGCAGACATAGCCCGACCAGGAGCATCGAACACAGTGCGAAGGTCCCGGATGAAGGCCCTGGCATCGTCAATTACCGGATCCTGCTTCTCCCAGAGAGGAGTAGCCCACTCCAGAGCTTTTCCTTGCAGGCGGGTGATAATATAGCCCACCTTTGCTCGTTCCGAGACAAACTGACCAGGAAGCAGGGTGAATTGGATTTCACACTGGTTGATGAAACCACGGCATGAATCCGGATCACCACTGTACAGAGGAGGTGCAGGGATGCGAGGCTCGGAAACCTGGAGCGGAGTAACCGGAACTGGCATAGAGACTGGATCCGCAGGAGACAAAGCAGACAGTTTCTCCAGGATTGCTTCAAGTGCCTGGCCGAAATGGGTTTGCTGGGCTTCATAGGAGTGCATACGGGAAGCCAATCCATGAACGGCTCTGCCGACATCAGTAGGGACTTGGGGCTCCTCAGAAGGGTCCATGGCCCAATTATACTGTCAGGGCCCGAAGGCTCTGTTGTAGTGAGGACCAAGGAGGAGACACAACACCAAGTTCGCAGTACAAAAGGGTTTATCAGAAGAATAGTCGTAATCAGGCAAATGGTCAATACAGGCAGCAAGAATCAGAATCGATGAAACAGGCAAGAAGTCGGTACACGGTAAACAGGAAAATCAAGAAATCACACCCAGGAACTATATGAGATAGACCTATAATTGGGCAAGGACAGAAAGGGAACATGGGAATAAATAGTCCAAAGTTGGCGCCAAAACTTGACGCAGTGACGTCATGACGCTGATGCCGGCGCCTTCACATTGGCGTCCTGACGCCGACGCACGTTCTGACGCCGGCGTCCATTCCATCGCCGGCGACCAATCCTGGGGCGACACGTTTCTGTCGCAGGCATATTACAACCAGGAAGAGCCGCATGGTGGAGCAGGAAGTCGCCATCTTGGATGTTTCGTGGGGTAAGTTCTTTACTTTTCATTACAGCTTCTTGACATAGTGATCCACAATGGTTTTCGTCTGATAATCCGATAAATTAGATTCAAATTGCAGCATGATTTCTTCACTTTGTTTTTTCACACCAGCATTTTTGAGAAGAATTGTGTATGTATGGCGATCCAAATTACGGAAATAGCCCTTATCCAGAAACCACATGTCCCAAGCATTCTGGAAAATCGGTACTATACCTGTATATAATTATAGAAACTAAGTCTAAACGGTCAAAAAACTCCATATGCAAAACTTGGTTATGTTGTTCTAAATGTTAATTCATCAACATATTGCATTATTATTACTGGAGTAGTATAATCATTGATATCCACTAAAATAGTAACATTTTTGGTTGAATGCAGCTGAGTGCAGAGATGAAAAACTAAACTGGTAAAGGAAGTGAGAAAATTACATTATGAAGTAATTCATGTTTGTTTTGATTTCTCTAAAGAAGAGGTATTTGCAAGGTGACATGTCTTTACACATAAGATATATATCATCATAGACAGCTGGTTTAGAGTTGAGGAATGGAGGTTTGATCTGAAGCTGCATAAATAATTTTTGTACCATTAGGGTGGTAAGGCTGTAGAAAGCTCTTCCTGGGCTACATTTATTATAATGTATGTACAGGTATGGGACCTTTCATCCAGAATACCTGGGACCTGGGGTTTTCAGTATCACTGAAACTTTAAGTCTACTAGAAAGTCGTTCAAACATTAAATAAACCCAATAGGCTGGTTTTGCTTCAAATAACTATTAGTTATATGTTAGTTTGGATCAAGTGCAATGTACTGTTTTATTATTACAGAAAAAAAAAAAATTATTTGAAAAAATTTGGATTATTTGGATAAAATGGAGTCTATGGGGGCAAATTCACTAAGTGCCGGAAATACAATAGTGACGCGGCGTCGCTAATTCACTAAAATCTGAAAGTTGCGCTCAGGAAGGCGAAAGGTAGAGAAGTTGTGCTAGCTTTAATTTGTCAAGCAAAGCGAAGTTACACAAGCGAGGCCTAATTTGCATACAAAGCCTGGGAAAGCTTCAAAAGATTAAAATAGAGTTGTTATTTTGCCCTATACATGTGCCCACTATATAGTTTAGGTGCCATATGTTAGGAAATGTAGGGGGAAGGAGGGTGCCCCCAAAAAATTTACGATCTTTTCCAGCCTATCACCCTTAAAAAAGTAAAAGACGCCAGTGTTTTTTGGGACTTAAGGTGGCCATACACGGGCCGATAAAAGCTGCCGACAGACTGTGTCGGCAGCTTATTGGCCCATGTATGGGGGCCCCCGACGGGCTTCCCCGATCGAGATCTAACCGAAAGTCGGCCAGATCTCGATCGGATGGGTTTAAAAATCCCGTTGGATCGCGGCCGCATCTGTTCGTTGACGCGGTCCTGCGATCCGACCGCCCGTTTGCGAATACTAGGATCCGATCGTTGGGCCCTAGGGCCCACGATCGGATCTGCCCGATATTGCCCACCTCAAGGTGGGCATATCGGAGGGAGATCTGCTCGTTTGGCGACATCGCCAAACAAGCGGATCTATCCATGTATGGCCACCTTTAGAAAAAAAGTCAACTTTTTTTGAAGCAATCCCTATCTACTCTATTGCACTTCGCCTGGTGGCGCAAGAGGTAACGTTGGCGCAAGAGGTAACGTAAAATGCGTATTGAATTAGCGTAGTTACGTCCCTTCGTCACTTCGCCTGGTGTAAGGGTGCGAAGTAGCGCTAGAGTAGGTCCACTTCGGTAACGAATTTATGCCAGCACCCGTTAGTAAATTGGCGAAGTAATGAAATGAGGTCACTCTGGCGAATTTGCAGTAGCGTTCACACTTTAGTGAATTTGCCCCATGGGAGACAGCTTTCCCATAACGAAAAAGCTTTTCAGATAACTGGTTTCAGATCCCATGTGTGTGTAGAGAGAGAGAGAGAGAAGTAGGAAAAAACACAGAGCTGCAGTCCACAAATGCGAGGGTTGTTTTGCTGACATCAAAGGATTAAACTTGAGGAAAAACTGTATTTTTAGAACCCAAATGAATAATATAATTAGGTGGTACTATATCCCCTTACTATTAAGATATTGTGTTTGAGCTTTCTGTGCAATATGTGGAAAATCTATAAAGCCATATTTACTATATACATTGTAAATACTGGAGTTAATTTTAGTCAAATTTTGTTTACTTTTTAATGTATGTTTTCCAGTTTTGTATGCTGCATATCCATATACCTGCAAAATGCACATTGCCGTGCTTCTATTATTTCTTAAATCAGATTGCAGGCCTATCAAGTGGAAAATCCACTCTCGGCCACTTAAGTGCAAAGAATACAAATGCACCTACTTCTTTTTGCAAGTGCATGCAAAAATAAGTAAGTGCTTGTGTATTCTTTCATTCACTGGAATACAATAAGGTTTTTATATGATTTCTCTATTATTATCATTCTCTTTGAGCTGTTATTGAATGTGATGTCTATAGATCACAGGAGCTACTGATGGGCCTTTATTCCAAGATTATAATCTGTAAGTGAATATGAGATACTCCTCATTCCAACCAATCTTTATTGAGAGAAATTAGTGTAGTATGAAGTCTAGTTGGGGTAAACTGGAACTTTGAAGGTCATAATGTCCTTAAAGGAATGTAATAGATGTATGGAATCCATTATCCAGAAACCAATTATCCAGAAAGCTCTGAATTACTGAATGGATGTTTCCCATATCAAATAATCCAATTTTTTTTCAAACATTGTTTTTCTCTAATAATAAAACAGTAATTTGTACTTGATCCAAACTAAGAAATAATTAATCCTTATTGGAAATAAAACCAGCCTGTTTGGTCTATTTAAAGTTTACATGATTTTTAGTAGACTTAGGGGCACATTTACTATTGGTCAAATATCGAGTGTTAATTAACCCTCGATATTCGGCCATCGAAGTAAAATCCTTCGACTTCGAATATCGAAGTTAAAGGATTAACTGCAATTCGTTCGTTCAAACGATCGTAGGAAAAATTGTTCGATCGAACGATTTAAAGGATTTTAATCCATCGATCAAACGATTTTCCTTCAATCAAAAAAAGCTAGGAAAGCCTATGGGGACCTTCCCCATAGGCTAACATTGATGCTCGGTAGGTTTTAGGTGGCGAAGTAGGAGGTCGAAGTTTTTTTTAAAGAGACAGTACTTCGACAGTACTTCGACTTCGTAGAATAGTCGAACGATTTTTAGTTCGAATCTTTCGATTCGAAGTCGTAGTCGAAGGTCAAAGTAGCCAATTCGATGGTCGAAGTAGCCAAAAAAAACATTCGAAATTCAGTTTTTTTCAGTTTTTTTCCTTCTAATCCTTCACTCAAGTATAAGAGTATTCTTCTAACTACTATGTTACCCATGCCTTACCTATTTTTTTGAAATCATGAGCAGGGAGAGGTAATTTCCTTACAACAGAGTATTCTTATAACTACTGTTACCCATGCCTTAAATCTTAGAAAATATTTTTTTGAAATCATGATGTGAATTTCAGAATAATAAAATGTTTCTTTTTTTATCAGCAGTCAGTTTTAATGTCTTTTTTATCAGCAGTCGGTTCTAGTCCATTCTTGCATGCATGGACTGAAATCTGCAAGTGCTATTTGGCGAGGGAAGAAGTGAGTTTGAAGGTACAATGCCTAGGGTAGCACTGGACTCAAATATAGCTCTTAGTAAAGAGGGATGGAGGAATGTGCCAAACTCTGTTTGATAAATATATCCTTTTAAATCAAAAAACAAGATCTAGAGATCTAGGGTCTAGATCAGGAGTCCCCAACCATTTTTACCCATGAGCCACATTCAAATGTAAAAAGTTGGGGAGCAACACAAACATGAAAAAAGGCCCTGGGGATGCCAAAAAAGGGATGGGATTGGCAATTTATGTGGACTGGGAGTCTACAAGAGGTTCTACTTGGCAGTGCTCCTAGTTTTTATGAAACCAAAACTTGCATCCAAGTCAGGAATTGAAAATGAAGCACCTTCTTCGAGGCCACTGGGAGCAACATGCAAGGAGTTGGAGAGCAAAATATTGCGTGAGAGCCACTGGTTGGGGATTACTGGTCTAGATTGTAAACTCCCATAGATGGGCTCTCTGACATACAGCCTTTTTGTTTATGATTTTGCATTGTTTGAACTTGGTTGTTGTTATATTGTCTAGGTTCTCTCTACAGTGTTGTACAAAGTGGAATATGTAGTTACATACTTACATATTTAAATCGGTCTATAGTTTAGACGCAATAACGTGACGTAAGCGTCAGAATGGATGCATCGTCATGACGCCAGCAACAGAATGGACGCAGCATCATGACGCAATCCCGCTCGATTTTGGCACCAAATGATGACTATTTAAAGCGCCGGAACACTGCAGTCCGTGCCCTTATTTAGGTTCCACATTGAACCTTTGCTGCCTGAACTGACCCTTTTTACTGAACCTGACTTTGCCTTTCTCTTAACCCCTTGGATACCTCGAACTGGTTGGACTGTGCTTCCTCCTTGGTCCGCTACCCTTGGCTGAGCCTTCAGGCCCCTTACACATACACACACCCCTCCATAACTTTACATAAATTCTATATACCTATATCTATACTAACTATAGAGTTTAGTATCACAATAGCTTTTGATATTATGTCTGCCCATGTAGGCACTTTATCCATAAACTACAATAATGTTAATATAGTAACAGTTAAACAATACGCTTTAAAGTGCAGTGCATTGAGAAGAAATGTGAGTCCAACTTAAATTCATGTTCTGGAATATTTGAGAAAAGTATATCTCAAACAGTCTTCACCGGTCAAAAAGTAAGTACAGTAACAATTCTACAATTTTAAATTATATTAAGCAAAATGAACAAATTGCTAGCATACAGGGGTTGAGTGCTGCATTAATATCGAGAGCAGGATTAGCTCTTATTGAATTAAGCGTAAGACCCCTTTTCTTTATTTTTTATCACTGGCTAATTCTACAGACATGTTTATTTTGCTTTGAAATAGAAAACCTTCTAACATGCCAAGGCTATCCCTATGAGGCAATTGCTGCATTGTAAATTTTTATTGTTTCCCCTGCTGCATATATCTTGGCTCTTCTCTTTTATTCCTATAAAAGAAGCTCTTGCACATATGGGTCTCAGAAGCCTATTTATGCAGTGTCAATCAGATTACTGAATCTTTTGTTTAATAAATATCCTCCATCCACTGCACAATACTCAGACAAGGGGGCATATTCACAAGCACGTGCTGTTCATTTCACACCAAAAGGGGCCAAGCTGTGTGAGTTAAGTGAAGTTACACAGAAACCAGCCTCATTAGTTGAAATGCATACTAAATAGGACGCTTACTACACAAGTTTCTGTACTCATGTGGCTTTCTTATGCAAATCATTACTCTCTGCTTCATCTGACCTTTATAAATATAAAGCTTTTTACTGTACCTACTCACAGTTGATGTAAAACACAGAGAATATAATTGTAATTCTTTGCTGATTTTTGAATCTTTATAAAAAATGCCCAGTGTGTGTATAACTTTTTAACACATTATATATATATATATATATATATTTAAGCCAGCGCACCCATAAACATAATAAAGGATTATGGGCAGGTTGCAAGTTTAGTACTTTGGGATTATATAATAATATTAACAGGTCTATTAGCACTTATACAACCACTCTACAGATAGCTAGTGATGGGCGAATTTGTGACGTTTCGCTGAAAAATTTGCGAAACGGCGCCGGCCGTTTTAAAGTAATAAAAATATAATGCAGGGTTGCCCTGAACTAGTAAAACTGCTGTGTTTGCTTCAGAAACACTACTATTGTTTGCATAAATAAGCTGCTGTGTAGCAATAGGGGCAGGAGAAAAGGCTCAAGTTACACAGCAAATAAGCTCTGTAGAACTTAAGGTTATCCGTTATCCACTATTTAACCTGTGCCATATAGATTTTTTCAATTTCCGCCATTGCTACACAGCAGCTTCTTTATATGAACTATAGTAGTGTTTCTGAAGCAAACAAATCAGTTTTACCAGTGCAGGGCAACAGTACATGATATTTTCATTACTTTAAAACACTTTAATTTTTTAGTGTTATTGTTCCTTTAAAGATCTCTCTACTATGAGACATTAACAGCACGTTTCCCTTTTCTAAAATTATCTCTCCATAATATGATACAGCAGGGAAAATACTGTAAGTATTAAACATGTCAACGGTTATATTTTGGGACTATTGACATGAAATTGACACCAAGTAGCAGCCCAAGTAATCAACAAATACAAAGAAATCCAAACAAAAAGTCCATAAGTTAAGTTATATGTAATAAAGTGGAATGACACAGGGAATAAGTATTGAACTTGCTTACTGAAATGTATTTAATACTTAGTAGAAAAGCCACTGTTGGTAATGACTGCATTGTTTAGGTATGATTTTGGCCCATTCTTACACACAAACTGTCTTCAAATCTTGAAGGTTTCGGGGGCATCTTCTATGAACTCTGATCTTCAGTTCTTTCCATAGATTATCACTTGGATTCAAGTCAGGTGATTGACTGGGCCATTCTAGAAGCTTTATTTTCTTTCTCTGAAATCAGTTGAAAGTTTCCTGGGCTGTGTGTTTGGGATCATTGTCTTGCTGAAATGTCCACCCTCGTTTCATCTTCAGCATCTTGATAGATGGCAGCAGATTCTAATTAAAAATGTCCCAGTACATTTCATCATTCATCCTTCAATTATATGAAGTCTGCCAGTATCACACGTTACCACCTTCAAACGTAACAGTTGGGATGGTGTTTTTGGGGTGATGTGCAGTGCCATTTCGCCTCCAAATGTGGTGTGTGCAATGACATCCAACGAGTTCAATTTTTGTCTCCTCTGACCAGACTATATTCTCCCAGAATTTCATTGGCTTGTCCAAATGTTGTGCAGCAAACTTTAAATGAACGTCAACATGCATTACTTATTGTTTTCTTTGATACAACTTTACCTGCTTATTTAAGATCTTTATGAAGCTCTCTGCCAGTGATCTTTGGCTCTTGGACAACTCTTCTGATTATTCTTTTGACTCCTCTGTCAGAAATCTTGTGATGAACACCTGGTTGTGTCTGGTTTTGGGTGAAATTATGTTCTTTCCCAATTATGACCCCAACAGTCTTTTGATTTCTTTGTATGTGTGGATTACTTGGGTTGTTACTGACAACTGGTGTAAATTGCATGTCAATAGCCCCAATAGAAATATATTTACTGAAAAAAATGTTGACGTTTTCCTGCTGTATACAACACCAGTATAAGAGCACATCCTGAATAGAATGCTTACTCTTGCAGGAATAACATAGAACCATGTAAAGTCTATAGAAGACATCAAATCTACTGTCTAAGCACAGAACCACGTTGATGCTTTCAACTTGCTTTCAACCTATTATAATAAGGAGGTAAAATAGTCTTGACAGGAAACACCATACAAAGCTTTCAAACATTTACAGCATTTCACAGCATGATACTATATGTAATATAGTAAGGCCGATATGTAATTAATTCATATTTTCATTGCATGGAAACACAAAAACAAGTACAATTTAAGTATCTAGCATAGGTAAATCTAAAAACAACTGGACTTGCTGAGTAATCAATGAAGATGTTTCACTACTCATCTGAGGAGCTTCTTCAGTTCAACTGACTGGTGTGGGAAATTCTCAGCATAAATACTCTTCCACTAAACCAATCACAATGGCACATTGTAACTCTTCAAAGAGGTGACATCTGAAGAAATTCACAGAGGTGTAGATTCTGTGTAGTTACTGTGATAGGATTATCTAATGTGTCATGCAATTCCTAGAAACAGGTGTTACCTGTGAGAGTTGCATGAATGTGTGAAGTGTTCTGAAACTGCCGGGTACAGATGTTAGAACAGCATTGTATGTAGCAGACAGGTGGTGTCAAAAGCCCCCGCATATGTTCAGGGATGGTTTCTCCACCTTCACATGAATCACCTCTTTCAATCTAATTCAAACCAGCGGTCTTCTTTATCCAAGATTTGGACCTTGTTATCTTCAAAGGAGTGTCCCTTGTCTTTTAGGTGTAGAAAGACAGCTGAGTCTTGCCCTGTAGAGTTCGCAGTCCTATGCTGAGCCATTCGCTTGGAGAGCAATTGTTTTGTCTCCCCAATGTTTAGATCTGTGCACTCCTTGCTACACTGGACTCTGTATACCACATTGCTTTGTTTTTCTTTTGGTGTTTGATCCTTTGGGTGTACCAGTTTTTGTCTCAGTGTGTTGCTAGGTTTGAAAAACACAGGGATGTGGTGTTTCCACATACCATGACATGGATGAAAGAAAATCTTCATAGTCATACAATTTAAGTAATTTATTCAGATTATCATTATATGGCACCTCAAATAGGAGTGCAATTTCTACTAAAATTTAATAATCTGCCCTGTAGAATCAAATAAAATAACAGACAAACCTCATTTTCTGCATACAAATCTGCAACAATCCCTAATCTTAGCTTCTCAACAGCACACTAAGCATTTACTATATAAAACAAAATCCAATGGTATGAGAAACGCTTTACTCATAAACTAACATAAACAGAAACGCATACAGCTACTGTATATTAAAACAATTTCTTAGCCTTATTCTGATTTAATAGTTATTTTTCTTTCCCAGTGAAGAAGGTTTGCCTAGGCCACACATGTCTGCAAATGCAGCAGGGATTTTCCAGGGATTTGAGCTAAAAGTTTATTTCTATCTGAGATCATTTGGAAAACAGAATACTAATAGTCCACATTTATTGATGTGTTTACAATTTATCTTTTCAACAGTTTGTATGGATGAAACCCTTTACCCTTCATAAATTTCCATTGAGTCATTTACTTTCCACTGCAGACCCTGTTTGTGATCATGAGTGTAACTAAGCTCTAACTTCTTTCCACCAAGATGGTATCAAATTGGACCCTGGTTTCTGCCAATTTGCATACAACTGACTTTGAGGTTGCCACCTTATTTTGGACTATACATGGATGATACCTTGCTAATACAAAACCCATTACTATTTATAATAACTGTAGAGTAATTGCAAGTTAATCTAACAAATAATATAATTATAGATCTGCTACTACCCCTAATTAGCGAGGGTTTTAATTAAAACATTCATTTCTATGTAGCCTTACAGTTTTGTCTAGATTTATGACCTTGTGGACTGTGAGCACTCACTTTTTTATTTATAAAAACACTGCCAGATTACCAGATTATTTTAATAGTTCAACATGTTCTCTGCCTTCATTTACTTCATTGCCTACATTTATGTTAAAATAGTATAACAACGATTATTTCAAGGCCTTGGATGTTATGACCACTCACAAGTGTTAACCAGATTTAACAAACATTATGTGGTAATTGACCTAGTTATTTAAAAGTTTTATCCCTTTTAGATTTGAGAAGAGATTTACAAGTCACATATTCTCTCAATCATGTGTCTCCATAACCATATCAAGGTTATGGCAGACTTTTGTGGCTATCAATTGTGCATACTGTATATACATAAATACCACCTGAGGCAGCAGTCCCAATGATCAGCATGTAAAAGTTTTGCGTCAGAGCAGCTCAAAGGGGTCCACATTGCAAATGCAGAGAGAGCTATTGTGCTCTTGGCACTAGCAGAGCCAAATTTCCATTTTTTATTTAATCCACGAAATAACAGATTTAAACAAAAAAAAAAACAACTAAACACTTTTTCAGTAAAGGAGAACAATAAGGGTTGACATCTTGATTTGCCTTCTAACAATCCTGCCATTGGATGCAGAATGGGAAGATTTACTTCAACAATGGTCATAATCATCATTTATTCATCCCTTGTAGCACCAGTACTACATACTACAATTTTTATATGCATTGGACAATGCATGCCACCTCTTCAGCAACATCTACAACATAGTCACATGTATTATTAGAATTAGCATATTGATAGCATTGAAATATTCTTCTACAAACATTATTTTGCTGTTCATCAATACACGTTATATGAAGGAGGCCACAAAGTATCTGCAGTACTGTGCTGCAAAACTTTTTATTTTGGAAAAAAAGTTTTGCAGCACAGTACTGCGGATGCTTTGTGGCCTCCTTCATACAACGTGTATTGATGAATCTTTTGGTCTTTACGGTGTGACCCAATTAAGAAGGTGAACCCACTTACTAAAAGTTAAAGGAAGCACTGGGAAAATTACATAGGATTGTTTTGCTGTTGTGATTTAGTGTGGAAATCCACCAAAGAAACATATAGACTTTATTTAATATCTGAAAATGTTATCCATAATATTTTCCTATACTTTAGTATTTTATTTGTAAGTTCTCTCAGTCTAGCATTATTTTCCAGTCCCTGAGGGCCATATACTGATTGGTTTTGCAAGTACTAGATCATTTGGTCCCTAGTTTGAATGGACAGATTTGGCAATTCATGTGACTAGACAAATAACATTGTTTCATGACCATGGACTGCCCAATAGCCTAACTGATTGAATCTAAAGGGTGGTACAGAGAAGTGAGACACCTCACTTTCATCTAAAGATGCCCAATCCATCCACTAAGGAGTACTTGCTCTTATCCCCGTAAAGACAGAAGCCCAGAGCCTGTGCGTGTGTGCTGTAAACTGTTACCTAGCAACCAGCTGTTCATTGCAGTAGGAAGTGACACAGCAGCTAGTGAGTGGCTTGCAGGAAGAGGAAATACCAGAGACTGGCAAAAGAAGAGAGCCTGGCATAGAGAACCACATGGTGGACAGAGAAAGAGGCCAGAGAGCTGAGAGGCTGCACCAAAAGCATTCATTTGGATCAGGCTGACACAGGGAAGACAGACACTGTTCCAGGAGAGACAGAGAGTGTGAAAGGAATTCAGACTGGAGGAGCAACCAGCAGGAGATTCCTATCTGAGCATCCAAAGGAGCTGGTAATCGCACTGTATGAGTGAATGTGCTGGACTCGCTTTAAGAGAGCTCTAAAGTATCCGAAGAGGATTTGTGTGAGTATCCTGTTAAAAGTGACAGTACCCTAAAGAGCGCCAAAGATAAAAAGACACTGTTATTGAAAGGACATTAAAGGACTTTGCCTTTTTAGTTAGCTAGACAGCTTTGCACTAGAAAGTTAGTTAGTGAGGCCCTATTGTCACCAGTTAGAAGTGCTGCATGTACTAGTTAGCCATTTATTTTATGATAAACCATTATTCAGTCTAAGCAAGACTTTGTGTGTGTTATTACTGTATTCCTAGTGGGGCCACCTATAGGTGCATTCCTGGATCCCACTAGGTGGAGGCATTGCGCTAGTAAGTACCAGGTACCCAGTCTCTTCCCATACTGCTTCGGAGTGGCTCGGGTTTGTCCTGTGCCATCAGGTAAGCACCACACGTGGAGTGTAACACCAACAAAGGGGTATCGAAAGGGTTAGACTAATACAACTTTTATGGACAAATATTTATTATGCATCTGCTACAGACCTACAGTTTCCATGCATTTTGGAACATTTAGTAGAAATCAACTAGTGCTTCATTATTTTCTACACCCTTTTAACTCCACTGTGTCTTGAGAGGTTTATATTGTTCAGCGCAACTGCAACTTCAACAGCAGTTGGTTAAATAGGAAGTACAAAAAAAATGTTTTTTTTTAAATAATAATCCATAAAAACTAATATTTTTTCATTTCCTGCAGGAAATTAAGCCAAATACCAATACACTATTAACAAGAGCTAACTTGTTTTTCAGCCAGAAATGTAAAACACTTTTATACAGAAAAAAAGCAATGTTTTCCCACTTGCTGTTTCTGCAAGTTTTTCCACATAGCTAAATAAACAATGTGGGATTTAAAAAAAGAGAAATTTCCATTTCATGACATGTCTTAGAATAAAAAAAAAGAAAGAAAATTAAAAAGTACAGAAAATTATCTGAAATAATAAAACATTCAGAGGTATGAACTGTGTATTTGCTTTTACTGGATCTAAACACTAAAGGGAAGGTGGGATAATATAAATAAAATTATAATTACTGAGGTCTATAAATGTTTTTTTTATCTGTGACAGCTGGTCCAGCTGCTCCTATTAAACTTGTTTTTCTTCTTCATATCCACAGAGTTTCCTATGGTTTAGGATTTTGTACAATGACACACTCCAATACAATAAAATTAAATCCACTCGTAATATTAGTTCGTCCAAGAGATCCCATCATATCAGCAGCAAACAAAATGGTATTTATGGTGTCATTTGTTGCACAAATGAAATAAATACAGGCTACATACATTTCATTCAGTAAACTATATTTGAATGTTTAAAGAATATGATAAACACGTTGATAGATAGATAGATAGATAGATAGATAGATAGAAAGAAAGAAAGAAAGAAAGAAAGAAAGATAGATAGATAGATAGATAGATAGATAGATAGATAGATAGATAGATAGATAGATAGATAGATAGATATGTGTTGTTTTTAACCAACACTAATTAAGGGTACCCTAAGAGGTTCTTTATTTCAAAACGATTTTAGCCTTATTTAATAATCAAATACACAAAGTGCAATCTCCTTACTAATTCTGAGAGTTTGAACATCAAGCAGTTTAATTCTGTTATGAAACAGAATTCTCTGCATTTTCAGCCATGCCAGTCACATCCTAAAGTGGTCAACAGCACACGCGGAAATGAAAAATGTTTCGTTTACAATAATTTACGGAATACCTAAAATGCTAGGAGTTAATTACAGGCTGCTTTCCCCGGCATGTCAGCTTGATTAAATTTGGAGTTCCAAGATGAATTGGCCCAAATTCATTAGTGTTCCTTGGGTGCATTTATTGGTCAAGGTCAAGTGAAGCACATTGGCTGTGGTGTTGGGGGAAAAGGAATACAAAAGAAGGTGGACTCTTAAAAGGTCTAGGGTTGCAGCAAGAAACTTTGATACTTTTTAACTTAATAAATCTTGACAGCCTAATCATGGCTAAGCCTTTGCAGCGTTATTGGTACAGATGGCAAAGCTAGACATATTTAAAGAGATCTCGGTAGCTAGGTAGCAGGACACTATTGAATCCAAATGCACTCTTGGGCTGCAAGTGAAGGTGTTTGAAAGGAGGATAAAAAGATACACAGCATTTCCATCTCTTGACATCTCCAACGACCTAAGATACAAAATATGATAAGGCTCCTGCTGAGCTAATAAGCCTAACAAATGTCTGTGTCCGTGAAGCAGATGAAGTGGAATCAAGTAGCAGGAGCCGCTGTACAAACACAAGACAGCACCCATTGTATAATGACACTACAGAGAGCTACAAGAACTGACCCAATAAGTTAAAAAAAAAAGCTGCATGCAAAAGTAAAGCTGTTGAACGGTCTCAAATCATCACTGCTAGGAAGAAAAGGTAAAATGATAAAACAAAGTTATTTATAAAAAAGAAAATCTGGGTTCTGAGTATGCATACAGCAGAATATTGTGAGATGTTATAAAAAATAATTTATTCCTTGGTTAAAACAAAGGGGACAATAGTTTTTAACACAGTTATAGCAGCTTTACAAAGCAATAACTTGCTTGCTTGACCAACCAAAACTTAGCAATGGCTTTACCCCCACAGAAATGGAGGAGATTTCTCTGCTGTGCATTCTTTAATTAATATGCCAGGAATCTTCAATCCACTTGCTCTTCATTGCAAGTTTACGGGGATATAGCACCTAGGAGAGTCCAAAACACAGCACTGGGCTTGTGGAGTCTTCCCTGTCCTTCTAGAGCTGAAAAAGAGGACTCCTGATAAGAAGGCTTCTAATTGGAGAGGCCACCTAAATAAGTATTTAAACCCTGAACCACCATCCTAGCAGTGATCTTTAATCACTGATTGTGGATGTAGAGTAAAAGAGTTTTTATAGCATCTTTTTCTAAGAAAAAAATATGTATATATTTTAAAAAAAAGCAAGTAAATTGCAAAATAGTATGCCTGCCTTCACAGTGCAAACTTGTATAAATGCTGGAAACATAGCTAGGGATAATTACTAATCACTCCAGTTGTGTCCACTAAATCTCATTACTCTGTATAATCATATCAGAAGCATGTACCATACATGTGTACCAAGCTGTCAGGTCACAAACAAGGACAATACCTTTAAAAAAATGAATTAAATAATCACAAACCGGCACCATAAATTCACAGGCGGTATGTCATTATAATGTGTCATGCGTAATTGCACAGATCAAACCTAATCATACAAATGCAGTCCGCATATTTATCCAAGATATATATATATATATATTTTAGTGGTAATAATCCATAGCATATACCACCACCCATTTGCACAGCACTTTTAATATATTTTGAAAAGCGCTGTGCATAATTTGACATATAATGATTGTAGCATAAATAAATTACAAAACAGTAACATACACACATACATTGATTATTCCTCCCTTCTATAATGGGAACATTCAGATGTATACGTAAGAGGGTTGATTAGCCCTGGGCTGCCCTCACAAATGAAAACAGTGACCAAAAACTATTAATGCTTCAGAACCTCTACCAAAGCATATTTAAAATTATACTCTTACCACATGGAGTAAAAATAACTAGGTTTAAAAGTAACATTTTATAATCCAGAACAAACAGCAATATATGTTTCTATATATTGATATATATACCAATTTACTCTCTGTGGACATGTGAGTTTTGTGAGCCAATGAGTATTGATTCTCATTGATTTTCTCCTTACAAAGGTGCATATTATCAGCGCTTACCTCCCAAAAGGATATATGGCAGAAATCCAGACTACTATAGGTGAAGGGTAGACCCCAATGAAGGATGAGCCCTAGTGTAATAGAAATTGGGTACAAGGGACCTTATGAATGAGAAGTAGCAAGCAGTGCAATTATAGTTCAATGTAAACTTTCAGGGGTTATTTATCAAGCTCAGAATATCCGAACCTTGAATAATTAGTAGTTTTCGGAGCAACAAAAAAAAAAAAAACTACGGATTTTTAAAGATTTATTAAAGTCTGATAGTGACTATGAAGATTTTCATTCATCCAGGTCACAGTATATCTAGTATACGTCAATCTAAAAAAAAAAAAAAAAAAAAAAAAAAAAAGGACTGAAGAAGCTGCTCGGATGAGTAGTGAAACGTCTTCATTGATTACTCAGCAAGTCCAGTTGTTTTTAGATTGACCTATACTAGATAAAGTCTGATAGTCTAAAAACTCCAAATCTGAAACCCTGGCAACTAAAAGCTCTCGAGGTCCTGTATAAGTTTCCTGTATAAGTCAGTGGGGAAGGTCCCAGTGTCTG
This sequence comes from Xenopus petersii, assembly GCA_038501925.1. Lineage (NCBI taxonomy): Eukaryota > Metazoa > Chordata > Amphibia > Anura > Pipidae > Xenopus > Xenopus petersii. Next base: position 33,423,541 of record CM076682.1, on the reverse strand, counting down.
CGCTGATGTCCATAACGATATCTGATGATTTCAGGGGTTTGGCACGAAAAACTCTGAAAACTCAGTTTTTTGAGGAAAACTCAAAACAATTCAGAGTTTTCAGGGAAAGCTCCGAAGTTTTCTGAGTTTTTCCTGACCCTATTAAGTTCCCCTATAAGTTCCATTCGGGAATTCGGAGTTGCTCAGAGTTGGATATTAGAAATACTGAGATAAATTCAGACCTTGATAAATAACCCCCCAATGTGCAGTAAATGCTTTGGGCAAAATAATCAGCAAGCATAAATTGGCTAAATCTGTAAATTTTCCTTTTACTTTGTGCCCTGCCCTAAACATAGAAGAATTGATGAAGGTGTCTGTACTCCAAAAGGGATCACATATACCTCATGAATTCAGTGCTGACCATTGAATATAGTGCTGCCCAATGAATACAGTGCTGCCCAATGAATACAGTGGTGTCCAATTAATACAGTGCTGCCCAATGAATACAGCACTGCCTGCACTTTGCAGCACGTCATAAATGGTTGTCAGGAGGAGGCATGTATGCATTTCCCCTCCTACCCCCCACAGTTCGACTAATTAGCGAGGCATTCAGTTAGCACTGGTGGGCAAAAGCCACAATGGAGCCTTATATTTAATGCCTGCCCCATGGAAGGTGGTAAGGTAAGGGCAGCACTGTGACCACTATACTCTGCCCCTAGCACCAGATTTCCAGTCCAGGCTAGCACTAGGTGCAGAGTGCAGCCATGCCCTGTATGAAAATGTTTCTTAAATTCCACCCAAGTAAACATAAATACCCCTCTGAAGTTAGCTGTTAGATAACAATAAATTATATCTCTATTCACCTGAGACACACACGTTATTTAAATAGAATATTGGAGGGAGCCCAGTATAGTACAGTACTGGAGAAACATGCTGCAAGGGACTAGTTCTTGTGATCCCTCTATCTAGGAATGAGCAGACTATAGCAGATACAGCTATTTCCATACCAGCAATCCAACTAAAACTTTCCGTGTAGAAAAAGGTTTTTCCCTGACTTACAATATTCAATTTATAAAACCTACTATAAATTCTGAAGCCGGTCTGGATATCTTTGCTTTCATACCTACATAAGTTCATTTGTAGAGGATGTCTGAAAAGTCAAATATAGTCAAAAATATGTATAGGACTGCTAAGCAGCCAAATATAGTTCACTAAAACAAAATAATAAGACATAGGTATTGAACATAAGTATTAATTCAGAATATGTTCTGTTTACAGAGGTAAAAATAATTTTTTAACTGTATTATATCGTTTACCATAGTAGCAGCGAATGATTGATTAGCTGACAGCTACAATCAAAGACTTTCTCTCAGGCAAAAGGAAGAAAGTACTAAACATGTTGATACAGGGACAAGTTCAGAGGCCAAAATCTTTACTTTCATTGTGATATTACACCTCCACAGCAATGCAATGCAAAATGAATATTTCAAAATGCAACAGCTATGTGATAACTGATTTTACTATGATATTAGATATCATATAAGTGAAGCTACATTTTATGGAATTCCTTTATGACTAAAACAGCCTATAATACACAGCTGGCAGTACATAGACCTGTTTATTTATATATACATAATTGTGTATGTTTACACACTGTTTTAACAAATTATAGTGTAGTTACAGTTTCTCTGTAACTGATTATTATACTCAACCATCATTTCTATTTAATTGTTTGTTCTTCCGTCAGTCTGTGATTGCATTTGTATCTTTCTGCTGTTTTACCATTATATACTATCTCTTTATCTGCTTTCTTGCCATCACTGACGTCCCTTTCACTGCCCCCCCAGCTCTCCTGCTGCTGTTTTAAATAAACTGTGACTGATAATATGTTTCTGTGCACAATGAATGTGAAAATTTATGTAATCCATCACCCATGATCTTGTAATTGCTTTTATGGAAAAAAAAACCTCTGATAAATTTATGTTTCTTTAGCATTGCCATTTTGTTAATGAAACACCTATGCTTTTACATTGAAAAGGACTGTATTTATTTGCAATAGTTTACAACAACTGACATATGGTCCAGTGCTGACGTATTGTATACTGTTGTAATGTAATTCGTTTTTGAGTCTCTTCCTTTCTTTTAAAAAAACAATCAACACATTTTGTTTTGTTACATGCATAAAGCACAAATTAGCCTAAGTAGATAATAACTTTTATAGGATTTATGTTGCTTTTAGAGCATCATCATACCTGGTTATATCTTAATGCATTTCCATATGTAAATGATTTCATGTAGTAATTCTTGTCATACAAGAGACTGTATTTATGAATAAAATAAAACCTTACTTTTCTTCATCAGTTAATCGAGAATTCCTCATACATGGACACCATCAACAGTCTATCTATCTTTATATATATATATATATATATATATATATATATATATATATATATATATATATATAAATATATATATATATATATATATATATAAGGAACTGCAGATTTTATTTCAGACAAGGAGTAAGTAAACGTAGCCTTATTTTTTTTGTTTGCAGGCACTTATTTATAGGCTATGATTAAGTGCCTGTGAGCACTTAAGGGGAAATAAGGGGATATCTCAGGACAGCAAAAGCTTTTTTAACTTCTGATGTACGTAACAAGCATATCTCAAAACATACAAAAATATTCTAAAAAATAAGAAGCCAAAATCCATTATTTGGTGTAAATAGATTTAATGAACAGTTAATGAAAATAACAAAAAGTGCAAACTGAGAAACAATAGTCTAATACAGGCATACAGTTGAGGCTAGAGTCTGGTAACAGGCTGGGTGTCAAGACTGGCAGACAGGCCCGAATTTGTGGTGAGTCCACAAAGCAAAATTTTAGGGGCATGCTGCCCAGCCGCATCCCTAAGGAGCACTGGGGACTCAAAGCTTCCCAGTGCTCTGGTGCTTGAAAGTGCGTTCGTTCGCACACGCGGGGCTAGAACTATGCAGCAGCAGGCGCTAGAACCAAGCGGCGGCAGCAGGGGGAGGCTCGCAAAAAGAAGCCGGCACCTGGACCATGTGGCCTTGGGGCGTTGCTTCTCAAAATCTGGCCCTGTTGGCAGAGGACAGGAAAAATCTGAAAAGGCAGGCTGAGGTCTGGACAGGCAGCAGGCAAGCAGAGTCAAGAAACAGGCTGGAAGTCAGAGCCAGGGAATCCACAGCAAATAGGAATTGGGCAACAGATGGAGACTGGAAAACAAGAATGAGTAACCAGGCAGGAAACAAGGAACTATGCAGGAATCAGACAGGGACATGGGAATAAGATAGGGATATTGGAACTGGAATTGCAGAATCACAGGCTAGATGAGACAAGCAACTGGGAGTTCTGTGGAGCAGACTTATAAGTGCCCTTAATTAATGCATCAGTAACACATGTAGTTATCAAGGTAGTCAGAGCCAATAAAGCAGCAGGGAGAAATATCAGATGTATTGTACATGAAGAATATGGACCAGCCTCCAGTGACTCAATGGATTAATGCAGACACAGTTCAAAACACAGAACAGAGTTTGATTCTAAACATTTCCTAACAGCTGCATTGTAATAACTGTGGAGCATGGTGGTGATTTTAGTGACAGAGCCTTAAATATTACCTTCTTGATAATCAACATAGCAGCAGTGTTTTGTGGACTGATGAGATCAAAGGGAAAATATCTGGACACAAATTAGCAACATTATAATTACAGAAATCAAAGCACTGATTTCTAATAATTGTGGAGAATTGTGGTGGCTTTGAGGAAATTAAAAAGCCTCAAAGTTGCCTCACAATCATTACATGAATCATTCATTCTGGGTTAAACCATAAAATTCTACAGCAGAATATCAGTTGAGTTGTTGAAATGAAAGGAATGTGGGATTAAGACATAAGAAATATATAAACCACACATGTGACAGAATGGCTAAGGTATAAGAAATTAAATTGTGTATTAACACAGCAGAGTCAAATCCTTAACCTCAACCCATGTGAAATGTCGCAGCATGACCAGAAGGAAGAAGAACATGCAAGACTGCAAAAAAATAATGAACTGATCAGTTCAGTAAATGAGTTAAATGACCAAACTGATGACCTGAATAACCTGAATGACCCGAATGACCTGAATTGATAAAGAAGCTCAAGAAAGCTCTAAGTGAAGTGTATGCATGTAAAAAAATGACTACTAGCTTGTATAGCCCATGTACTACCATGTTTGTATGGTCCATTGTATGGTCCATGTACTGTCTCCATCCAAAAAATTGAGTTTTGAAGCATTGCGTTCAGTATAAATGCTCCAATCTTTTCATCAAATTTATATATTCATTAGTGCCTTTTTCATTTGTTGTTGAAATATTCAAAAATTTCATAGAACATATGTTAATATTAGGGCTTCCCCATCTATTGAAAATTCAGGAACACTACCATTTATTTTCATTGTCATTTGATGCATCTAGAATCATAAAATAATTTTGCCCTATGACACAAAACTTTTAATCAACATAATACATCCTTTAATATGGTACAGCTATTTATTAGCTCATTATAGGGCCATAATATCCCTAGTTTAACAGTAGAATGGATATATTCTACTCAGTTGACTGAAACCTTTACATAAACATTAAGCATAGCCATAAGCTGTTCCAATTAATAAACAAAAAAAATGAAAAAAATTAATTGTAGATGATAAAATTTTTGCAGAATTATTAATAACAGTTTGCCCTTCAAGGTTTCATCTATGCCTTCCTGATTATTACAGCCATATAAAATGTAATTCTCATGAGATAATTGTTAAATATATTTCAAAATAAGTATTTTTTTCTTCTGAACCTTTAAGTTGAAAGGAGAAGGTTGAGATAATAAATGAGTAGAACCCTTGAAAGCAAATTTCTTATCATGTCTTACAGTCAATGATACTAGCACGAGACAAACAAATTAAAGTTGTCATGGAAACTTGATTCTGAAGAACAAAAATAGAAAAATTGCTTTCTATATAATTCACAACTGTATACAGTCTGAACATCGTTACATGGACATTATTACATGGAGATGCATATATAAAAGCCTAGCAAGCTATGCTTTGAGCCATGTTGTCATAGAATCTGCATATTCACAAATAATAAATAAAATGTGTATTCATATAGATAAAACATAAAGCTATTTACGGGTAGTCTATATCACTATGAAGGAAGTAGATAATTCTGAATGTTAACTCAGGTCATTCGATAGATATGGTTTCCCTCAATCAATTATAAATTGAATAAAAACCTGCAATTGTGACATCATTAGCATTATGTTAAGAGTAGAAACACAGCACTAACACCTTTTAGCTGAAAATTTAAGAAAATGTAGATCCTTGAAACATGAAGGTTCCATTTTAAAAGAAAAATGCAACTTATTGTAGGATATTTTTTCATATGTGTTCTAATTTTATGAAAAAAATGTGTCGACATAAAACAAATGCTGAACAAAATCCCCAAGTGTCTATTTCTCTGGAGGGTCATTTCTTCACACCATTTGGTGCAGAGTAACAGCATACTCATACTCTTTCCATTTAATTGTGATGGGGGACCATTTTCATAGTGCCATGATGTTGTGAGCAACTATTTCTAGCAAACAAACCAAATATGTTTTTGCATACCCCTTACCAACATATTAAATATCAAAAGATAGCTTGGAGCTACAAAAATTGTTTTACACTAGCCTTATGATATCAGATTCCATTCAAGATTTCACTATCAAAGAGTAGAAAAAGCTACAGTCGTGAAAAGGTTAAGTCTAATGGATTAGCTCCATTAATTAAAGTCTCTGTTAGAGAAACTACAGGCTTTAATCTTCAAGGACAAATACGTTTCCTTTCGTAGAAAGCAAATCAGAATTTTTAATGCTCCTTGGTGAGAATGAATGGTGGAGCTGTTCAGCTACTATACCTCTGCTTACAGATTTCTTTTACAGAATTTTTCTACAAGACTGAGATAGCTGGGTATTTTAACCTGTATTCAGCTATACTGCTATGAGTATATTTTTACAGCTAAACATGACCATACATGCAGCATAAGGGCACAGACACGCTGCGATTCGGGGAGATTAGTAGCCTGGAGACAAATATACTCTTCTTCGGGGCGACTAATCTACCCAAACTGCCTCCCCTGCCTTCCAAGCCGGCTAGAATGAAAATCGTTGGTGGGATGGCAGTCGGAACGATTCATTTTCCGAAGTTGTTCGAAGTTGCCTTACAAGGAAACTTCTATGACTTTGGAACATGAAACGCTCTGAGTGCCATCCCGCTGTCGATTTTCATTCTAGACAGCGGGAAGGCAGGGGAGGCAGTTTGGGGAGATTAGTCCCCCCAAAGAATAGATTCTCGAAGAGATTTGCCCCAAATCACAGCATGTGTCTGTGTCCTAATAGTTGGGTATTTTAACTTGTATTCAGCATTATTGGCAAATAAGTCATGGCTTCCTCAGGACGCCGTTTTTACTGGTCTGTAATCCCATCAAATCACACTCACTCTGCCTGGACAAAAAAATTTGATCTGTCAGTGTCTACAGACATTTTATTTTATTCAGTACCATTGACAAGGGACTAAACAGAACTTTAACAGATTAACTTGGCATATCTATAATGAGCTATTGATAAAAAAAGGTAAACATGTTCCTACTTCTATGTTGCAAAGATAAAAAAAAAAAGTTCACCATCTGAAAACCTATAAGTAGGGCTTTTAGTTCAGCATTCTTTTTAAAGATAAAGCTTGTCATGATGAAATAAATATCTTTAATATCAGTCTAATATGATGACCAAAGATAAGTACCAACTGGTCTTCTAGTGGACTCGTTCCTTTATCTCTTCAGAAGAGCTAAGGCAAGAATTCATTAGTATAACTTTTAGTATTACAGTAAAACAACAGCAATAGTAAAACTCATTGATCTACTCCTCCCCTGAAAGAGCACTTCGCATAACCAAATGCTGGCCTTGAGTTTTCTTGGATGCTTTAATGTTTAGAGACTAAATTATGGATCTCAATGTACAGAAATGTAAACAAAAAACACTTCTGATATGCTAAGACAAAGCAGAAACACCTACTGGGGTCAGCCATGCATTTACAGGATAAACATGGCATAGGTTGCCCTGATCCAGTAAATTACAACAGCAATCAAACCCATTATTTGTTATTATTAATTAAATACTATACTGGTTAAGGCAAAGTGTTAATTTTGGAAAATGTAGTTACATTTTGCTATTACACATTGTCAATAATTTAAAGGACATGGAAACCCAACATTTTCTTACCATGTATATAAGTTGGGCACATCTCTCCCACACAAAGTGAATAATTACTACTGCATGTATCCCCTCCTCGCCAATACCAAAAAGTTGCTAAGAAAATAACATACTAATGGTTAATGTAAAGGTTGAAGCGCAAAGTAAAGGTTACAATTTAGGTTATCACTAGAAGAAAAACAAATGACATGCAGAGCTGGGACAAGAGGTACTAGCACCAAAGGCAAGTACTTTGTGTCCCCCTGTCAGCTACTGTTCATTTTCACTACTTCCACACTTGCCATTCCACCACCCAATCATCACAAAAAGTCCCCCTTCTGCTCACTTCCCTAAACCATGAGCTACTTCCACTCTCCCTTTCAGAATAGGGAACAAAGGATATCATGCAGTATATCTAACTTTCTTTTTGAAATGTGCCCCCATCCCTGAGTTGCACTCTAGGCACCTGCCTTACCCTAGTTCTAGACCAGATGACATGCTCATAATATAAATATATATGGAAACAAAAAACATAGTCCTCCCATTCTCTCTAAATGCATAGAGGAACTAAGAATTGATATTGAGCCGACAACTCAAATATATTTAGGCTAATGTCTGTTTATGAAATATTTTAACATTATGCTTTGACCTTAGAGGTAAACAAGAAAGTAAATCTTCAGTGGTTATTCATCGTGATGACACTGAAATAATCATAAACTGGTGCTTTATTATCTAGAGGCCAAAAGATTTAGCAAGTTATCTAATATTGATTAATAAACATATCACTTGTAATTAAATCTCTTTTAGCAGATGCAATTAATATGGAATAAACAAGCATTGATATAATACATTGCTTTAATCAGTAAACTGCCACTCTAAGACATATCTCATTACCAGAAAAATAATTCATGTTTGCTTTGGGGAAATCTACTCTGCAAAAACATGGTCATTGGTATTATCATTTCAAGAAAAGTGTTTTATATATTTTGCTAGAGCCTTGTGGTGTGCTACCTACATTAAAGATGGCTATGTTTCTTGGAGCTAAGTAAATGATGTATAACGGCCTCTGGGAATGCTGAGAAAGCAGAAGCAATAATGACACTTTGGATATCCTCTTCAACTCAAAAATCATATCTAGAATGTTTGGTCCATTGCACCAAGAATACCATGCTCTGCTAACTGTACAATGCCCTAATTTTCCTGGTATATTGAAGTGTCTGACAGAAGAGTTAAGTAATTATTGTCATTTAATGCACTATATTTTTCTAAGTATGGACATTTAGGTTTTCTGTTGGTGACAACTCTCATTGAACAAACATGATGAAAAAGTTGCCCTCTAAAAATGTAAAGTCAAATGTGCTTAGATTTGTTGAAACAAAAAATACATAAATAAATACAATAAATACAATACAAAACCTCCTTTATAAACTTGGACATTTCAAGGTACCAATAACATTTTGCAGGATAAATAATTTATTATCTAGAATTTTTATTACAGTATAACTGTTGTGGAATAAGCATATTCAAGCAACAAAAGGAGTGAAGTGGAAATAAAAACAAAGACCTTACCACCTTTCAACCAAGGCAAAAAACATGGCCTCTTTTGGTATTTAACCAAGTGATATGTCTGTATTTTAAATATGGTGTATTGTATGTGTGTATTGCATCGATGCACCGTATGCTGTAAATAGATGCAATAGGAAGACCCTTGTCCTTCCCACATAGAAGGTGAAAAATTCATTACATAACAAAGCCAGAAAAATTGATGTACTCCTCAGGAGGTGTTCTTTTTTTAATACATCTATGTGCAGCCTTCTGATTTTTCTTAACAAACAGATAATGTGCATCAATGAGAGGAGTCGGTTAGGGTACTTGTATACTTATTTTTAGCTTGTTGATTACTTACTGCTTTCTTCCAGGTGGTAAGGTAATCACAAGGCACTTGAGGTTAAACCTACAGAAAACATCTTCTTGATTATTTGGCCCTTTTAAAACAATCATCTCTGAAACAGTAATTAAAGAGAGTTATTATTCAAAGTTGAGGTAGATGTTTAAGCAGCAGTTATAAACAGGAAAAAATATGTACTTCTGAAGGTTGATTTCAGTCTGTTCTAATGAGTTACATGCACATTGGCACGAGGCAACCTTGGAAATACCTTCAACCTGGTACTGGTAGTAAAGTAGTGTTGCCTGGGTTGCACCAATAACCACAACTGACTTGCACCAAGTGAATCAGATGCTAACGGTGTTATTAGCAGCACATGCCATTGTTACACAAATGCAGGGGCAAATGATTTAAATCATTGTGCATACTAAAATGTATTATAATTTTGGTGTATGCTGTGCAGACCACAGTTGATGCAACTTACCATACACATGATTACTCTGGAATTCTGAAAAAATGCACATTGTGGGGAAAAAACTGCAACATTTTCCATTTAACAAAGTCGTTTATGCAACATTAACAACGGGTGGGTATTTATTTCCAATTTCTTAGGTGGTAACATTTTTCTTCTGAAATCAAAACCCATCAAATTAGTTTCCAACTACAAAACTCAAACTTCCAATAGAGATCAGATGTGCCATTGTTCTAACAGAAACTGTTACATCTTAACAACTGCATATTGCCGAGTTATCAAGAAATATTTTATTTTTCATTTCCACCAAATCATGTGCAGCCCAAACATTGTATGGGTTAGTTTTTAAAGATTACATTAATCAAAATGGTTTATCAAAATGTGCTCACCGCTAGTGATGAACGAATCTGTCCCATTTTTCTTCACTGAAAAATTTGTGGAAAAATTCACAAAACAATGAAAAATTTGCGAAGTGCATTGAAGTAAATTTTTGTCTCTTTGACTTTTTTGTCTTGCCAAAATTTTCCACTGTAGATTTTTGCCACAGTTTTGCGAAAAAATTCGCAGATGGTGAAATGCAGAAAGTCACTGTGAATCCATGACTGGCGAAAAAAAATCTCTATCACCACAAAAAATTCACCCACTTTCTATTTATTCCTATAGGATTTTTGCACGTGTATTTGTCAGTGGGTGAAAGTTAGAGTTGACCATTTGATAAATATTTTTGAGAAAATTCCATAGGAATGAGTAGAAAATGGTTGAATTTTTATTTGGTGAGCTCTTATCTCACATGTTGGTAACACTGCCCTTAATGCCTGAGCATAAAGTAATTCTACCCCAACAAAAATAAGTCACATTAATTAAATGCATTTTCTTGATGTTTGCTCTAAAATACAATTATACACACCTATGGATGTTAATAACTTGACAATTATTCATGCATTTCCACAATTAGCTCTAGAGGCATTTTGGCTCTCATTTTTAGCATGAGGAAAATGTGACAGCAGAAGCTCCCAAACAACTCATGTGGTCAACTCAACGCACTTGTGCTATAGGCCTAGAATCAGATTTTATCACATTTAGTTATAAAGGCCTTCTTGAATGTTATACTGTATATTTCCTTTCTGGCCGAGCATGGTCAAAACAATTAAGCAATCCCTTTGCCCTCTGTATAATAAGCTGTAAATTATAAATGGCTGAATACTTCTGTATTTGTTGAGAGTTCTTAAATGTCTGATTTTAGACAGTTGTGGTACAACACTTGTTTCAGGCCCCCTAACCTCATAAGAAGAGTCCCACATAAGTGATATCAAAAAATCGTTGCAATAGGCATCTTTCTATAGTTTCAAGAATATCTGGGTCATTATATATCCAGGTACCCTAATATAAACCCAAACTGCCCTTCAAACTAGAAATATCTAAGATAGCAAAATTGTTCACCTCTACCAAGGGTACAAGCCCCATATTTTCTCTTGTAGTAACTTTAGACTCCAGTCTCTATTGCTGAGTGCATTTTTTTGCCAGTCATGGATTTGTGTCAAAATTCCACACTTTGCTATTAGCCTATAAAATTTTGCAAAAATTTCCATCATAGAAAAATGCAGAGAAAAAATGCTTTGACTTCATTGTGTTTTATGAATTTTCCTGTGGCTTTGGGGCAGATTCACTCATCACTACCATCTTCTGATACTATTTTAGTTGAAGAAATCCAAGTCAAATATAGCAGATTAATCCACTGGTTCTCTGGAAAATAAGTACTTCAGACATAAAAAATTGGGCTGATTTATCAATGCTTAAAATTAAAAACATTTGTGCTAATAATAGACAATCAAAAATTAGAATTTGGTAAAATTATGAGTTTATTCAAATAAACAAAGTCACAAAAAATTTACAAACTTGAATTTTCATAAACAGGTCTCCAATAGAGATGGCGCGAACTGTTCGCCGGCGAACTTGTTCGCGCGAACATCGGGTGTTCGCGCTCGCCGGAAGTTCGCGAACGTCGCGCGACATTCGCCATTTTGGGTTCGCCATTGTTGGCGCTTTTTTTTGCCCTCTCACCCCAGACCAGCAGGTACATGGCAGCCAATCAGGAAGCTCTCCCCTGGACCACTCCCCTTCCCTATAAAAACCGAAGCCCTGCAGCGTTTTTTCACTCTGCCTGTGTGTGCTGAAGAGATAGTGTAGGGAGAGAGCTGCTGCCTGTTAGTGATTTCAGGGACAGTTGAAAGTTTGCTGGCTAGTAATCGTGTTGATACTGCTCTGTTATTGGAGGGACAGAAGTCTGCAGGGGTTTGAGGGACATTTAAGCTTAGGTAGCTTTGCTGGCTAGTAATCTACCTTCTACTGCAGTGCTCTGTATGTAGCTGCAGTGGGCAGCTGTCCTGCTTCTGATCTCATCTGCTGACTGCTGCAATAACAGTAGTCCTTGTAAGGACTGCTTTTATTTATTTTTTTGTTGTTTTACTACTACTACTACTACTACTACTACTATAAGAGCCCAGTGTTATTAGTCTAGCAGTGTTGGGGAGTGGGACTGGTGTGCTAATCTGCTGCTCCTAGTAGTTCAGCAGCACCAACTGTAATTTTTTTTTTTTAATATTCATTTTTTTTTTATTTTACTTTTTTTTTATTTTACTACCGCTGTAGTAGTGTATAAGTTGACCTTTTAGGCATTATTTGCCCTGTAGGCATTTTTTGCCCAGTGTGTTATTCAACCAACTGCCATCTAGCTGTGTGACCTTGTTCACATTCTGTCTAAATATCCATAATATTACCGTCTCCAGAAAAAACACCGGAGTGACTTTTTTCAAGCAGCCATAATAAATTTTACGTAATCCGTATCCATCGCTGTAGTAGTGTATAAGTTGACCTTTTAGGCATTATTTGCCCTGTAGGCATTTTTTGCCCAGTGTGTTATTCAACCAACTGCCATCTAGCTGTGTGACCTTGTTCACATTCTGTCTAAATATCCATAATATTACCGTCTCCAGAAAAAACACCGGAGTGACTTTTTTCAAGCAGCCATAATAAATTTTACGTAATCCGTATCCATCGCTGTAGTAGTGTATAAGTTGACCTTTTAGGCATTATTTGCCCTGTAGGCATTTTTTGCCCAGTGTGTTATTCAACCAACTGCCATCTAGCTGTGTGACCTTGTTCACATTCTGTCTAAATATCCATAATATTACCGTCTCCAGAAAAAACACCGGAGTGACTTTTTTCAAGCAGCCATAATAAATTTTACGTAATCCGTATCCATCGCTGTAGTAGTGTATAAGTTGACCTTTTAGGCATTATTTGCCCTGTAGGCATTTTTTGCCCAGTGTGTTATTCAACCAACTGCCATCTAGCTGTGTGACCTTGTTCACATTCTGTCTAAATATCCATAATATTACCGTCTCCAGAAAAAACACCGGAGTGACTTTTTTCAAGCAGCCATAATATATTTTACGTAATCCGTATCCACCGCTGTAGTAGTGTATACGTTGATCTTGTGGGCATTATTTGCACAGTGTTTTCTTCAAACCGCCATCTAGCTGTGTGAGCTTGTTCACATTTTGTCTAAATATTGATAATATTATCGTCTCTAGAAAAACCACTTGAGTTACTTTTTTTCAAGCAGCATTCTTATATTTTACGTAATCCGTATCCACCGCTGTGTATACGTTGACCTTGTGGGCATTATTTGCACAGTGTTTTCTTCAAACCGCCATCTAGCTGTGTGAGCTTGTTCACATTTTGTCTAAATATTGATAATATTATCGTCTCTAGAAAAACCACTTGAGTTACTTTTTTTCAAGCAGCATTCTTATATTTTACGTAATCCGTATCCACCGCTGTGTATACGTTGACCTTGTAGGCATTATTTGCACAGTGTTTTCTTCAAACCGCCATCTAGCTGTGTGAGCTTGTTCACATTTTGTCTAAATATTGATAATATTATCGTCTCTAGAAAAACCACTTGAGTTACTTTTTTTCAAGCAGCATTCTTATATTTTACGTAATCCGTATCCACCGCTGTGTATACGTTGACCTTGTAGGCATTATTTGCACAGTGTTTTCTTCAAACCGCCATCTAGCTGTGTGAGCTTGTTCACATTTTGTCTAAATATTGATAATATTATCGTCTCTAGAAAAACCACTTGAGTTACTTTTTTTCAAGCAGCATTCTTATATTTTACGTAATCCGTATCCACCGCTGTGTATACGTTGACCTTGTAGGCATTATTTGCACACTGTTTTCTTCAAACCGCCATCTAGCTGTGTGAGCTTGTTCACATTTTGTCTAAATATTGATAATATTATCGTCTCTAGAAAAACCACTTGAGTTACTTTTTTTCAAGCAGCATTCTTATATTTTACGTAATCCGTATCCACCGCTGTGTATACGTTGACCTTGTAGGCATTATTTGCACACTGTTTTCTTCAAACTGCCATCTAGCTGTGTGTATTATCGTTTCCAGAAAAACCAACTGAGTTTTTGTTGTTGTTGTTTTTTTAAAAATAATGCCAGGCAAAGGCAGGCCGCCACGCAGAGGCCGTGCTAGGGGCCGTGCTGCTATGCAATCCTGTGGCCCTAGCAAATTGCCCAGTTTTAAAAAGCCAATGACCCTGAACTCCCAAAATGCTGAAGAGGTAGTTGACTGGCTTACACAGCACACCCCATCCTCTACCGTTTCTAACTTTACCACAACATCCTCCTCATCCTCCACTGCTATGGCCACCCCACGTAACACTTCCTCCACCACCGGTGCCCCTTCTTCACTGGAGTCAGAGGAGTTATTTTCCCATGAGTTTCTTGAACTGAGTAATGCGCAACCATTATTGGCAGAAGAAGATGAAGGAGATGAGGACGTTACACCAGATTTAATTCTGGCAGAGAACACGACAGAGATGGACATAATGATGAGTGATGAGGAGGAGGTCCCCGCTGCTGCTTCCTTCTGTGATGTGTCAGAAGAAATTGATGCATCTGAGGAGAATGATGATGAGGAGATTGATGTTTTGTGGGTGCCTAGTAGAAGAGAGCAAGAGGAGGGTAGTTCAGATGGAGAGACGGAGAGTCAGAGAGGCAGTAGGAGAATAAGACTTAGAAGAAGCAGGGAGGACAGCCCGCAGGGATCAGTAGGGCAACAACATGTATCGGCACCTGTGTTCAGCCGGCCAACGCACCCGCCATTGCCGCCAATGCCGCCAACTTCTACTGTTACCGCCAGATCGCACACTTCCAAAAAGTCAGCAGTGTGGGATTTTTTTAATGTGTGTGCCTCTGACAAAAGCATTGTAATTTGCAATGAGTGCAGTCAGAAACTGAGCCTTGGTAAGCCCAACAGCCACATAGGTACAACTTCTATGCGAAGGCACATGAGCGGCAAGCACAAAGCACTTTGGGAGCAACACCTCAAAGGCAACAGGCAAACTAAAAGCCACACTCCTTCTGGTCCAGCATCTTACTGCTCTACCTCTGCTCTCCTTGACCCATCTGAACCACCCTCCACTCCGCCTTCCACCTTGACCACCTGTTCCCATTCCCAGTCATCTGCCACCAGCCAAGTTTCTGTGAAGGCCATGTTTGAGCGTAAGAAGCCAATGTCTGACTGTCACCCCCTTGCCCGGCGTCTGACAGCTGGCTTGTCTGCACTCTTAGCCCGCCAGCTTTTACCATACCAGCTGGTGGACTCTGAGGCCTTCCGCAAATTTGTAGCAATTGGGACACCGCAGTGGAAGGTACCCAGCCGCAATTTTTTTTCTAAAAAGGGAATACCACACCTGTACCAACATGTGCAGAGCCAAGTTACCGCATCTCTGTCACTTAGTGTTGGGCCAAAGGTCCATATGACTACTGACGCATGGTCCTCCAAGCATGGTCAGGGCAGGTATGTCACCTACACTGCCCACTGGGTGAACTTGGTAATGGCTGGGAATGGGAAGCAGGGAATGGGTAGCTCAACAACAACAACAACAGTGGAGTTGGTGTCACCGCCACGGATTGCACGCGGTTCTGCCACCACCTCTACTCCTCCATCGCTCTCTACCTCGTCTTCTTCCTCTTCTTCTTCTTACTCTGCTGCTGGGTCCTCCTTCTCCTCCTCCACACCTGTGCACCCCCAGCTCCCCCTAGGCTATTCGACGTGCCAGGTACGCCGTTGTCACGCTGTCTTGGGGATGACATGCCTGGAAAGCAAAAACCATACCGGATCTGTACTCCTGTCATCTCTGCAGTCACAGGCCGATCGGTGGCTGACCCCACACCAACTGCAGATCGGAAAAGTGGTGTGTGACAATGGAAGCAATCTGTTGGCAGCGTTGAGACTGGGAAATTTAACACATGTGCCCTGCATGGCACATGTGTTAAATTTAATAGTCCAACGTTTTGTCTCCAAGTACCCAGGATTCCAGGACGTTCTCACCCAGTCCAGAAAGGTGTCGGCCCATTTCAGACGTTCCTACACAGCCATGGCATGCCTTGCTGACATTCAGCAGCGCTACAACATGCCAGTCAGGCGTTTGATTTCTGACAGCCAGACTCGCTGGAATTCAACGCTCCTTATGTTGGAACGTCTGCTGCAACAACAAAGGGCCGTCAACGAGTACCTTTTTGAACTGGGTGGTAGGACTGGATCTGCAGAGCTGGGGATTTTTTTCCCCCGTTACTGGGTGCTTATGCGCGATGCCTGCAGGCTCATGCGACCTTTTGAAGAGGTGACAAATATGGTCAGTCGCACCGAAGGCACCATCAGCGACCTAATACCCTTCGCTTTCTTCCTGGAGCGTGCCGTGCGACGAGTGACAGATGAGGCTGTAGACCAGCGTGACGAGGAGCTGGAAGCGCACGATTTATGGTCGGAATCACCAGAACGAACCCAGGCACCTGCTGCAACGCAGGGAGAGGTGCCAGAAGTGGAGTCAGAGGAGGAAGGTGGCTTTGTGGAGGAGGAGGAGGAGGACCAACAGGAGCAGGCTTCCCAGGGGGCTAGTGGTGACCTTTTGGGGACCCCTGGTCTTGTACGTGGCTGGGGGGAGGAGACCGTGGATGATGCAGTCCTTGATAATGAGGAAGCGGAGATGGATAGCTCTGCATCCAACCTTGTGAGAATGGGGTCTTTCATGCTGTCATGCCTGTTGAAGGACCCCCGTATCAAGAGGCTTAAGGAGAAGGACCTGTACTGGGTCGCAACGCTACTAGACCCTCGGTACAAGCATAAAGTGTCAGAAATGTTACCAACATACCACAAGTCCGAAAAGATGCGGCATTTACAAACCAGCCTGCAAAACATGTTGTACAATGCTTTTAAGGGTGATGTCACTTCAGGAACTCATCAACATTCCAGGGGCAGAGGTGCCAGTAATCCTGCCACGAGCACACCTGCAAGGACAAAGCCCTTTGGCCGGTCTGTAACGTCAGACATGCAAATGTTTTTCTGTCCAAGGCAGCGCCACAACCCTTCTGGATCCACCCTCAAAGAACGCCTCGACCGGCAGGTAGCGGACTACCTGGCATTAACTGCAGATATCGACACTCTGAGGAGCGATGAACCCCTGGACTACTGGGTGCGCAGGCTTGATCTGTGGCCAGAGCTGTCACAATTTGCCATGAACCTCTTGTCTTGCCCAGCCTCAAGTGTGCTCTCAGAAAGGACCTTCAGTGCAGCAGGAGGGATTGTAACTGAGAAGAGAACTCGCCTAGGTCACAAAAGTGTCGATTACCTGACCTTTATTAAAATGAATGAGGGGTGGATCTCGGAGGGTTACTGCACGCCGGAAGACTTGTTCTGACTTCTATGCAGCTGTCCTTCTCTTCAAGCCTCATGACTCCACACACAGCTGTCCTTTAGCGTCCTCCTCCCTCCGCCACCGTTACAAACTAGGGTGCAAACCCTACTGGTTTAATTTTTTCTGGCCTCTGTGCTTCAGTGGCTGCAACCAAAAAAACTGGGCAAACAATGTCTACAAGGTCAACGTATGGCGAAAAATGACTATTTTCAGCATTTATATGGCATATTTTTTCTGGCAACTGTGCTTCAGTGGCTGCGTCCAAAAAAATGCATATTTTCTGCATTTATATGGCATAATTTTTCTGGCCTCTGTGCTTCAGTGGCTGCAACCAAAAAAATTTATATTTTCAGCATTTATATGGCATAATTTTTCTGTCAACTGTGCTTCAGTGGCTGCGACCAAAAAAATGCATATTTTCTGCATTTATATGGCATAATTTTTCTGGCCTCTGTGCTTCAGTGGCTGCAACCAAAAAAATTTATATTTTCAGCATTTATATGGCATAATTTTTCTGGCAACTGTGCTTCAGTGGCTGCGACCAAAAAAATGACTATTTTCAGCATTTATATGGCATATTTTTTCTGGCCTCTGTGCTTCAGTGGCTGCGACCAAAAAAATGACTATTTTCAGCATTTATATGGCATATTTTTTCTGGCCTCTGTGCTTCAGTGGCTGCGGCCAAAAAAACTGGGCAAACAATGCCTACAAGGTCAACGTCGTTGACCTTGTAGGCATTGTTTGCCCAGTTTTTTTGGCCGCAGCCACTGAAGCACAGAGGCCAGAAAAAATATGCCATATAAATGCTGAAAATAGTCATTTTTTGCCATACGTTGACTCAACGTATATGGCAAAAAATGACTATTTTCAGCATTTATATGGCATATTTTTTCTGGCAACTGTGCTTCAGTGGCTGCGACCAAAAAAACTGGGCAAACAATGCCTACAAGGTCAACGTATGGCAAAAAATGACTATTTTCAGCATTTATATGGCATATTTTTTCTGGCAACTGTGCTTCAGTGGCTACGTCCAAAAAAACTGGGCAAACAATGTCTACAAGGTCAACATATGGCGAAAAATTACTATTTTCAGTATTTATATGACATATTTTTTCTGGCAACTGTGCTTCAGTGGCTGCGTCCAAAAAAAAACTGGGCAAACAATGTCTACAAGGTCAACGTATGGCGAAAAATGACTATTTTCAGCATTTATATGGCATATTTTTTCTGGCAACTGTGCTTCAGTGGCTGCGTCCAAAAAAACTGGGCAAACAATGCCTACAAGGTCAACGTATGGCAGTTGTTTAAAGGGAACAGTAGATTACTAGCCAGCAAAGCTACCTAAGCTAAAATGTCCCTCAAATCCCTGCAGACTTCTGTCCCTCCAATACAGAGCAGTATCAAGCAGATTACTAGCCAGCAAACTTACTATCATCTGTCCCTGAAATCACTAACAGCTCTCCCCCTACACTATCTCTTCCAAGCACACACAGGCAGATTTTTCAGATACATTTTTGCCCTTGATCCCCCTCTGGCATGCCACTGTCCAGGTCGTTGCACCCTTTAAACAACTTTAAAATCATTTTTCTGGCCAGAAATGTCTTTTTTAGATGTTAAAGTTCGCCTTCCCATTGAAGTCTATGGGGTTCGCGAACCGTTCGCGAACCGCTCGCATTTTTGCGCAAGTTCGCGAATATGTTCGCAAACTTTTTTTCCGACGTTCGCTACATCCCTAGTCTCCAAGTCTCCTTACGTGAGAGGCATTGTTTGGAACACAAACATGTTAGGGTTAGCACACCTCTCATTTGTGATCCCTCATTGCATATAAGTTAACTTAAAATGTATTAACCTATATTCATGATATGCTGATATGCATTGCTTAAGTATACGCTGAGGTTTGGTTTCTATTCTACTCTATTTCTTCTAAAGCTAAGGAAATCTACCTCTTAAGACTATTTCACGGTCTGTATCCCAGCAAAGTGATAAAAGACTGCTGAAAATCAGCTATCCTTTTCACCTATAAACAGTGCTGGCAATTATTTATTTTGGAGCATAATATCAGTTCCACAGCTATGTAGATCATTTTATTCTGTCACATAATATCAAAATACTTGCTAAGACAGCAGTTGGAGTGTTAATAAATGTAACCATCCTAACTGTGTATCCATTCGTACCATTTGCAGAGGCAAGATTCTAGTTAAAAAAATATATTTTAACTTTGGCTATTGTATCACATAAAAAGAAGCAGAAAAATATACAGTTATGAATAGAGCTCTCTGTATCCCTAATTACAATACATGATGTGCTGAAAACTATGCACCAAAATAGGATTGCGGATATAAGCTTCAAATGCCAAGGAAGTAAGGGTTGAGAAATCCTCTTTTAAAAATATTATGAGATAGATTCCTCTGTTTCCATCTCTACTTGCCAGATGTTGGTCATTATATTACAGTATCAGTGCTATACATCTGCTTTATGAGGGCATTTAAAAGGAGAAAACAAACTCAGTATGAACATATCTGAAATACAAAAGTGCTTAGATATTGCAATGTTACCATTTAATTTCAGTACACAAGGTGCATTGTTGAGATGTATCGGAGGGCCATTTTTTCTGCTTGAAAGATGTGATGAATGAATTGCTAGTAGAGTGCTGGAAATGTGCTAATGTTTAAGACGTCTCGAGAAAGCAGGAAGAGGGGGCTAAAGCAATGCTGCGTGATTGCATCACAGTATTATCATGCTGGGGGGACATAAAGGTAAACTATAAAGACACCCCACTGATGGACAAAGGTTTTGCTGTCAATTCTGCATTACAGGTAAACATGTATGCAAATCATGTTAAAACATATTATGCTATCTTATGGATACCAAAGAAGCCTGGAATTGATCTTCTGTGTTCAAAGGGTTAAATTAAGCCAGTTTTGCTTCAATCTCCTTTTTGATAATTTTGAGCTGCAGTCTTTTTTTTTCATATTTTTGGTTCAGTGAAGTGTATTTTTATTTACCTTGAGAGCATCAGAGTCGGTTGATGTTATTCCAAGCTCTCGGGCATCCTAATACAACCGGATCTGTCCAGGCAGGAAAAATATTTACAGCACTGCTGAAAACCCAGACTCACGTTTAAAGCCAAAGCAACTTGCATGGATTGTAAACATCTACTCATAACTCTATGGGGTATATTTATCAAAGAGTGAAGTCTAAGATCACCACAGTCTTCTAGAGTGAAATTCCGCCACTCTTCATTCATTTCTATGGGATTTTTAAAAGAGTATTTATCAATGGGTGAAGGTGAAAGTTCGACCTTTGATAAATACGCCTTTAAAAATGCCATAGAAATGAATGGAGAGAGGCGGTATTTCTCTCTAGCAGACTGGGCAATCTCTAACTTCACTCTTTGATAAATATACCCCTAAATGGTTATGAGTATGAGTCTACAATTGTTCAACAAATATCAGCATGTACATTTTTAAAGAAAAAGGACTTTTGATATCTAATAATTTTTTCTTGCTTTTCATTTTCCTATCATGAGAATTTTTGAAATGGGAAAAGAAGGGATCTGCATTAGAATCTAAACTTGTCATTAGAGCTAAAACCATGCCAACATGTTAATATATGCAGCTTAGCTCTGGCGGCCTCTGAATTATATCCCCAAGCTCAGCCAAATATTCAAAGACCATTTAGTAAAGTGAAAATGTTTTCCTTGTCCAAATTTGAATAATTTGAAGCAACATAGCACATTTAAGCATAATGTACCCACATTTCGCTATATAATTTATGTAAGTACACATTTGTATTACCATGTATGTTTATTAATAACTTCATAAAGCAATAGTGCATGTGGAATATTGGCATGGAAAATATGACATAGGTAATATGATGATAAAATAGCTGCTATATACTGTACTTATAATAAAAGTTACGTTACTTTTGGTGAAATAAAATAAATGGGTTCTCTTGATAAATTGACCCACTTTCAAGGTGTGCAGTATCACAATTATACTTGGTGAAACAATGTGAATGTTCACCAATTTGAAGTATAAGCTAAAACGTGTTGTCCTCTCATTTTAATACATTGAAGATGTTATGGTGAATTTTTTAAAATTTCCAAAAATATGTCAAATTTGACATTTCATACTTATGGGTTTCTGGTGATTCCTGATATACAGTACCTAAATGTTTTTGTGTAGAAACTGTAATATCAGGGACCAGCCTTTTTTGATTTAGCCATCAAAAAGGCTAAATTGAAAACAATAATTCTACAATAAAATAGATAAGTATAAAACATGTATTCACTAAACGATTTCCCTACCACATAGAAAATTTTCCTGAAAATAAGGGAAAAGAAAAAAAGAAAGGGTTTAATGAATTGACAAATTTATTGACAAATTTATCATTGAAGATCAATATGTTTGACTGTTTTGGGCAGTCAATACCATTTTGCTCCATGGGGTATTAGAGTTCAGCCCCAACACTAAACTCTAACAAATTGATAATTCTCAAAAACAAACAAGCATCACATTTAAGTGAAAATACTGCAACTGATCATCAATTAAAAAAATGCATTTTTTGCTAAAAAAAAATGTCTTTAATAAATCTGTCCGATTGCCTGTTTCTTCATAATAATATAATCCATGTTTGCGTAAACACGAAATGTAAATAACAGTACCAAACCTGCATTTGCAAATAATTTCAACATGAAGGCACAGGTCTGTTTTTTCCAACTCTGAGTTCATGGGTTTGATTCCAAACAAGGCAGGGCATTTGTGATTCCCCCCCCATAGTTGAAATACATACTGGTGAGTTAAGTGGTGTCTGACCCTTGTGTGTGTGTCTCTGATATTTAAATTAAATTGTACGTTGTGTTGATGTAGGGACTGATAAGAATAATTTAACCTTATTTGCAAAGTCAATAGTATGTGCATAATAATAAAATGAATAAACCCAACAATCAGCTATGACTGTAGTCACAAATTGCACATAGTTCCCATCTCCCATACATTAGACAATGAGGAACAATTCTTTTTCAAAAACTACAATTATAATAAAAATCCCAAACAGTTCATAGATTTAGAAAGTCAGCAGAGTGCCAACACCCTGGTGACGAACTGTCCTGTAAAAAGCATTTTATTAAACAGATGCCAATTCATATAAAACTAGCCTCATCATGACTAGTATTTATATTAGGGTTTTTATTCTGTCTGGCTTCACTGATGCCTGTAACTGTTGATTCAGTTTACAGCAATGTCTGTCTGTGCATTGTCTCTGTAATATAAGCCAGAACATAGTTGGAAACGAGATATTCATCTCAA